>JAQOOD010000009.1:32649975-33064679 GCA_029633175.1 Citrus glauca
GTGAGGCTTTTTATAGAGTTTAAAATGCATATAAATTTTTTAATTATAACATATTAATTCTAATAATAAAATGAAGAATTTATAGGATTGAAACTATTAATTTATAAATTTTATAGGGATTGCAACTATTAAGTATTATATTAAATAGACTTTATAAAAATTTACTACTTTATTTAAGAAAAAATTATAAAATAATAATAAATTAAATAAATAATAATGACTTTATAATTCATTTTTTTATATATAAATTAATCATCTTATGCGAACGTAGGGCTTTCATATATGACACCGCTCTAAAGAAATACCTAAGTTACCTAGTCGAGCTGAGCTGCTACTGTAAGAGTAGTAGTATAAAAGATTCAATAACACTAAGCTAAGAGCAAAGCAAAGCAGGAGCAAGAAATTAAACGTGCAAATGGGTTCTTCCACTAAGAGCAAATCAAAAGTGACCAATGAAGAGGAAGAGGTATATTCACATGCCATGGTACTGGGAAGTGCAATAGTGCTACCCGCGGTTTTTCAAGCAGTAGTAAATCTTGATGTTCTTGATATCATAAACAAAGCTGGTCCTGGTGCTGAGCTTTCTGCTTCAGAGATTGCTTCTCAAATTCCCACCAAAAACCCTGAGGGTGCTGCCAAGATGCTGGATCGGGTTCTCGGGCTTCTGGTGAGCTTCAATATCCTTTGTTGCTCTTTCAGTACTTATGGAGTAAGGCTTTACAGTCTCGCTCCTGTCGCTAAATACTATGTGAGTGATCAAAACGGCGTCTCAATGCGTCCCTATATGAACTTGTCTCTTGACAAAGTAATGATGCCTGGCTGGTATGTTCGCTCTTCTTTTACTTTTCTATTTTTTTTTTTAGTTTTGTTAAATAATACATTAAAATCCCTCTTGGAATTTAATTTTATCATTTTAATTCTCCTTTATCTTAAATTTTTGTAATATCTCATTTTATTTTTTATGTTAGAATATGAGACAGTAAAAGCAAGAAAAAAAAACACGGTTAAAGAATAAATATGACTTTTATATATACAAATCTATTATTTGAGTCCTCTACATAAATTAAAATTGGTTAATTTATTTATTGATTAAAATATTACATGCTAATGGCGTACTTTTTTTTTTTCACAATTGGAATATCATGGATGAAATGGGGTACTAAAAAATCTATCATAAATTAAAGTGATAGAAATAAATTACAAAAGGGATTAAGCACGGTCACTCTCCCTTCTAGTTTGATCCGTTTTCATTCCATCAAGCTTCTAAATGTGTGTTCTTATTTGGAAATTTTAGGTTCCAATTGAAAGACCAAATTCTTGAAGGAGAACTTTCGTATAATAAAGCCCTCGGAATGGATTTCTACGATTATCTGGGCACCGACTCCAGGTTCAATGAAGTTTTCAACAATGGAATGATCGGCCAGACTTCTTTTGTAATCAATAAGATTGTAGAATCCTACAAAGGCTTTCAGAATATTACGCGCCTTGTTGACGTTGGCGGTGGTTTAGGAATCACCCTTACGACCATAATTTCCAAATACCCTCATATTAAGGGTATTAATTTTGACGTACCTCATGTTATAAAAGATGCCTTATCTTATCCTGGTATGTTTTAATTTCTTATCTTATCCTGTTATGTTTTAATTTATTATCTACTACCATGATGTTAATATTTCTATTTTTGTCAAAAACTTATCTAATCCTGTATTTTTGCTGATTAGTTGATACTACACTAACAAAATGGGTCTATTAATTTATATTTCAGGCCTGGAACATGTTGGTGGAGATATGTACCAAAAAATTCCAGAGGGGGATGCCATTTTAATGAAGGTTAATCATATTTTTATTTATCAATCGCATGCATGCATAATTACTTGAATTATATCATTAATGAGTACTCAGCATGGGGCTACTAAGCAAGTAACATGCAAGTTTATCTTTCAATTTTACAGTGGATGCTTCATAATTTTGATGATGAGAATTGCATAAAGATACTGAGGAATTGTTACAAAGCTCTTCCAAATGATGGAAAGGTACTAGTTATTAACTCAACGTTGCCAGAAGTGCCTGATAGTACCGAGGCTTCAAGGGATTCCTTCATTTTAGATGCAATTTTTTTAATCCAAATTCCTCATGGAAGGGAGCGGACCAAAAAGGAGTTCACTGCATTGGCAATCGAAGCTGGATTTAAGGGTATCAACTTTGAATGTAACGTTTGCAATTCCTATGTCATGGAATTCTACAAGTAACTTTGAAGCTAGATTGCTTCATTCTTTCTTTATCAGAAAAATGCATCTTCTCAATTTTAATTTGGAGTGTCGATACTCCATTTTCTTTTTCTGTAACTTTCTGTTTTGTTTGGCCTTTATGGCTCGCGGGAACTTCTTATGTAGTGATTTTGTGTTTTCAATAATATAAGTTATGTTTGGTATTGAGGTGTTGTATCTTAAAAGGTACAATTAATATAGATAAAAAGTTATAATTATAAAATAAAAATTAATAATATGTAATAAATATAAATTTTAAATAATAATTTTGACAAAATTATTAAACATACAATAGATTTTTTATTTTTCAAGCGTAAAATCATATCAACATATCTTCTAAGTTATAATAGTTAGTGTTTACTAAATATTTTAGTACTATAATTGAAAAGTTATAGTTGTCTAACTTCAATCCCAAACACACCCATAATCTCCTTGAGCTTCTCCAGAAGATAGATTTTAAAAATAAATGATTTGATTCAACACCACAAAACCAAAAATAGAAAGATACATTTTAAACTTAGATACGTTTTGCACTGAGTATAACATAAATTTTGTTAAAAAGAGAGTGTTTGCTCTTACCGGTTTTCTTTTCTCTTTGTATTTTACGGTCTAGCTATTTTTCCATGGGGTAAGTAACCTCGTGATTTTGTCTTTGTTCTAATCTTGTCGTTAGATTAGAAGGGCGATTTTGTCTTGTTCTAATCCTGTCCTTAGATTGTAGGGCAATCCAACAACTACAAACACAAAGGGCAATGCCATTCGGCTTCTGAGACTTAGGTTTTGTCTGAATCTAGAGTAACTCTAAAAATTGGGAGGGTTTTTGTTGTGTCGTGTGGTTTACCAACGATGTCCGGGAATTGAAAAACGGCTATAACGAAATCATTCGCCAGTGAAACCACCTCTAAAGTTTGTAAATAGCCAAATCAATGTTCCCGTACCTATCATGAACATCTCCTAGATTTGTCCACATCTTTCAATTTTCTTTTTCTTTTCTTTTCTCCGGTTGTGTAGTTGTCGATGGAAAAACCTTTATAAAGATTGAATTTTTCAAAACAAAAACGTTGAAGATAATCACACAAAAAAAGGAAGTAAATAATGTACAGTTGCTTAGTTTATATTTTTATTTAAGTTGTTGTAAATAAAATAAATAAAGAATTTTTACACTAAAACAAAGTACTTTAAGTACCTTGTTAATAATTTAGTACTGATGAGTTTTTGTGAATTGATTACCTTATTAAAAGGGCATATATATAAACTTTATTAAAGTGTAAGAAAGTTATTAATCCATACATTTGAATAGTTTTATGGTCATTACACTATTAAATCGCATGGGATTTAATGTCTATATGCTTAAAGCTTTAAGTTACTACATTAATGGGGATTTGATGTGGGACTTTACAAAAGCAAAGTGATGAAGTCGCTACAATTTATGACACCCCTCTTGAATTCACTACTTTAATTACATAAACGTTTCATGATAACAAGTGGGACTAAGTGAGCTTCAATATTATCTCGTTAAAACCTTTTTAGTAAAACCCAATTGTGTATCAATCTGATGATTTATTGAGACGACACATGTCAATACTGTGAACTAATTTCTCAGATGTTAATATAGGCAAAACTTTAGTAAAAAGATTAGAAAAATTTTTTGTGGAGCGTATTTGTTTTCACATCAATTTTTTTTTTGTCTTGCTAGAGCCTATGAGTGTAGAAAAACTTTGATAAGATGTGCTTAGTTCTATCACCCTTGATGTATCCTCCTCTAATTTGAGCAATACAAGCATAATTGTTTTTATATATAATTGTTAGAATATCAATTACAAAAGTCAAATTGCATGTGCTCTGGATATGATGGATAATAGACTGCAACCAAATACACTCTCTACTCGTTTCATATAATGCAATCTTTAAGTGATTAGAGGAGGTGGCAATGAAAGTCTACTTAGTAAATCATCATGAAATTGTCGTGCCACTGTAAGTGAAAACATATCCTATTTGTGACAGGCTTTGTGAGGATCAAGGAAGTAGCATGTGTCTGCATAACCAATAAGATCAGGATTCTTTGTTGGCTCACTTGAATAAGATAACCTCAAGCCTGTTGTCCACTAAGGTATCAGAAGATGTGTTTGGTACATTAAGCTAGATACAATAAAGCACCAATTGCATTTAGATATTGTACTTATAGATCAAGTATCTCTTCATCATTCTCTTTAGGACGAAATGTATCATTTTTAAGATTCAGAGATTGAACAACCATAAGAGTGCTTAATGGATGAGCATTATCCATGTTGAAATGCTTTAAGATTTTTTCAACATAAGTAGATTGATAGATATGCATTCCATTTGTTTTACACTTGATTTGTAGGCCAAGACAATTTTTTTCCCCAAAAACTTTCATTTCAAAATTTCTCTTTAAATATTCAGCAATTTTTAAAATCTCTTTGGGAGTTGCAATTAGGTTCATGTCATAAACATAATCTACTACATTTACAAATCCAGATTAGAATTTTCTCGCATAGCCAAATAAGATTATTTTTATATAATTCTTTAATCAAATATTCACCTAGAAGATTATATTAAATGCACCCAGATTGATTCAATCCATATAAAGACTATAGAAACTTGATTGAATACAGATTACAATCTTTTGATTTATATGCTTCAAACATTTTGAATCCTTCAAGGATCTTCATGTAAATATTAGTGTCCAATGACGCATGTTAAGTCTTCCTGAGACTATTAAATTAAAAATTGAAACATAAGAATATCCAGTACTCAAGAATATGTATCCTCATAATCAATACTAGGTATTTGTGAGAAATCTCGTGTAACTAGTTGCGCTTTATATTTGTGATTTCATTATGTTCATTTGTTTCCTTACGGGTGCTCATTTGTATCCAATATGTTTGTCATCTTTAGGCGTCTGAACTACAGCTCTAAAAACTTCATGTTTAACTAGAGAAGTCGATTCTGCTTGGATTTCTTATTTCTATTAGGGCCAATCATGCCCTTATTTAATTCATTGACAATTTAAGGCTCAAAGTCATTGTTAATTTTAGTAACTGTTGTGAATGAAAATACATTATCAATGTCTATTCCATTACGATCACACATTTCCCCCGTATAGGAATAATTTGTAAACTTTTTCCCATTTTGTGTTTCATACCCCTTCGCGGGTTACTATCTCTTTAAGGATTTGTGTTTCTTCAGGGACCATCAGTTCATCTAGAATTGATGATTCAAGTAATATGGGTACATTTATAGCTTGAACATTATTTCAAGATGATCTTAATAATTTATTCTCCTCTTTCTGGGAACATTGTCTTTGAAACTAAGTGGTCTACCACATTTTCGACATGTAACATATAACTCATTACCTACTTGTACGCTTGATTGTTCAACATGAACAATTGCTCATGTTGGTGTATTAACAATTGGAATATTGGAATATGTGACTTGTTTACTTTTACTAAATTGATTTGCAATTTGCTGTAAAAGTACTATCCTTCTTACTTTATTTTAGATTGTCTGGTATGAAGTTTTAAATGAGATAAAGTAAAAACTTTTCAAGAAAGTTTATACCTTACTTTAAGAGGTTTTCCATCGCTTAATGATGAAAAATTATCTTATTAAAATGACAACCCGCAAAATGTGTTATAAAAAAATAACTTGTTAAGGGTTCAAGATATCTGATAATTAAAAGTGAGTTAAAACCGACATAAATCCCAAACGACATTGAGTTCTCATATTTGTTTGCTGAGGGTGTGATCCAGGAGCATGAACATCATAAGCAAAAGTGCGTAAATGGTAAATGTCAGGTTCTTAACCAAGTACAAGTTGTAATGGAGAATATCAATAATAAACTGTGGGTGTAAGATGAACTAATGTCGCAATATGTAAAATAACATGACCCTATATAAATATTGATAATTTTATACATATAAGTAAAAATTTTACAATTATCTGCAATTACTTAATCAATGATTCTACCAATCCATTTTATGTATGAACACGGGGAATAGAATGTTCAACATTGATCCCAATTCATTTACAATAGTTATCAAATGGTTTAGATGTAAGCTTACTAGCATTATCTAGACATGGTTTTAATTCGATGATCCGGAAATTGTGCCCTTAATCTTATAATTTGGGCAAACATTCTTGCAAATGTATCGTTGCTTGTGGACAATAAATAAACATGTGATCATTGTGCAGATGTATTAATCAAAACTATGAAGTTGCTTGTGGACAATAAATAAACATGTGATCATTGTGCAGATGTATTAATCAAAACTATGAAGTAACGAAATGGTCTACTAGGTGGATGAATCGATCCACATATATCTCCTTGGACACTTCATAAAAGCAATAGAGATTCATGATTAACCTTACAAGTGGATGGTCTAATAACAAATTTTCCTTGTAAGCAATACCAACAGTCTCATTAGACAATAGAATCTTCTAGTTCTTTAATGGATATCTTTGAGAATTTTCAATAATTCTACGCATCATTGTAGATCCTTGGTGTGCAAGGCGATCACGCCACAAAATAAGTATTTTTGGATTTGTAAAGTTCTGGTTCATTACTAAGTAGCTCTCAATTGCGTTTATAATTGCGTAATACAATCCTAATGAGAATGCTAAAAGCTTTTCTAATATGCATTTCTTCCCTCAAATATTTTTAATAATGTACAAATATTCCACATTATTTTCATTTAAAATATAATATGATATCTATTGTGGTAGATATATTTAAAGCTCAGCAAATTTCTTTCGGATCTTGCTGAAAATTAAGCATTTTGTATTGTTAGTTTTGTTCCACTTGCTAACAAGATTTTAGCTTTACCAGAGCCTTCAATTAGGTCTGTAGGACTAGATATAATGTGCATGGTTGCACTGTCAACCAAGCATACATCTCCAGCTTTCATTTCCAAAATAGATTATTTATTTCCAAAGTCTATAACCTTACATTAAACAAAAGTTCATGCACTCATTAGCCATCAGGGTTAGATATGAACATTAAGTACATCTGATGAAAGTATAAAAAGTATAAATGTTAACATATTAGAAACTTAATGATTATAGCATAATAACGGGAGCTTAATTAGTGTAGACATTTCCATCAGCAATTAAGTGATTGATTTTTCCTCTTGTGCCCTTGAAGAAATTGGAGACATCAAGACAAGTCAAATCATTCGGATTTGAGTCATCGAATAAATTAGTCTTAATCTTTCTTTTGGCTTTCTTGGATAACATCACTTCATCGAAATAAAATACCAAAACATACAAAGAAATTTCAACAGCAACATTAGCTCGACCAGCTTAAAGTTTGCTTTCCAGCTAAAAACACAAGTCAATATCACAACATAAGTTTTATAACAATTATTTTTAAAAGCTGAAAATTTTCCACAATTTTAAAAATAATTGTTCATTTTGGTATTTTCCTTCATCAAAACAATTACTACAATGATTTTGATAGTTGAAATGAAAAATTCTTTTTATCTTCCCTTTGTTCCAAGCTACCATCCAAGCTCTAACAATTTTCCTTTTTCACACTTAAAAGGCTTTTACCATTATCTATAACAAATCAATATACAATTCTCAGACATTTTATTTTGATCTAAATATAATATAAGACGCAAAATTTGCGCACTGTTGCCGCAAAGTGGAGGAAGATTTTGATGGAAAATATTGGGAGAGTTAGTTGGTAAAGGAATTAGGTAGCTAGTATAAGAGCCATGTAATGATGATGCATCTTTTTCTATATACTTTTACATCAAAATCATCATATGCATAAATTTATAAATTTCTTAAAAAATAGACACAAACATCACAAGAATGCTTTCCAAAAAAAAATCAAAAGCTACTCACACGTGGCATTACTCCAGATTGCTCTATTTCTTTTTGACTCACTTTAGTTACCAAAATTTATAAAAATATTTTTGAAAACTTATTAAACAATCCCTTTATAAATTTTCTCCATTGGACTACCTTCACAAAACCCATAAAGAAGAAATTGCATGTACTACCACTCTACATCAATAAAAAGAAACAATGGACAACAACCCAATCTTCTATGCACAAGCACAAACGAGGCTCAACAGTAGAAAAATCCTAAAAGTTAAGAGCAAGCATTATACAATCAAGACTCAAACCCCACAACCTATAATAATAAAAATAGTTGTTATTTTTTATAAAAATATAACTAAAATCTAGCTACACTATATTTTGTACGGCCATTGACAAAATTCAATCTTTAACTCTACACCATATATCATTTCAATAGCTAGCACAATTGCTCTTATTTAAAATAAAATCGATACCTGATTGGCTGTTTATGACCTCTTCAAAGCATTATCAATGTAGTGTTCCAATCCAAGATACTACACGCAGACACCACAGACCTGCTTTACGCCACGAAAATTGAGGATATTAGACTACAAATTAAAATCGAAAGTATATCTCTATGTATATGCGTAGAGAGGGAGAGAGAGAGAGAATTAAAAATAATAAAAAATTGATTAACTAAAGGTTAGATAGATAGATCTAATAAAAAGACCTGTAATTGATTCCAAATAGAACAGGCTGAATTTAATTTGTTTGCTTGGTTTGTGTTTCTCCAGCGCGATGACAGTGAGGGTTTCAAAAGTTAAGGTCACGAAATTTAGGGTTTCTATAGTTAAGAAGTGAGAGGCAATAAGACATTGAAACAACGACGAATTGAGAGTGAGTGTTCAAACGGCAGCAAAGTGGCGGCTTGAACACGAATGTCTAGGGTTTCTAAAGATGAGAGGGTCAGGCCGTAAGTGATGGTTTTTGTTAAGTGATGAGATTCAACACTAGGGAAAAAAAAAAGGATTAGGATCACAAAGCACCTAACGGTGCGTTCCACATTTTCAGAATTTATTTTATAATTAAAAATTTTAATATTTTAAGTTTATATAATACATTAAGTTTGGGTCAAATGTAGTCAAAATTATTTTTCTACGTTTTTGATAGAATAAATTTCTATTACAATTCTATCATAATTTTATGATAAAAAATAATTTTATCATAAAACCATCATTATTTCATAATAGTAAATATTTCTACCACAAACCCATCATAAATCTATGATAAATTCAAAATCCTATCACAATTCTGTCGTAATTTTACGATATACATATAATTGTCATAAATTATTTATTATCTGTCATCTATTAGTTGTTTTCTTGTAGTGTGTGTTTTAGAGGAAGAAATTTCATTTATATTGCAATCTTGCCATGCTGCAGCATATGGAGGACATTTTGGGGGACAAAGAACAGTTGGTAAACTTCTGCAATCAGATTATTCCTAGCCTTCTGTTTTAAATGTTGCTTATGAGTTTGCTAAATGTTGTGACAGGTGCCAAAAGATAGGAAACATAACTCAAAAACATGAAATGCCATTGACAAATATTCTGAAAGTGGAGATTTTTTATGTATAGGGAATAGACTTTGATAAGAGCATATTTTTCATATATTTTGCTATTAATTCTCCATCTTTTTCTTGTTTTGATCTTAAATATTCTAGTTATTTTAGTTAATTTTTAAATTATACATATTTTACCCTTAATTATTTAATTACTAGTTATTTTTAATTAATTGAATTATTTTATTGAATAAGAAATTAATTAGAGATTATGAATAAAAAAACATAAAAGAGTTCAATTTGTGAGCATTAAAGATTAATTAACTTGAAAGCAATTATGCTTATATGCATGTTAATTCAAGGCAAGGAAACTGAACTCAACAAATGCATTCACCATCCACAAAGAGGAGAAAGTGATATTAGCTTTAAAAGTGGCCAGCACATGAGGATTAAATGAAGCTTGATTAGGCTTTGTATAAGTGGGCCCGTGTTGAGTAATTAAAAGAGGAAACAATTTATGACTTATGGCAGGCACGTGTGAGAGCTAAAGCAAATAAAACGGTAAGCCTTTTGGCTTTAAGATTTAAGAGGTGGGGCCTATTTTAAAGATTATAAAACGGAATTTTACCTTTTGGAGAAGAAGCAGCAGTTGGATGGAAACACAAGAGTGGAGGCGCAATTCGGGCAGAGGAGAATCGGCAACTAAGAGAAACTGAACAATTTGCAGTTGTTTGAATTAATTTCTATGATTGGTTTTATCAATTTTTTTTATTCTCAATTCAATTATAATAGGTTAGATTTTTATTTTGGTTGAGGGTGAATTCAAAACTCTAAACATACTATGCAATTAAATTTAAATTCTACCATTCAATTTATTTAATTAAGATTGTTTATGTTATTCTATAATTAATATTTATGATTTTATTCTCATCTTGTTTGAGTGGTCAATTAGATAGGATTTGAATAAATTCTATTGCTAGATTAAAATTATTGATCTGTAATTATCTTGATATTTTAATCATTAGTAGCAGGTTGGAATAAGTGATTTTGATTGGAGAACATAACTTAGGTTAAATAATCCGAGCTTCTGTGTTTATTGCCTAGATTAACATGATATTTTTCTTTGTTTAATGCTTCTATTTTCTTAAATTTAAAGAGCTTGTTTTAAATTATTTAATGGTTAGAGATTAGACGAAGAGTTTGTTTTGTCTAACGACACACTAAGGAAAGATTGAGATTAATAGAGCTTATTGTTGTCTACGGTTGATAGTTTCAAAATAAATTGATAATAGAATTGATATATTATGTGCATATTTGGTAGCGGCGAATGATCCTTTAACCAAAATTTTCATCATCATTATTTCTTTCTCCTTTAATTAGAATTTTTATTAAATTATTGTTCGTAGTTTTAATTTCTTTATTTTTACTATTTAGTTAAAAATTCATAAAGCCCTTTTTATTTATAATTGACATTTTCTTTAGTTAGATTAATTTTTATTATTACTACTATTATTTTATTTTAAATCTTTTTTTAGAGTTGATAATAAATATAACTAGCATAGTCTCTATGAGATCGATCTTTACTCGCTCTGTACTAATTATTTATATTAGTAGTAAGGTTTTAAATTTGGTGTACCTTAACGACACTACCATACTTCATGGGCCTTTGCCCACCATCCTTTGAGAAGTTATATATCCTAGTTGCTGTAGATTATGTCTCCAAGTGGGTAGAAGCTGCAGCATTATCCATTAATGATGCCAAAGAAGTGGTGAATTTTCTTCAGAAAAATATCTTCTCCAGATTTGGCACTCCACGAGCAATTATTAGCGATGAGGATACATTTCTACAACAAAGTATTTGTTGTAGCAATGGTTAAATATGGAGTCAAACATAAAATTGCGACAGCATATCACCCACAATTTAATGGCCAGGTAGAAGTATCTAATAGGAAGATTAAGAAGATTCTAGAAAAGGTAGTGAATCCTTCAAGAAATGATTGGCCATTGCGATTACATGATTCTTTATGGGCTTACAGAATAGCATACAAGACACCACTTGGCATGTCTCCCTATCGAATTGTATATGGGAAAGCTTGCCATTTTCCACTCAAGCTGGAGCACAAGGCATATTAGGCACTGAAGCAATTAAATTGGGATATACATGCTGCAGTAGAGTAGAGGAAACTTCAATTATTTGAACTTGATGAATTACGTTTATTCTCATATGAAAATGCAAGAATCTATAAGAAGAGGACAAAACAATGGCATGACAAACACATCCAACAAAGAAAATTAATCCTTGGTCAACTAGTTCTACTTCATAATACAAAGTTAAGACTATTTCCAAGAAACCTGAAATCTAGATGGTTTGGACCTTTTAAGTTGCTCAGAATTCAAAGTTAATGGGCACGAAGTTAAGCATTACATGCATTCAACTATAGATTGTTCAAAAGAGGTCTTACTCCTTAGTGAACCGATAGTGTGAGCATTCAAGAAAGTTCAGGTTGAAGGAAGTGGATCCTCCATGTTTTTGTTATAGTATTTTTTTATTTATTATTTTTCTTAGATAGGATTGTTTAATTTATATCTTTTATTGTATTGTTTAAAAAATAACGAAACATCCCAAGTCACACAATTCTTAGAGTTGGATTCAATATTGACAATTGGTGCTGTAATGTTAACATGTTACAAAGATAAGTTACTTGACAGCAGCTATATGAGGACATTGTTGTGTAGATTGCTAGAGCATACGTTTTGTTACTGTAACAATCAATTTTACTATTACAATAACTTAATTAGAGAGCCTCATATTTTACCGTTGGAGATAGCATGTGACAGCTGGTTGGGTGAACTCGGGTAGAGATTGGGGAAGAATGCATAATCTCTTAAATAACTACATCAATATCTCTTTCCTATTTTTATGGGATATGCTTAATAAATTCAAAAATTCCTCCTTAATTTATCTCTTTTATCAGATTTGTTTTATTTATTTATACTTATATAAGAGTTTCACTTTGCATGTTGACCTTTAACACTATTTTCTTTTCCCTTCGCAGTCACAACTCCTCTACCTTATAACCTCTCCTCCTCGTTTCACTCTTGGACATATTACCACAGTCATCTTACTACTGTAGCAATGCTAAGGTATAAAAGGACAGCTAGTCGACTAAAAGATCCATCACGATTTCAAAGTTACCATGCAGAAGAGAAGTATGAAGAATTTATTGAATCGCGCAAAATTTTGGAAGAAAAAGGGTTTCAGTTCCCACCTCAACCCTCGGGAATTGTGCAATCATTATACGCTGCTGCAACAAAGCGCTAGTGGCTAGAGTTTTGTAACCACCCTCGAGACCCTATGTTGCCACTGGTGTAAGAATTTTTACGCCAACTTATTAAGCCATGGCTAGTACAATATTTGGGTAAGAAACTCGATTGTACCATTAGATTCTCGAGTTATTAATGCTTTCTATAATTTACCCTCTGAAGTTAATTGTGAGTATGCAAAATTGCTTGATAAATTAACCCCACAAAGATGGAACAAAATTTTCACAAACACTTATCGTAAAGGGAGCATCTTGGGTTAATGAAGAAGGGCGTGTGATTAATAGGATAGATTTGACACCCATTGCTAAGCTGTGAGTGAAATTTTTAAAATCTAGATTGATGCCAACCACACACATCACTAATGTTTCACAACAAAGGTTAGTACTTTTGTATATCATTGTTAGAGGGTTACCCATAGATGTGGGAAACATTGTAGAAAAAGAAATTTGGGATTGTGCCATGAAAAATCACAAAGCAGCTGCCTTGCTATTTCGTTCACTAATCTCCAGGATCTGTGTGGTATAGGGAGTCCGCCTTGATGCAAAAGATGAACATGTTAAGAATGATGTGCTCTCACTGCACGCACCATCGAACGAATTGTTGGTGAAGTTGCTAGAGCCCCACCCGAACCAGCTGTTGTAGTAAGGGTAAGAAGAGTTGTTGGGTTAGAGCAGAGAATCCAAGCACTGAGCACCAGCATCACTCAATGTGCTGAAGCTCATCAGAGGAAAAACAATCGGTTTTGGAGCTATTCGCAGCACTTGGAGGACCACCTACATTAATTTGCTATATATTTATGTAAAATACACACCGAAAGTTCCTTAATTCACTGCTACAGCAGTATAATTTTGGTACCTCAACTACAAAAGCTCCAGTAAAAGTTAGTAAAGATGCCATTGACACAGATGAACTAAAGGAAGAAGCTGCAGTAGAACTACAAGTAGAGGCTAATACAAATATTGATGACCAGTCAGACCAGTATGAAGAGGAGGGTGTCAAATCTACAACTAACATTTCCTTGACAAAAGATGAGGAAAAGCATGAGAAAGAACTCGAAGAACCCCCAGCCAGGACCTCTTCTAATTCCAGGAGAAAACACATCATACAAGTAGAGGAAGATGAACCTACAAAAGAGCCTCCTATTTCAGTCCTCTCTCGAAAGGGCAAAGAGAAAGTAATTACCCGTCTTGCATCCGATAATGAAGCCAAGCACATTGATGTAGAATTGGAAGCTGCAGTAGCTAGGGTTACTCGTACACACCGAGACAAAGCATCTGTTTGATATTATTGCCGCAATCATGACTGAGGGGTATATAGCCGAAGACCTAGCTCCAGCTCCCTCATGGAAAACCCCCAGCAAACCTATTCTCCTAGTCTTAAAGGACTCAACAATAGAAAGAAGGGCACTTCTGGAGGCATTGCTGCAATAGACACACTAGAGCCAAAGATGTCCAAATCTGTTTCGTCCCAGCTAGCTGACCCGCTGCAACTCCTCCCATTTACCCATCGTAGAGAAAGAAAAAGTCGTTGCCAACTACCTCACCGCAAGAATCTCCTAAGGACCAACTGCGGAGCACCTCCAAAAAGTGGTGAATTGTTTATAATTTGTTGCAGTAGTACTTCTAGCACCAAGGGAGTACCACTACCTGCTAGTTTATTTTACCTCTTCATGCAATAACTTTTTCTTCATTTAGTTTTAATTTTCTGATTTATTTTGCATGTCCTTTTATTTAGTGTATGCTTATCTAGTTTATGTGGTTTTGTTTTGTGTGCTTGTGAGGACACAATACCTTTCAATTTTGAGGGGGAGTTATGCTATCATATAATATGTTATTGAGTGCATTGCATGTGTTGTGGTGTTGTTTGTGAAGTGAAGCTCTGTATCTACTGCTTGTGTATGGATTTAAAAGCCCAATGAAGGTAAATTGAGTGTTACTTAGCATATATGAGAATGTCCAGTATGGATAGTTATAGATGGAGGTTGAAATTCTGTCCAGACACATAGACTTTGGTTGAGATTTGTGAGAATACTGCAGCAGATCAAGAAAACTACAAAGAGTAGAAAATATATGAAGTTTGGGGGAAATGTGCGTGTTGAACTGTGTTTATTAAAGTATGCTCCAATGGCTTAAATGGCTGAGTATGTACCCTATATTCAGACTTGAGTTAAAATACAACAAGAGTTATGAGCATTGCTGTAGCAGTTTGAAAAAAAGAAAGTCCTTTGTCTGAGAATTTGAGTAGCAAGGTCTGTTCATGAGCCCTATGTTTAGCCTTGAGTTAAAGATATCTTTAGATAAGACTATATTATGACCACTGTTGTAGTAATTCTGACATGTATATTAAGTGACTAATTGGGTGTCATCATTACAAGTGATAGGCATTCACATAAAAGCTCAATGTTGCATTGAAGGGGTTAAAAAAATATATTTTTTGTTTGTTGAAGCACAATTTAAGTTTATTTGTGAATTCTGCTCTCCCATGTGTGAATATATTTGTGTTCTACCTCTGAATTACATGCAATATCTCTGTAATGTTGTAGCACCTCTAGACTTTAATCAAAGTGGCACAACACATTTCGGATAGAATGCAGCCTAAGTATAGAACTGAACTACTATGACTATTTTGCATAATTAAGAGTGTAATATGAGGGTGGAAGAATCCTTGCAACTTTGATGACAGAGTTGAGCTACTTGTTGCATGATTGGGTGATTGAAGTATTAAACATTGTTGTCATTACTTGAGGACAAGTAATGGTTTAAGTTTAGGGCTGTGATAATTCTATGAAATAAGTTTGCAACTCTATACTTAAAGCAATATTACTTAGAGAATAAATGATGAGTTTCTATTGCGTTTTGTTACATTTTACATAAACATGCATTTTAGTTTAGTCTTAATAAATTTTGCTTAATTTAGAATAATTCGTGCTTAAATTGTGTGTATTGCAGGTGTCCAGAAGCTCATATCTCATGGAAGGAATGCTGATGCAATAGGCTTGCAAAAAAAAAAAAAAAGAGGAAGAACATGGCTACAAAAGAATTGAAACAAATCTGGAATAATGCAGTACTGTAGCTGTTGCTGTAGAAATCCTAAAAAAACGATAGAGAAAATTTAGTGTGAGATACTTGTAGAATTGCAATCTGCAATTTCCTAATCTGACTTATGCATGCCCTAGACTTCTATTTACCCTAGTTTTTAGTTATAAAAGGAGCACGCATCATATGGACAATTGGCGGCGGTGAATTAATATCAAAGAAATTAAGAGGAAAAGAAGGAAAAATCAGAATTCAAGGGAGAACAAGTTTGCACCAGTGAAGAGATTGGCAAAATTATTTAGATTCAATTTTCATCGTCCTTTACTTGTCCCCTTTTTTACTCTTTGATTGAACTGATCTATTTCATGGCTGATAATTTACTATTTGTTTTTCTTTTCCAAAGTATGAACTAAATTTGATTGTAGTTGAGTGACAAACAATCTCAATGGGTTCTTGACTTTTCTTATGAGTTGCTGCAAGATTGCTGTAGCATTTTGCTCTAATAACTTATATTAAAATCATTATTTTGGTTAACCTCCCATTTAATGGTTCAAGTTAAGAGAGAGCCGCAAAAGGGCTTGTCTTAGTAGAATTTATTAGAGTAATACTTGATCTTAATTTAAGTTTTTTTGAATTGAGTTTAACTTGAGTCCCAAAAAGGCCACACTTGATTTAAGATTTGTGAAGAACTAAATATAAGGATTCACCTTGTAGGGTAGAGGGAGTGTATGTTCATAATGTCATACTTTAGGTAAAATAGCAGCCGGTCATTGTTAGGGTGCTAAAGGGTATGAGAAGTCCAACAAACAACAGTTGAGGATGCAAAATAATTTTGCCAAGTGCTGTAGGAATTGTTGTAGCAATTGGTGTTAATTTGAACAAAACAGTCAACCCATGAAGAGAGTTTGATCATTCAACTACTTCATTCTCATTAAATTCTTCTTTACGCAATTCATCTAATTTACTTTATTACTGCATTTATTTTATTAAAATTTTTAATTTCAGTAGTAATCAACTTTAATTAGATTTCTCTTTAGATAAAGGAAGTTTGCACTATCGTGATTACTGTAACATTTCTAGTAATATCAGTTCTCGTAGAGACGATCTTGAATATTTATTACTTTATTACTTGTTGCGTACACTTGCATATGACATCAATAGTAATTGAGTTAAATTATCCAAAATGTGTGTTCCCCCCTCTCTTTTTATACTAATACAAGATTAATCCACACCACACAACTAAATAAAACAACTTACATCTTAATTTTACATTTGACCCACTAACAAAACATAATTCTAACTTAATCCACTCACGCATATTCAACACATTCCACTAATAATGATAATACCTAACATAGTAAAAAATTTTAATTTCACAATTATCATATTTACCATGGTAAAAACTTATAAATTTACAACAAAAATGGCGGATCCTCCTCGACAATGACATAATTTCTCAAATTTTTAAAATTTTTAAAATTCAAATTTGACATCTGTATATTTGTTTGAAATCTCAAATTATGTGAAATTATTATTTTTACCTAATAAACACACAAAAATACACAAAGTCAAATGTTTAGAAATATAATTAAAAATTCATAATATGTTACATAATTACAAATGTCAATTATATTATAAGCACAAAATAACATTTTACTCCTTAATAAACATACAATTTTTAATACTAATCACACCTCCCCAACTAGCTTATTGCTAACCCCTAGCAATCAAAGCATTATATTAAATTAAGATTTACAAAATTCACATGAAACTTAAGAGTTGTTTATCTATCCTCTAAACTACCAAATAAATAAATTCTCCCAAAATTTTCTAACTCTTTGTCATTCACTCATTATCCAAAATATCATAAACTTTCTTTTGTGCTTAAGTAATTAACACAATACTTATGGGGCTTCATTAAAAGCAAACAACATTTTCATTCTAAAACTCATTAGAAATTATATCTTCAGGCAGTAGATTATTAAAACATTTTTTAAATATTATATTTTTAACCTATGTAGCGAGCTTTAGGTCAGTGTCTCCCAGACTAGTTGGCCTTAGGGCACTAGGTGTTGAGACACCTCTACGGACTTAATTACTCAAGTCTTTAATAAATAAGCAAATAATATATCTATAACCTATGTAGCGAGTTTTAAGTTAGTGACTTTTAAACCAGTTGCCCTTAGGTCATTAGGTGTTGAGATACCTTTATAGACTTAATTACTCGGATTCTAGATATAACAAAATTAAATACATTCAATTTTTTTTTGTAATATGTCTTTTCTACTACCTTAGATATTATCCTTAATAAATAAAAAAACTGAATGCTGTAAAAATTTTAATTTACAACCACTAGTATGTGTCATAGTGTTTGTGTGAAGAATGATTTAATAATACTTGTTAAATGAGTAAATAACAAAATAACTTAATAAATAAATGGAGAGTTCACAAATTTGAGTAATTCAAAGAAAAAGGGAACAAAAACAACTTACTATGAATTTTAAAATTAAAATATAATACAACAGAACAATTAGGATGCATCTCAAAAGTCATGACTTAATGAGCATAATTTATATATATATTTTACACATTATTATATAATTGCTAGTTATTTTTAATTAATTGAATTATTTTATTGAGTATATGATTAATTAGAGATTATGGATAAAAAATGACATAAAGGAGCTCAATTTTGGAGGCATTAATTGATTGATTTTAGGAGCAATTAAGCAAATATGCATGTGAATTTAAGACAAATTCATTCATCCATGCACATGAAGACAAAGAAGATTATGGCCATCACGTGAGAAGCAATTGTATGGCATTAAAAAAAGAATGAAAAATCAAAGTGGAGTGCACGTGCAAGACCAAGCAAATAAAACAGGCAAAACCTTTTGGCTTTGGAATCTAAGAGGTGGGGTTCATTTTAAAGAGAAAGTTAAACTTTAGCTTTTGGAAAAGAAAAGAGCAGCCGCCGGAGGAGAAAAGAGAAGCAGACGAGATTCGACAGGGAAGAGCAGCAACAATCCAGCTTCTCCATGGTTGTTTTTATTTTCTTTGTTGCTTCCAATTTAAGTATGTCTAAATAATTTTTTTATATTGAGATTAAGGATGAAGTCTTATTTAATGCAAAGAATTTTTTTATTTATTTAATTCCCTATATATGTTCTTTCATGATTATGATTTTTATTTTACATGATTAATTAGATGTTATTAAAATCTTTTCATCAATTTTGTTATGCATTATTGATTGTTAAGATTAATATTCGATTAAACCCATGCTTAGATTCATAAAGTTTATACATAATTATATTTAATTTTGTGTCTTTCATTAAATTGTTTACACAGAGTGCTTAGAAAACTTTGACTCTTTGTTATTCAATATATTTTCATGGGATGCTTAGATATTATACTATTAAGCAGAAAAAGAATCTACACAAGATTAATTTTATTTGGGCTTAATTGTTATATTCATGAGGTGACATAGATTGATTTCGAATTGTCACTATAAAATTGGAGATTAATTAATAATTAGATAATTATTAGTTGAATAGTGGTGGATTCTGAAACCTTGATAGTTTTTGTCTTATTAAAATCTCATTTTCTTTAATTTTTTTTCTTAATTTAATTAGTTTAATTTTCTTAAAAACTCAATTTGCTCAACTAGTTTAGAATTAATATTAATTTTAGATTTAAATTAGACTTTTCAATTTATAACAATTCCTGTGAGATCGACCCCATTACCACTATTTTATCTCTAGATTCATGCGCTTGCGAGTATATTAAAATTTTTCACAACATGACTCTTTACACAACCATCCTAAACACATTTTTTTTGTTGTTTTTGGTTTTTTGGGCTTTTTTAAAAATAAACACACCTATTTACAATTTACATCAACTATCCCTTCCCCTCAGCCCAATCTAAATATTATTTATAATTTTAAAATATGCTTGCAAAAAGATGAAAAAGATAAAGAAAACATAAATAGAAAATATCACACCTGAATTGTTGAAGATGTGTTTTTAGAGCTGCTACATCCCATATTTTGCCATCTTCGACATAAACATTACTAGGATTTGACATATTTCAAAACTGTCAACTATTTCCTACCCCCAACCTGAACAAAACATTATCCTCAATGACTTAAAGGAAAGAAGTTTAGAAGACATTACCTGATCGCTCCAAGAAGATAATTACAACAAAAAAGTTAAGTCCAACTTGTACTTCTTACTAGGGCTAAGGTTACCATCATTAGTCAACCATTCCAATGCCAATGTCCTAGAATCTAGCTCTGGTTTGTAAACTTGTAAAATATTAAGTAACTCATTAGTAGTAGAAGCACAAATAAAGAGTTTTTTTTTTGCGGAGATTGGAATAAAATGATTCTTAATTACATGGTTAATGAATGTGAGCAAGCCATTATAAAAATTATTAACATTTAATAAACCGATAGGTTTTTTTATGGATGTTCAAATGGGCTTAAAATGCAAATGTAATCAGTACCTTTAAATTTGCAAGATCTCCTGTCAAGAAAATGAAAACGTCAGCATGATTTAACATCTTAGATATTCACTCTTGCATACTTGAGACAACTAACTCTTCTCTAATTTGTAAGTCGGTCAAGCACCCTAGAGGTTTTAAAGCTTGTGCAATGATACCTAGCATCTAGTTTCCTCTAATAAAAATAACTTATGAGACAAATTTTGATAACCTATAGTCACCTCCTCTTAGCTATGACATGACCAAGATCTACAGCTGCCTGAATGAACTCCTTGTATTTTCCGTAATGAAACCCAGAGAGCACAAAAATATTTTTGAATTGTCTACTCAAAGATGGTGCCATTGGAATAATTTTCAAAAAAAAGTTGTGAGTGGTTCGAAAAAGAACTCTTATTTGAAGATCTTAGTGACAAAAAATGAGAAACAACTATAAATTGGTTGGTGTATTCATTAGAGACACATAAAGCTCATGTCTTAATAATTCAAAAGAAAACAGTGAAAAGAAAAAAACAGTAAAAGAAAACAAATAATGTTAAATACAAAATCACACCAATAAACGGAATAATGCAATTGATAAAATAATAGCAAAAGAAAAGGATATTTATTGGTAGTTGTGATTATGACTCATATCTTCCTCTAGTTTTACATCCAGTAACGGCTTGAACGCCCTCTATAGGTTAAGGATAGGCTTTCCATCCAGTTTTCTTATAAATTGGTAAATATGGTCTTTTTGAGTCAAATTCCTAAGATTACATTGTGCTCTTTCTTGTCTCCATAACCAATGAATCTCATATTGCACATGTCCGCTTTGATGCGTCTTAAGAGATCCCAAGATATCATCCAATGATTCTTTGCTTAGGCCATCTTTAACGAATTTAATTTTATCGTCTCGATTATCGGAAACCATTCCTAAATATTTACAAATTTCTTATTTGCAACTAAGTCGTACACAGTTACGACATTCTAAGCCAAGTTTTTTAGCTCATTTTTTTTAGCAAATGTGCTTTTATCAAAACCAAGCATGTAAAAAATAAATGGATCAGAAAACTCACCTGCTAATTGGACCTCTGCATCAATTAATCAACGAATGTAAGAAGGAATGATTTTGATCATTAACAAACGCATTAACAAACGCAGTCGTTCACAACGAACTTTGTAAATTTTCGTGAGGACATCTGAGGGAGAAAAGGAAAATGCTTATGCAATTTATGTTGTATTTCTTCTATGCTTGATTTTGGGATGTCAGTTATTGTGGAAAACTTAGGATATCGACTTAAAAAGTTACATAGTACAATCATTTGCTATTTATACAGGAAAATAAATCAAAATACACCAAAATGAAGAAAATCATATCTGTAAGATCAAATCAAACGTGAAAACAACCAACAAAAAAAAATACAATGTAAAAAGAAAAACGGACTCACATTTGTCCTTTTATTGACCTAACTTTAAGCTCCAATTGGAAGTCATATATACCACCTTCTATTTCTCTGATTGTCTTTCTAGATCTTCAACGTAGGCACCAATGTTGGTGGTTATGGTTCCTAAATTGGATGTAATTTACAGCTTTGTATTAGGCCGCTTAAGTGAAATTTCACTCGAAAAAGGTTTTCAAGATGTCTTAACAGAACCTTCTTTATTGAGGTACTTATGATGTATAATGACGAAAAAAGAACACAATTATCAAACATACTTAAGCAAGAAACAACATAACGTGTATCATGAAAGACATTTAAACAATTCAAACAGTAAAATAATAGTGAAAAGTTAAATCATCCATTAGAAACTTAATAAAAATTTAATGAGTCACTCTAATTTATTTTAGTGCTTTCTTCACATGGTTGGTATTCCAGATACAGTTTTAATCTTTTTCCATTAACTTTAAATGTGACATTGTTATTTGGATTCTCAATTTTTACAGTCTCATATAGATATACATTTATTACAATAAATGGGCCACTCCACTTTGAATTTAACTTTCTAGAAAAAATGAAGACAAGAATTATAAAGCAATGCTTTTTAACAAAACTCAAATGTTTTCCGAAAAATTCTTTTATCATGAAAAGCTTTTGTTCTTGCCTTAATAATTCTTGAATTCTTATATGCATCATTCCTTAATTCTTCAAGTTCATTCAATTGCAATTTTCGCGCATTACCAGCATCATCTAAATTTGAATTAAAAGCTTTAATGGCCCAAAATGATTTATGCTCAAGTTCAACAAGTGGCATGGTTTGTCATAAACTAGCTGATAGAGTGACATTCATAAAGACGTCTTAAATGCAGTAAGATAGGCCTAGAGTACATCAGTCAGTCGAAGAGATCGATTTTTGCGGTTTAGGTTAACTGTCTTTTTAAAAATTTGTTTTATCTCCCTATTTGCTAATTCAACTTTACTATTTATTTGAGGAATGATTGACACTAAAAAGTGTACATTTAATAAGGATAAATTATTAGTTTTTCATTTACTATGTCAACTAATGCTCTCGTTATTTCTAGATTATCTTAAGACTCCTTAAATATATTTTTATATTAAATTAATTCGCAATATGCTGATTTTTATCTTATAAATATTTTTTTCATGAATAAAAAGGAGTTTGAACTGGAAGCGAGAACAAACAAGAATTGCTAGAGCCAATTGAAAAGAATTATTGAGGAGATATAATTAAAAAATAATAATAAATCAAAAATAGAAAAAACAACAATTGGGCAATCATGTAAGTGATGGTTAGGAGGCCATCATGCCTCCCGACCATCACACATTTTAATTAATATATATATATATATATAATAAATAAAGATAATGCATTCCTTATCTATTATAGGTAAGGAGATGCAGGAAGTTGGGGGAGAGCCAAGCAAGCTAGAGAGCTGAGTATTCAAAAGTTGAGAGAGATAGTTCAACTGAGGATTTCTTTCTTTTCATTTCTTGTTTTCTTGTAATATATTCTAAAAGTTTGTCAAATAAAAAGGGTGTTTTATTTTCTTTCGACAGGAGTGGCTAATTTTACTAAGTTGAGGTGAAGAGTGAAGTTCAAAGTGTCAAATCATAAAATCAATTTCTTTCTCAAGTGATTTTTAAGTTTATTTTATTCTTTTCTGATTATTTTTATGTCATGTTAATTTATAAATTTCTTTGGATATGTATAGTAGTTTAATATAATGTCGACACGTTAATATAGTGTGGCACATTTGATACTTGCTTCCATATTTACACATGTAGTTAATTAGAATTAAATGATATAATAATTAACTATTAAAAGTGAGACAAAATATAAAAAAGGAAGTATTAAAATTATAGTTTGAATGCTGAGTGTGGATCCTGTAACATTAGCTTATTTTTAAAACGATTTCAAATAATTTCTTTTCTCACAATTAAATTTCTTTGTTTAACAAACTGACAACTAGATTTTAATTCTCTGTTATTCGACCCTGGACTCACCAGCTTATATTATAACTAGACACTCTTACACTTGAGAGTAATACACTTTTAAGTCATGTCAAGTGTTTGACGCCGTTGCTGGGGAATTTCTTAAATTTAGTGTCATTTTATTTTTTTATTTTGTCAATTATTGTTTACATTTTGTATTTTCCCTTCGTCATTTCTTTGTATGGTTGTAATAATTTATTTCGTAAAATTTCAATTAGCTCCCTTCTCTTTCTCATAATCATAGAATTGTCATAAATTTGTGAGAAACTTCGTTTAAGCTCAAAAACTTTTGCAAATCAGTCCTCAAACTGAATTTTTTCTTTAAATTTCTGTAATTTACCTTCCGCATTCATTTTAAATGGTCTGTTCAACCGCCTGGTTTTTATTTAAATTTTGTTCATTTATTTATTTTTGTTCATATGGTCGGTTCTACCGCCTAAAATTTTAATTTCAGTTTATTTATTCTTGTACATTAATTTATTTAATTTTATGTTTTGTTATATGATTGGTTCTAAAATACCACCTAATATTTTGTTAATTGTTTCCTTTAATTAATTTATTTTTATGGGTGGTTTCATTGCCTAATTTATTTTTTATTTATTTTTAGTTTGTTTATTATTTCGCATTTTTGTTTATTTAATTTCCAATTTACTTTTATTTCTGCAATTTTCATTTAGTGTTTTATGCATCATTGGTTTAGTACACATCATTAGCATTGCATGCGTTGTTGGTATCGTACAAATAGTTACAGATTAATTAGGGGATCACCTTCACCACCATTAGATATGGCTGACATAGGAGTTGCAATGTTTTTCAAAGCACGAAGATAACCAAGCCTTGCAAAATCTTCACGAACAACCTAGGACTCTTAGAGACTTCATGAATCTTACTAGAACAAGGTCACCACCATGCATAGTTTTCCCTCCTGATGCATTACATTTTAATTTAAAAACTGGTATTTTGAAAATCCATATTTGCATTTAAGGGAATTTGAGGAAGTCTGTAACACATACACTGATCAAAATTGTAGCATGAATATAATCAAGCTTAAATTTTTTCCTTTCTCACTAAAGGATAAAGCTAAAATTTAGTTACAAAATCTTAGGTCAGAATCTATCAGAACTTGGGATGACATGCAAGCATAATTTTTGAAAAAGTTCTCCCACCCCACAGAACAAATTTTTTCTGAAGACAAATTACCACCTTCACTTAAAAATCGGGAGAAATCCTCTACCAATGTTGGGATAGATTTAAAGAACTATTTAGCATTTGCCCATACCACAGTTTTGAAACATAGAGATTAATGTCTTATTTCTACGAGGGATTAATATCCCAAGGTAGACAAGTCGTTGAAATGATGTGTAATGGTGATTTTAGGGACAAAAGTCCAAAATTAGATTATCTTAACTATATAGTAGAGAATGCACAACACTGGGATATAGTTGGATCTTATGAGTTATCAAGTAAATCCCAGTCATCTCCATCTGGTAAAGGCATGCATAACCTTAGGGAAGACCATGATTTTCAAGCCAAATTTGCATCATTAGCTAGAAAAGTTGAAGCATTAGAGTCAAAAAAGAATGATCATGTAAAGTCTGTTCAAAATATTTCATGTTATATTTACGATTCTACTGACCATTCTACGTAGGACTGTCCAACTTTGCCAGCTCTGAAAGAAAGTTTGCATAAACAAGTAAATGTCATTGACAATTTCAAAAGGCCAAACCCAAATCGATACTCCCAAATTTACAACTCTGGTTGGAGAAACCATCCAAATTTCAGTTGGAGAAATGACAACCACGCACAATCTTCACAACCAGTTCATCCATGTCAGAATTTCCAAAACCCCCAGAGTTACCCACCTTATATCCCACCACTAAGAAAAGCTCTGTAAGACACATTGCATTCATTTATTAAAAAACAAGAGTCGATCAATAACCAAATGATGCATATCTTAACCATTTTAACATAAACTATCTTCAAACTTACATCTGCTCTGACCGCGCGTGAAAAAGGAAAGTTTCCAGCTCAATCTGAACCAAACCCTTAGAGTCAACAACATCCTCAGATGGAAATTTCAGGAAACCAAATTATGAGTCAAGTTAAATCGATTATAACCCTACGTGGTGGAAAAGTTGTTAAAAAAACATATCTTAGACCCTCGAAAAACTAGTAAAGATTCAATTTCTGAGAATAAGGAAGAGTCTGTCGAACCTTTAACCCATGAAGAAATGACCAACTCTCCTTTTATAACCCTATTTGTTCAAGCACTAATCAAGCCAATGAAATCAAACAACAGTCAAGAAATTTATGAAATTTTTAAACAAGTAAAAGTCAACATTCCTTTACTAGACGCCATTAAACAAATAACTTCTTATGCTAAATTTCTAAAAGATTTATGCACGGTGAAAAAGAAACATAAGGTGCAAAAAGAAAGTTTTTTTTAGCAAAACATGTAAGTTCCATTCTCTCAACCAATAGTGTAAGGTTCAATTCTCTCACCTAAATATAGTAGAATTCATTTTGAGCTAACAAGTCCCTTTAAGTATTAAAATAGTATTAATATATAATATTTATTTTTTAAGAGAAGTAGTGACATAAGTGATGATGCAATGACTAGGTAATAATGACATAATCTATGACATAAGTGATATAAGAGAAATTGTAGAGATAGATAAGAATTCTAGAAACTAGTAAGGTATTTATAAAGGATAATTTCAACCATTGCTCAAGAGTTGTGGTGGCAAAATTATAGTCATCCATTAGCCTTAAGGAATCCTATAAATATCCCCTAACCCCCTTTCATTTTCAATGCAACTTAGGAATTAAAACATTTGTTTATGAGAAAATCAAAGCAATTGGTAAGTTTACTCTCCTTATTCTCCATGAGATTTCCAATTACTCTATTTAGGATTTATATTAGCATGATTTTAGATTGATACGAATTATAATAATGATTTAAGGTGTGTTTAGGTTTTGTTTTATTGTGGGATTTAAGAATCAACCCTTGGTGTATTAAGCACACTTGACAAATTCTGGACAATATGAGTATCTCGAATTTAAACATATATTTTCTGAATGATTTTTCTTAAGAACTTTATATTTCTAAAAAATAGACATGTAGGGCTTATTGATTAAATTTGGTTTCATAAGATTTGACTTTTTTTTTTCAATTTTATATGGATTTTTGAATCGAACATTAATACACTGGAAAACTATGTTTACAGCAAGGCAATCCAATTCATAAACTTATTTGTACTAGTAAATGAACTCAAAACATTCTTAAATTTTATATAGGCGTTGATACATGTGTCTAGTATTCCCAGTTTTAATTTCATAATTTTCTTATCAGTATCTGATGTTATAAAATTCTCAGAATACGTTCTGTTCGATTACCATACTGTGAAACAGTTTTGACAATGTTTTTGGTATCGAATCCTCTTGGAAATTTTATATGAGGTATCCATGGATGTCCAGAATGGTTCTATAGAATATTATGTCATTTGGAGTTTATATTAAGAGTTAAAAGTTTAAGAATCAGACTAGTACGGGTATGAATTAGCAAATCAGATTTTTAGGATAAGTTATTAATAGTTATATCTTATATTTATTAAAGGTATTGGAGGTGATTGAGACTTTTAGAGACTTAGAGGTGTATTAGTTCAAATCCCTTTATCAAGGTAAGTAACTTCATTCCTAAGTATTTTGATATTATTAGAAGTGTTTTTATACTACTCAGTAGATCAATGGATTTTCATTGCAAAATCAGTTTATGAAAATGTTTTCAAATCTAAATCATTTTAAAAAAAATCTCATAAATGCTTTTCGATATGTAAAATATTTTATGACATAACTAATTTTTATAATTTTGTCTATAAAATATTCTGCAAGCCTAAATTATCGTTATGTTTTGAACCCATGTTTGATTCAATTATTGGTAATGGTATGGGATTCCTAATGTTTTGGCTCATTGTCCATAGTTATTCTGATTCTGATTCTGATCGTAATATACGATATATCTATTAGACCAGTACTGGGTTTTTGTTCTGAGTGTGCACATGATATTCTGAATTCTGTTTCTAACCGGGTCACCGAGACTATAGCTATATGTGACATTATGTGACATGAGCTAACTATCTGTTTTCTGTGAATGTGATATCTGATTTACTTTCATAAGCAACTATGCTTTTGATATTCTGAGATATAATGAATTTATGTTATTTTATCGTGATATATCATTTTATGAAATTTATGAATTGTAACATATATATTTTAAATAAAATAAGGCTTGCAATATTTTTTGTATGAGTTGGGCTAGTGTGTTAGGAATGGTTTTACTTACAGAGTTTATGGTTCACCCCTCATAATTACTTTTTGCAGATTAAGTTTTGTTTGAAAGGTGTGCCTAGCCTTAGAGTTGGTAATTTCATTTCTGTTTGCTATTTGAATAAGAAGAGGAATGAACTCATGTTTCTATTTAGTTTATTTTTGTTATAAACTTGTAATTTGGAGGTTAAAACTTTTGTTATTGTTATGTTTTGGGAGAGATTATTTAGTGTTAGATGTTGCAATTTGTGGATTTGTTTGAATAAGAATTTGGGGTATGTTAGTTTGAAATTTTTGTAAGTAACATTCTTCTTCACGTGCTCCGCACGTGCTAGTTTTAAGGTGTTACAAATAGTGCTTTGAAATACAAGGATCCTGGTTATCTAACTATTTCTTGCATTATTTGAGATCATTAAATTAGACATTCTTTACTTGATCTTGGAGTGAATGTTAATTTGCTTCCTTACTTAGTATATCAACAACTCAATCTCGGTGAATTAAAACTAACTTCTACCACTCTTTTACTTATTGATAGATTGATTAAGGTTCCAAAAGGAATAATTGAAGATGTATTAGTCTGAGTCAATAAATTCATATACCCTGTAGATTTTATTATTTTGGAAACGAAACCAATTGCTAATGAATGCAAACAAATTCCTGTTATAATGGGTCGACCATTTTTAGTTATTGCTAATGCCCTGATTAATTGCAGGAATGATTTAATGAATTTATCTTTCAGCAGTATGACATTGGAACTTAATGTGTTCAACATGTGTAAACAACCTTATCACTAAGAAGATGATGATAATGAGAATGAGGATATTGATCTCATCTAGCTAATCATTGATGAACGCATTTAGAATGAGAATTCTACAAACTCTGAGGAAATTTGTATTGCTGTTTCTTTTAAATCAAGTATGTAATTAGATTGTGATACTACTAACATATGCCTTACACTTGATTCTATGCATGTACTTACAGGTGACGATAACCAATCGAACTTTGAAGAAACGGTACAACTTAAAAAACCAAACAAAGAGGAAGCACCAATGCTCAAATTAAAGCTCTCACCGAAAGAATTGAAGTATGCCTATCTTGGATAGCAGGAGACATATCCGGTGGTAATTTCTTCCCAAATCATGCATGATCAAGAAGGTAAGTTGTTGTCTGTACTAAAAAGGCATAAAACTGCATTTGGTTGGACCTTAAAAGACATAAAATGCATTAATCCTTTAATCTGCACACACTGAATACACTTAGAGGAAAATGCCAAAACAACCCATCAACCACAAAGAAGAATAAACCCTCATATGAAAGAAGTGGTAAAGAATAATGTTCTTAAAGTACTAGATGTAAGATTATCTATCTTATCTCTAATAGTAAATGGGTAAGTCCAGCATAAGTATTACCAAAGAAATTTAGAATCACTGTTGTAAAAAACGAAAAAGTGAACCAATCCTAATACGAATTCCATCTAATTGGCTCATGTGCATTGATTACAAAAAATTAAATGATGCCACTAGAAAAGATAATTTTTCCCTTCCATTCCTAGACCAAATTCTTAAGAGAGTAGCTGGACATCCCTACTACTGCTTTCTTGATGGCTACTATGGTTATTATCAAATTCCTATAACCTTAGAAGACCAGGAAAAGATAACATTCACATGTCCATTTTTAACATTTCATTTAAGAGAATGCCTTTCTGACTTTGTAATACTCCTTCAACATTTCAAAGGTACATGCTAAGCATTTTTAGTGACATGGTCAAAAATTGGCTAGAGGTTTTTATGAATGATTTAAATGTATTTGGTAATTCTTTTGATACATGTCTTGATAATCTAGAAAGAGTTTTAGAAAGATGCAAAGAAAAAGGACTAGTTTTAAATTGGGAAAAATGTCATTTCATGACCACTTCTGAAATTGTCTTGGGCCATGTTATGTCTCTAAAATGAATTAAAGTTGACAGAGTCAAAGTTGAAGTCATTTTAAAATTACCCTCATCAAAGATAATTAAAGAAGTCTGTTATTTTTTAGGACATGCATGATTTTATAGGAGGTTTATAAAAGACTTTACTGTCATATCTAGACTACTTTATAACGTCCTAATAAAAGACACACCTTTTGAATGGAATAAAGATTGTTAACAAGCTTTTGAACATATAAGTACTCTTTTGAAATCGGCCCCAAAATGCAACCCCCTAATTGGTCTTTGCCTTTTGATGTAATCTGTGATGCTAGTGATTATGTCGTTGGTGCTGTTCTGGGACGAAGAAAGGAAGGTAGCCATTTGCCATCTATTATACAAGTAGAACTTTGAATAGTGCTCCAATGAATTACACTACAATTGAGAAAGAACTACTTACTGTAATATTTGTATTGAATAAATTTCATTCGTATTTAATTGGTTCATCTGTTATTGTTTATTCTGATCATACTGTTGTGATATATTTAATGTCGAAACAAGATGCCAAGCCAAGGTTGATACAATGGATTTTGCTACTTCAAGAATTTAATTGACAATCAAGGATAAAAAGGGCACTAAAAATGTTGTTGCGATCATCTTTCAAGACTTACAAATGAGTTTTCAATTGAAACAACACCCATCAATAATTATTTCCCTAATGAATTTTTATTTTCTACAAATAAAATGCCTTGGTATGCTAATATTGTTAATTTTTTTACAAGTGAAATACCATTTGACTGGAGTTTCCAAGACAAGAAGAAATTTTTAACAGAAGTGAAAAGTTTTTATTAGGATGATCCATACCTGTTCACATACTGCTATGATCAAATTCTTTGAAAATGCATACCAGACGACGAGGTAAGTAAGGTCATTAAATTTTGTTATTCTGGAGCATATGGTGACTATTTTTCTTTAAAAAAGACAGCTGCAAAAATATTACAGTGTAGATTTGATTGGCCTACATTATTTAAAGATTCACATGCATTCTGCAAATTGTGTAAGAATTGTTAAAATGTCAGGGTCCATTTCAAAGTGAAACATGATGCCTTTAAACCCTATTCTTGTCATTAAATATTTGATTGTTAGAGAATTGATTTTATGGTGATTTTTCCATCATCATTTATATTTATATATATATTGGTTGCTGTTGATTATGTTTCAAAATGGATCGAGGTGATTCCTTGTCGACACAATGATTACAAGATTGTGATATGCTTTTTAAAAGAAAATATTTTGAGCAGATTTGTAATACCTTGAGCCATTATTAGGGATAGAGGTAAGTATTTTTGTAATAATTTACTTGAGTCCTTAAAAGAAGAAATATGAAATTACACATAAAGTTGCTACCCTTTATCACCCTCAAACAAGTGGTCAAGTTGAATTAGCAAATAGGGAGATAAAATAAATTTTAGAAAAGACAGTTAATCCAAACCATAAACATTGGTCTCTTCGACTAACTAATGCATTTTAGGCATACCGTATTGTTTTTAAAACATCTTTATTAATGTCACTCTATCGGCTTGTTTATGGAAAATCTTGCCACTTATCAGTTGAACTTGAACATAAATAATTTTGGGTCATTAAACCTTTTAATTTAAATCTTGATGATGCTGGTAATGTGCGTAAATTACAAGTGAATGAACTTAAGGAATTAAGAAATGATGCATATGAGAATTCCAAAATTATTAAGGCAAGAACTAAAGTTTTTTATAACAAAAGAATTTTTTGGAAAACATTTGAAATTGATCAAAAAGTGTTGCTTTATAATTTCGTCTTTATTTGTTTCTAGGGAAGTTAAAATCAAACTAGAATGGTCCATTTATTGTAAAAAAATGTGTATCCATATAGAGCCATAGAAATTGATAATTCAAAGGATGGTGTCACATTTAAAGTTAATGGTCAAAGATTGAAACCATATCTCAAATACCAACCACGTGAAGAAAACACCGAAATCAATTTGAGTGACCTATCAAATTTTGATTAAGCCTTTTTGTTTTAACTTTCTGTGAATTTGTTTTATTATTACTTCATTGTTTGAATTGTTTGATTTTTCTTTTATTTTCCCTGTGTCTTAAATGGAGTGCATTATATTGTTTTCAATTGTGTTGTTTGACAATTGTGTTTTACCTCACCAAATATTTTATATTTGTCATGAGTGCCTCCATGAGAAGTTATATTTTCAAACATCTTAGAGAACTTTAACATGTAAAATTTCAACTGAGAAAATTGCTCTGATTTTGTAAATCACATCATATTTGGGATTTACAACCACTAAAGTTAGTATCTCACGTTAAAGATCTAAAAAGACAACTCAAAGAAATAGAGGATGATATTTATAATCTGCAATTGGAACTGGAGGTAAATTCAATAAAATGACAAAGGTGAGTTATATTCCTTGTGTGTTTTATTTTGTTGTTCTTATTCAATTTTGATTTAATTCATTTTGTTTTGATTGATTCTCCCGTATAAATGGTGAATAACAGTACTTCGTGACCTTTTTAGTTGAAATTCTCAGTTTCCCACAATAACTAAACCCTCAAAGTCAAGCATAGAAGAAATACAATGTAAATTGCATGAACATTTTCCTTCTCTACTTCAAAATGCTCTTAAGAAGATTTACAAAACTCGTTGTTAACGACTGCATTTGTTAATAATCAATGGGATTCCTACTGATATTCGTTGGTTAATTAAAGCAAAGGTCCGACTGGCAGGTGAGTTTTTCTGATCCATTTATTTCCTACGTATCTGATTTTGGTAAAAGTACATTTGCTAATAAAAGAAGAGCTAAGCGACTTGGCTCTAAATGTCCTCACTGTATAAGATTTGCTTGCAACAAACCACATTGTAAGACTTTAGGAATGGTTTTCTGTAAATCGTGAAGACAAAATCAATTTCGTTAAGGATGGTATGAGTAAAGAATCGTTGGATGATATCTGTAATCTCTTGAGACGCATCCGAGCGGGATATGTTTAACATGAAATTCATGATTTATGGAAGTTGTTCTAAAAGGAAAGTGCACAGTTTAGTCTTGGAAATCTAACTCTAAAAGATCATGTTTGCCAGTTTATAAGAAAACTGGATGGGAAGCCTATCATCGACCCATAGAAAGCGTTCAAGCCGTTACTTGATGTAAAACCAGAGGAAGATGTGAGTCACAATCACAACTACCCTAAAAAATTGTTTTATTTTATCTTTTGCATTATTATTATTATTATTATTATTATTATTCTTGGCTTTTGTGTAATTTAATATCTAATCACTGTTTTCTTTTTCTTTTCATTATTTCCCTTTGAATTATTGAGCCCAAAGCTTCACGCGCCATTTGACAAACACACCACCCCATTTACAGATTGTATCATTGTGTTCCGTCACTAAGATCCTTAAATAGAAACTCCTTTTCAAGCACTTACAAATTGTTACTTTTTAGAATTGTTCTAATGGAAGCAACTTCAAGTAAACTGTAACACTCCACTATATTATTTACTTTAAAATGCTTAAAAAAAACACAGTTACTCTTAATATAAATACGAATTCTAATAAAGTAAAACTTTCTTATAAATATAAATACGAATTCTAATATGAATCCAACAAAAACTTTCTTATAGAAAAGTAAAAGTCATATAGAGATTTCTTAGTTTATTTAAAAACTTAATTATTACATAAAGCCAAGATACTTATTTTTATCAACACAAACTTGAGCCCATCATAAAATCCCAAGGTTGCTTATGCCCATATGCACTTCGTCTTGGTTAGGACTAGGACTTGGCATGAGCTTGCCTTATTCATCGTTACCTGTAATGTAAGGACTTAGTGAGCTAATGCCCAATAAGATAATACTTTGATGCATGTATAAATTATGATGCATATGGATAACTATAATCAATTCTTAAAATAAACTTAGAAAATACAAAAACAACTTTATTTGGGCCCTAGGTATGTTGCACTACAAGGCTAACACATTCACTCTTTAAACAATATGCCCTTGGGCCTCATTAGTTGATCTTTTGGGCATTACGTATCACCAACCCTAGATTATTTCTTTCAACTTAGCTTTGAGAGCTTGCCTTCCTTAGAACTTTGCCACCTGGTAGTACAACCACCTATTTTTCATAAATTCATTTTCTGAAACGTCTTCTTCATAATGCAGTCCATGATATGCATGCATCCAATGCAACTCATAACATTTGAAATTCCTCGATGCATAACAAAATCAACACACAACATTATTTAAAAAAAACAAAAGTCTTTAGTATAGGCGGCATAGCCGACCATAATATCACATATTAGACGGCAGAGCTGACCATAGCATCACATATTAGGTGGCAGAGCCCACCATAATATCACATATTAGGTGGCAGGGCCAACAATATAAAGATATAACTAATCACACTATAATAGCCAACATAATATAAAGGAATTGTTAAAACTGAACTTAAGTATGAAAAGAATTTTGTCCTTACATTGCAATTGAAGTGTCACTTACCTCTTGATCTTGACTTCTCTAAACCTTTCTAAGCTAAGGATTCCTTTACTCTTGTTATTATGACTTAGAGTATAAGGGAATGAAATTTCTATGTTGCCTTGCAAATGAGAGGTGGTGTGGGTATTTATAGGATTTTTTTAAGGCTAATGGATGGCTAGGATTTTGCCACCATAACCCTTGATCAATAGTTGATATTAACCTCCATAAATAACTTACTAAATTCTAGAATTCTTTAACTTTTTTTGCACTTCTTTTTCCATCATCGATTACGTCATCATTTCTTATATCATTGCTTAAGTCATCATTCTTTAAAATTAAGTATTATAAACTCAAGGGCTTGTTAGCTTAAAAATAAATTCTACTATATTTAAGAAAATTGTACCTCACCCAAACAACTTAAGAATATTTGTGTGCTTTCTGGATTTCACTATTGAAAGTATAAGGAATTCGTTCAGGCAACCATAGATCTTGGTCATGCTATAGTAGAGAGAAAACTACATCTTGTATATAGAGGAGGTGACCATGGGTTATCAAAGCTTATCTCTGAAGCTGGTTTCGTTCGAGGAAGCTAAATGCTAGGCATTATTCCAAAAGACTTAAAACCTTTAGGATGTCTACCAGACCCACCAACTGGAGAAGAATTAGTTTTCTCAGGTATGCAAGAAAGAATATCTAAAATGTTAAATCATGTTGACTCATTCATTTTCTTGCCAAGAGATCTTGCAACTTTGGAGGCGCTAATTACATTTGCTTCTTGGGCCCATTTGAATATCCATAAAAAACTCATCGGTTTATTAAATGTAAACAACTTTTATGATAGCTTAATAGCATTTCTTAATCAGGTAATAAAAAATAATTTCATTCCACCCTTAATGAAAAAACATTTTATTTATGCTCCTATTGCTAACAAGTTACTTGATCTTTTGCAAGCTTACAAAGTATAATAAGATCCCATGAATTTGGCGTTTGATTGGGCAACTGATGATGATGGCAGTAACCCTCATAAAAAGTGTAAATTAGATTTAACTCTCCATTTGTAAATATTTTCTAGTAGTGATCAAGTGATGTCTTCTAAACTCTACTCCTTTATTGTAAGACATTGAAGACAATATCTCCTTCAGGTTAGGGGGATGAAATAGTAGACAATTGTGGAATGTCTCAGTCCTGGTGATGTTTTTACTAATTTTTGTTGTAAAGATTAACGTTGGATAAAAATTTGAGTCGACGTGATATTTTAACATTGGATAACATGATGATTTTCAAATTTTGGTATTTGTATTGTCTTTGGCCTTGAGTTATGTTACACTATGTTTTCCACTTTGTATGTTGAAACGTAAATTGAGAAATTTGATGAGTGAAATTGATTAAGCCATTTGGAAGAATGTACATGTTATGAATAGTCCAAGCGAGTTTTTGAGTCTATTATCCTTGGAGAGTAACCCTAGTTGCCTATATAGCTTCACAATTTATTGTAAAAGATCTTTATATTTTCTTTAAAGTAAAAAAAAAAAGAAAAAAGGAAAAGTTTGTGCAGCCGTATCTAAAAGTCCATTGAACTAGGGGATATGAAATATTGTTTAGAGTCCTAAAAGATGACAGAAGGCAATCTTTGATTCGTTTCAGCCTTTCTAGCCAACCATATTATAAACTATCCATAGTTAACCCCTTTGAGCCTTTAAAAAAAAATTTGTTTTCTTTGATAACATATTATCTTGTCTCACTCCAATATAGAGTATCACCTTATGTTTTATGTTTACCACCATTCAATTATGTTTGAAAATAGGGATGATTATGTATTCTTGATAATGGTGCTATAAAAAAAGATATGTATATATATAAATAAAAAAAGAACGAAAAAATTCCAAAAAAAAAACCTTATAATCTCCAAAAAAAAGTCTCCTATTTTTCAAGCATATATTTTTATTTTCCTATTACCCTTTTTTATTAGCCATGACCCTTGCCGATGTTACATCCTAATTAAAGTCCTTCATTTTAGAAAACTATAATATGAAGTAAAAGCTAGTAATATGGACTAAAAGATGTTGTGATGCATAAAAATGTAAATAAATTTTGCTAGTAATTCCTTGGACTTGAGATTATTTTATTTCTAAGCTATGAGCATTATTCTTTCATCTTGGTAAGAGCGTGCGACATTGTTTTACTATTTTCTCAATATACTTTATAGAGTGACAATTTTTCTGGGTTATACTTTCTTTTGAGAGAGTTACTCTTAACCATGAGGTTTTGGAGTTTGACATATCATTCTTAAAAGTGGCTTGATTAATGTAGTTTTGATCATTGATCATTTTATATGATTTTACCTAACTGATTTATGTGATCTGATTTTTCTTAAGCTAAAGATAATGCTTATACTTTTATTTGATTGTTTTCATTAATCTAATGAAAGATGTAAACACAATTTTTCAAAAAAAAAAAGATTTCAATTTGGTTTTGAAATTTCGCTAAATTTTTATCACTTAAATTGCTAGGGCCTAGCAACAAGTTGGTTGGGGGGTATGATTAACACTAAAAAGTGTACATTTAATAAGGATAAAATTATTAGTTTTTAATTTATTATGTCGATTAATGTGCTCGTTATTTCTAAATTATCTTAATACTCTCCAAATATATTTTTATGTTAAATTAAATAAGCAATATGTTAATTTTTATCTTATAAATATTTTTTTCAGGAATAAAAAAGAGTTGGAACTGGAAGCGGGAACAAAGAAGAATTGTTGGAGCCAATTGGAAAGAATTATTGAGGAGATGTAATTAAAAAATAAAAATAAATCAAAAATAAAAAAATAACAACTGGGCCATCACGCCTCCTGACCATCATACATTTCAATTAATATATATATAATATATATTAATTAAATAATAATAAAATAAATAAAGATAATGCATTACTTACCTATAAAAGGCAAGGAGATGCAGGAAGTTGGGGAGAGCCAAGCAAGATAGAGAGTTGAGTATTCGAAAGCTGCGAGAGAGAGTTCAGCTGAGGATTTCTTTCTTTTCATTTATTGTTTTCTTTTAATATATTCCAAAAGTTTGTCAAATAAAAAAAAGTATTTTGTTTTCTTTCAACATGAGTGACTAATGTTACTATGCTGAAGTGAAGGGTGAAGCTCAAAGTTTCAAATCATAAAATAAATTTCTTTCTCAAGTGAGTTTTAAGTTTATTTTATTCTTTTCTGGTTATTTTTATGTCACGTTAATTTATAAATTTCTTTGGATCTGTATGATATTTTGACATAATGTCGACACATTAATATAGTGTGGCACATTAGGTACTTGATTCTATGCTTATTTACACACCTAGTTAGTTGAGAATTAAATGATATAATAATTAACTAGTAAAAGTGAGACAAAATATAAAAAAATGATAAAATATTAAAATTATAGTTTGAATATAGAGAGTGAATCCCGTAACCTTAGCTTATTTTTAAATCGATTTTAAATAATTTATTTTCTCACAATTAAATTTCTTTGTTTAACAAATTGATAATTAGATTTTAAATTCCATGTGGTTCGACCCCGAACTCATCGGGTTATATAATAACTAGACACTCTCATACTTGAGAGTAATATACTTTTAAGTCGTGTAAATGATGATAAGAGGTAGCAACTTTATGTGTAATACCATATTACTTCATTAAAGACTCAAATGATTTATTACAAAAGTGCTTATCTCCATCATTGATAATGACTCGAAGGATTCTAAATCAACTTAAAATGTTTTCTCTTAAAACTTTAACCACAGTTCTGCTATCATTATTTCGACAAAAAATTGCTTCAATCCATTTTGAGATATAATCAATTGCAACTAATATATACACAAATCCCAAAGATGGTGGAAATGGACTCAAGAAATCAGTTCCCCAACAGTCAAATATCTCAATCTCAAGTATAAGATTTAAGGCATCATGTTTCTTTTAGTACTTGATCCCAATTTTTGACAATTTTCACAAGTTTTGCAAAATTCATATGTGTCTTTGAATATGGTAGGCTAATAAAATCCATATTGTAAAATTATAGCTGTAGTTTTTCTTGAAGAAAAGTGTCCATTGTATGCTTTAGAATGAAAAAAATTAATGACACTACTTACCTTATTATCAGGAATGCATCGCCGAAAAATCTAATCAGGGTAAATTTGAACAAGTAAGGGTCATCCCAATAAAACATCTTTACTTCAACCAAGAATTTCTTCTTCTCTTGGGTATTCCATTGCAAAGGCATTTTACCTGTAACAAGAAAATTAATAATGTTAGCATACCATGTTATTGAAGTAATAGAAAATAAAAATTCATTTGGGAATGAGTCATTGATAGGTGTTATGTTAGTGCATAATTCATATGTGAGTCTTGATAAATGATTAGCAACGACATTTTCAGCACTCTTTTTATCTTTAATGGTGAGGTCAAATTCTTGAAGTAATAAAATCTAATGAATTAGTCTTAGTTTAGCCTTTTATTTAGTCATCAAATATCTTACAACAGTGTGGTCAACCAAAAAAAAAACAATTTGATAACTAAGCAAATATGAACAAAATTTGTTTAATGCAAACACCACAACAAGTAATTATTTTTCAGTTGTTGAATAATTTATTTAAGTACTATCCAAAGTCTTACTCACATAATAAATCATAAACGACTTACCATCCCTTCTTTGTCCTAAAACAGCACCAAAAACAAAATCATTTGCATCCCATTAGTTCAAAAGACAAAGACCAATAAGAAGATTGCATAATGGGTGCAGATGTCAAAAGAAAAATTATTTTCTCAAAAAACTTTTGACAATCATCAATCCACTTAAATGGTGCATCTTTTAATAATAGGTTACAAAATGGTTTAGATATGGCGCTAAAGTTTTTTATAAACCTCCTATAAAATCCTACATGTCCTAAAAAAAATCGTTCATCTTTAATTATTTTTTGTTGTGGCAATTTAGATATGACTTTAATTTCTTTTTTTGTCAACTTCAATTCGTTTAACAGATACAACATGACCTAAAATAATTCTAGAAGTAACCATGTAATGACGTTTTTCTCAATTTCTTTTTCAACACATCTTTTTAAAACTTTTTCCAAATTATCAAGGCAATCATCAAAAGAATTCCTAAACACAGTCAAATGATCCACAAAGATCTCTAAACAATATTCAACTATATCATTGAAAATACATAGCATGCATCTTAGAAATATTGCAGGAGCACTACAAAGTCCAAATGGCATCTTTTAAATACAAATATTCCATAAGTACATGTAAATGTGGTATTTTCTTGGTCTTCAAGTGCTATAGGAATTTGATAATAACCTGAATATTAATCTAAAAAGTATTAGTAAGGATGTCCGGCTACTCTTTTTAAGATTTGGTCAAGAAATGGTAATGGAAAATAATCTTTTCTAATGGCTTCATTTAACTTTCTATAATCAATGCACATACGCCAACTAGATGTAATTCGTGTTGGAATTAATTCATCTTTTTCATTTTTAAGAACAATGATTCTAGATTTTTCAAGCACTACTTGTGTAGGACTTACCCACTTACTATCAGAGATAAGATAGATAATTCCCGCATAAAGTAATTTAATAACTTCTGTTTTTCCTACTTCTTTCATATGTGGGTTTAATCTTCTTTGATTTGTTGACATGTTTTTGCATTTTCTTCTAAATTGATTATATGTGTGTAAATTAAAGGATTAATACCCTTAATATCATTTAAAGTCCATCCAATTGCATTTTTATACCTTTTAAGAACAAATAGTTTCTTACCTTCTCGGTCGCTTGATAAGGTAAAAGAAATTACAATATGATAAGTTTGTTCTTCTCCAAGATAAGCATACTTCAATCCCTCTAGCAAATGTTTCAATTCCAATTTCGGTGCTTTTTGTTATTCAGTCTTTTCAATGATTCCAAGCTCATCAAATTTTGATTTCCCATCATCATTTTGTAAAATCTAACAAGAATCAAGCAACAAATTTATATTAGAAGTATCATGTTCAAGTTGCTTATTTGATTCAATTGAATTAACCAAAAAAATTTTACTAAGTGTAAACAAACTCCCTTTTTGAATATTCTCTTCTATATACGATAAGCAATTCCTTTTGTTCATCAATCTCATCTTCATTCTCATTTTCTTCATTATGTTGCCTACACATGTTGAAAACATTCAATTCCAGAGTCATATTTTGAAATGACAAATTCATTAAATCATTCCTACAATTAATCAAAGCATTAGCAGTTGCTAAAAATGGTCGACCCAAAATTACATAAATTGGTTTATAATTATTCACAACATGTTCAATTTCTAAGACAATAGAATCTATAGGGTATATAAATTTATCAACTTATACTAAAATATCTTCCACTGTTCCTTTTGGTACTTTAACTGATCTATCGACAAGCAAAAGTGTAGTTGAAGTTGATTTTAATTCACCAAGATTAAGTTGAAGATAAACTGAATATGGAAGCAAATTAACACTAGCACCAAGGTCTAAACAAAGCATGCTCAATTTTGTGATCTCCAATAATACAAGAAATAGTTGGACAACTAGGATTTTTATATTTCAACTTATTATTAGTAGACATAATGGTACTTACTTGTTTAGCAATGAAAACATTCTTTCTTACCTTCAATTTCCTCTTGACAGTGCATAAGTCCTTTAAAAATTTGGCATATGAAGGTACCTGATTCATTGCATCTAACAAAGGAATGTTAACTTTCACTTGCTTAAAGATTTCGTAAATTTCAGAAGAGTGGTTTGATTTCCTTGGTTTATTCAATGCATGCGGAAATGGTAGTTTAGATGGAATAACAGTTATTTCTTCACTAGGTGTAAGTTTATTTAGTCTTTCCTTACCCTTTGAATTTTCACAAGTTTTAAGAATAGGTCTATCAATAATCTTCCGATTACGGTTATAACTAATTTGACTTGATCTATGGGTGAATTTTGTTGAATCTTAAGATTTGGTTGTGGTTGAGTTGGAAATTTTCTTTTTTTCTTGAATTGTGAGTGCATAAGCAATTTTCGCAAGAGTGTCTTTCAAATCATAAAAGGTTTCTGCATTTTTATTGTTAATACCATCTTGCTTCCTAATAAATGAATGCATTGTATCTTTTAAATTTTTTCATGGTGGTGGAACATAGAATGCACAGGGCTGAGCATTTTGAAAATTTTGTGGAAGTGGTGCTTGAGAAGATTGTGCATTATTATTATTCCTCCAATTAAAATTTGGATCATTTCTTCAACCAAGATTATAAGTTTATGAATAGGGATTTGGCTTGTTAAAAGTGTTAATGGCATTAGCTTGATCATGCAAACATTGTTTACGTATAGGCAAAGTAGGACAATCTTGAGTGAAATAATCATTAGAATTATAAATATCACATGCAATTCTTGAATAAATTTTACTTGATCACTTTTTTTATTCTCAAAAGCTTCAACCTTCTTAACCGATGATGTAAATTTTTGCTTGTAAATCCTGATCTTTCCTAAGGTTATAGATTTCTCCACTAGATGGAGATGGTTATGGTTTATTTGTCAATTTAAAAGTGCCAACAATATCTCAATGTTGAGCATTTTCAACTAGTTGGTCAAGGTAATCTAGTGCATTTTTAGGATTTTTATCTCTAAATTCGCCACTGCACATCATTCTATAACTTGTCTACCTTTGGGTGTTAAGCTCTCATAGAAATAAGTGACCAATCGCCAAGTTTCAAAACCATGTTATGGACATATGTTAAGCAATTCTTTAAATATATCCCAACATTGGTATAATGTTTCTCCATTTTTTTGAGTGAAAGAATTGATTTGTCTTTTAAAAGAATTAGTTCTATGAGGTGGAAAGAATTTTTTCAAAAACTATTCTTGCATGTATTTTCAAGCTCTTATTAATCCAAATCTAAGGTTTTGTAGCCAAGTTTTAACTTTATCTTTTAATGAAAAATGAAAAAGCTTTAATCTAATTATGTTTATGCCACAATTTTGCTCCATGCATGTATTACAAACTTCCTCAAAATCTCTTAGATACAGTTATGGATTCTCAAATTCTAAATCATGAAATATTGGTAAAAGTTAGATAATACTTGGTTTGAAGTTGAATCGAGATGTTTTTGGAGGAAATATTATACCGCTCCAGTTCTCGTTGGATTCATGTAGTCTCTCAAAGTTCTTGATTGATTCTGATCATGTTGAGATTGATTGTCTCCCTGATCAATTAGAGGATTAAGTTGGCCCAAAATGTTTTCGTCTTGGATCTTGTCTATGATTGGTGGTGGTGATTGAAATCTACAAATTAACCTGCTACTTAAAGTTCAAGATCAACGTCTCATGCAATAATGATGATGATGATGTGAGTGTGTGAAATTATGTTGTAAAGATGACATACAAACAAATGAATAACATAAAAAAAATTGTACAAATTGAAAAAAATGAAAATTAAACAAGAAAAATGTACAAGAAAAAAGTGCAAAATAAAAATAAATAAACTGAAAGTTAACTAACTGAAATTAAAATAACTAAATAAATATTAAACCAAACATATAAACAAACTAAATGCCAAAATGCAAAATAAAATAAATGAGAAAATTAAATTGTAGAAATAAAAAAAGGAAAGAAAGAAAGAAAGTAAAGAAATAATTATCTCAAAGTGTAGATTTGTTTTTCAAATTTTAAAAATTACTAGCCAATTAAGTGATTAATTCAAACTAATGGGCATTCGTAGTAATTTATAAAGTCAATATTCTTTTTATTAAGTCCAAATAAGATCCAAAGAAGTTCAAATTGTAGGTTTGAATTTGAGAATTATGGGAAATATTGGCCTAGGACCTATTCAAAAACCTTTTGTAATTTGTGGTCAAACTGTAATTATGAGAATAATGGGCTTGAAGCAAAGATATTTGGGGTGAAATTGAAATTTTGAATGATTTGGAGAGTAGAACAAAATTTAAGAAAAGAAAAAGGGGGTAAATGAAAATTCACACAAAAAGTAAAAAAAGGATAAAATAAAATAAATACCTCTTCCTGGCAATGGCACCAAAAACTTGATACGACTTAAAAGTATTCAATTTACTCACAAGTATAAGAGTACCTAATTATACTATAACTCGATGAGTGTAAGGTCGATCCACAGAAAAAAGAATTTAATTTGTTTATTTAAGTTTATTTAAAAAAATGAAGAAAATAAAAATTTAATATATGAATTTTAATTTGAGAAAATTATGAAATTAAATTAGTTAGAGTTATGGACCCACTCTTAGTAATAAATATAATTTAATAAATTATTTTTATTTTTATTTTATTACCCAAAAGATTAATTGTTAAATTACAATTATTTTTCCATTAATTTTATTATGAATTAAGTACTTAATGTCGCAAAACTTAACTTGTCTACAATAAATCAAAATACCATTTTACCATACTTTATACTAAGATATAAAGAATTCATTGTGCCAAACTCTCATGTTTGTCTACAATAAATCAAAATTTCAAAATGTAAAATATGGAAAAAATTAAATAGAAATAATTTAATTTATATAATTAAAAATAGAATTTGATTAAGTCATATTTTTTTTATTTAGAGTTTCACATTTCCTTAACTATTAGTATTTACCTAAATATATTTGAAATAAAGGAAATTATTAAAATTAAAAAATAGTATTTGAAAATTGAAATAAAACTAATTTTATTTATTAAAAATATATTACAATGAGAGATGAGAAGAAGAATTTGAGGAGAAAGACTAGAAGAAAATGTGTGGAGAGGTGTGTTTCCCTCTCTATTTATACTAATACAATATATATCCACACCACGCGAATAAATTAAAAAAATTACATCTTAGTCTTACATTTGTCTCACTAACAAAATATAAACCTAACCTAATTCACTCAAGTACATCCAACACATTTCACTAACAATTACAATACCTAACATAGTAAAAGCTAATAATTTCATAATTACCATATTTACAGAGGTAAAAACTTATAAATTTACAACAAAAGTGATGGATCCTCCTCCACAATCATATAATTTCTCGAACTTCTGAAATCTAAATTTGATATTCATACATTTATTTGGAGCCTTAAGTTGTGTGAAATTATCAATTTTACTTAATAAACAAACAAAAATACACAAAATCAAATATTTAGAGAAACAATTAAAAGTTCATAATATGTTAAAAAATTACAAATGTAAATTATATTATAAGCACGTAATAACATTTTTACTCCGTAATAAACATATAATTTTAACACTAATCACTTCATGTTGGAATTTTAATGGTATTTCAAAGGAAAAATATCCACCGTCCACCTATTTTTTTCCAAAATTTTAAAAAATACACAATTTTTTCTTGTTTTTTACTAGAATTCACCTAAAGTTACATTTTGTTTCATTTTTCCACTTTTGTTTGGAATCCGTTAAGAAAACTAACAGAAACTTAAAAAAAGACCATTTTACCCCCCAAAACGAAAATTATAATTTCACCCTAAAAATTACCGAAAATAAATATAATTATTTTCCCCATCAGTCAACAAAGAAATTAATTCCACAACTATCAAATGTAGAGTTTTTTTTAAAAATATATCTGTAATTAGAATGCTAAATTATAACAGTAGTATTAAAAATAGCTCAATCTCCCAAATCATTAATTAAATTTAAGATAAGTAGAGTTTTATTATTCATTGAGTTATAATCTCTAATAGTTAAGATTTTTTTGTACTTCCTTAACTTACCAATAATGATATTCATCATTAAATCTTATTATTTTTGGCATTTTTAGGGTGAAATGGTAATTTTCGTTTTGGGGGTAAAATGATCATTTTTTTAAGTTTATGTTAGATTTCTTAATGGATTCCAAACTGAAGTGGAAAAGTGAAACAAAATGCAACTTTAGGTGGATTCCAAAAAAAATTGTGTATTTTTAAAAAAATTAAAAAACAAATTGGTGGACGGTGGATATTTTTCATATTTCAAAATAATATTGGATGAACATTACTAATGAATAGTGACATAAACAATACCAACAATTACTATTCTTATTTTGGACTTTCAGAAAGCAATATTGGTTCATATTTCCAAGATTCTTAAGACCAATTTTATGAGTTTTGATAATTGCTTCAATTACAGTAGGCAAACATATTGCTTATGATATTTTATTACTATAAGAAACTAGAATATCCTATAAGAAAATAGGAAGACATCTTATGAGTTGTGGAGAGGCTATAGGTCTTACTTATCATTATCAAAGTGTGGGGGTGCCTTGCAAAGTTCTTAAAACCTAATCTTAGAGGGTCTATGCCCATAATAGTGTTACTTATATGTTGGTTCTTCAAAATTAAGGACAGTCATTTGAGGCAGATACCATCATTAAGTCCAAAAATGTTGATTCTTTAAATATATTTTCTTAAGAAAGCTAACATTAGTTACTTATCCCGGAAAGAGTCAATTATTGATCCTTTTGAGTGTTCAGATGTTGAACATAGGAGAAGTAAATGGATGAGTATGATCACTAGTTTTATTGGAGACTTCTATGCTTTTCTTTACCAAGAATGATCCTCAGGCTTTCAAAGAAGTATGACTTCTCGAGATACACCTCTATGGAGAGAGGCAATCAACAGTGAGTTAGATTCCAAAATAAGCAATCATGTATGAAAATTAGTTGTTTTGCTTTTAGATAGAAAACGTTTTGTGTGGAAATAAAATTTTCAAAGAAAATTGAAATTTGATGGATCAATTGATAATATAAGGCAAGATAAGTTGTGAAAGGGTTCTCACAAAAGAAAGACATAAATTATTTTGATACCTATGCTCTTTTAATACAAATTGCATCCATTAGAGATTTGATTGCACTAGTTGCAATTAAGAATTTACACATTTATTAGATGGATGTCAAAAATGCTTATCTAAAATTAGACCTAGAAATGGAAATCTTCAAATGTCAACAAGATGGTTGTGTAGTTCCATTACTGAGCAAATGGTATATAAATTGGTTTAAGTCATTATATGACTTAAAACACGCACCAAAACAGTGGCATGAGAAGTTTGATAAAGTATTAGTATTAAATAGATATGCAAATGAGATTAAGAAGATGTTGGCTTCTAATTTTGATTTGAAAAATATGGGAGAAGCTGATGTTATATTAGGCCTCAAAATCACTAAGATTAGTTATGGTCGCATGTTGTCACAAGAACATTATGTTGAGAAGGTTTAGTTATTATAATGGGAAATCGATCATTACATGATATGATGCAAATACCGACCTTAAGAAAAATCTAGAACATAGTGTTGATCAATTGAAATATGTCAAAATTATTAGTAGCCTAATATACTTGATGAATAGTACATGCCTGATGTTTGATTACCATCGATAGACTTATAAAATATTTAAGATGCACTATTTATTCTGGACTTAACTATAGTAAATCTCCATCTATGCTAGAAGGGTATGGTAATGCAAATTCGATTTCAGGATAAGATAAAATCAAATCCACTAGTGGTTATATATTTACTCTTGATGGAGGAGTGTGTCTTAGAAATCTTCCAAATGAATGCGTTTAGCTCGTTCTACCATGGAGTCTGAGCTAGTTGCCTAAGAGAAGGTATATACTCAGGTTGAGTGGTTAAGAAACTTCTTAGTAAATCTTCCCATTAATGTTTATCCTTCTATTTATGTGATTATATTGTGATTGCCAAGCTGATATTATCAAGGGAAAAAGATAAGATATAAAACAAGATAGTATATGTATTCTTAGCAAATATAGTAGTGAATAAAAAACAAGTGATAACTCACAGTTAGAAATAGAAATAAATAGTTTAGAAACTTTTAGGTCAATTTTTGGTAAAAATTGTACTATATTTATTAAAAAAAGTTGAATTAGGATATAGAGAATAAACACTGAAAAATTCTTTTATAATAAGTGTAAAGATTATAGTAAACAAGAAGATGATAAAATGGTATAAACAAATAGAGCCAGCAGTGAATTAATAAATATAGATGTTGAGTTATTATTAAAAAAAAGAAAAAAAACAGTTCACACTAAAGCAATGATAGATACAAGAGTTTATAAATGTATTATACATGATAGTTTAATTAAAAAAATAGAAATAATTTGAGAAGTTTAGTAAATATTATACACTCTAATGGTGAAGTAAAAGCTGACACGATTACCTTTGTATTCATAAAGAAAAAAAGAGCAATAAAAATTCTCTTTCATACATAAAAAACTTAGTAAATTTTAGATATCAACCGAAAAGCAATTAAAAAATTAATCGTTTTCTCTTTTTTTTTTAATTTTATTTATTTATCTTTGAGTTAAGAAATCTCGTTTAATTAACAAAAGTATAATTTATATTTAAAACAACAACAAAAGGCTGATTTTTGTTGCTGTTCAAGGGAAAATAATTTTTGAAAATGAGTTTTTGTTTTGAAAAAACTCGGTAAAAATTTATGCTCAATTCCTAAAAACTTCTTTTAAACATGGTCTTCATTAGCCAATTTTTACCAATGATATCCTGTTAAAAAGGCGTTTTGGACATGGGTCAAAAGTTTAAAAAAATATTTTTATCAACATATTTTTAAATTTAATTTTAATAAACTTTGAAAGTCAATTTTTGCTAAGACAACATCCCTTTCACTTCTTGTATTTACCCTTTTCTCTTCTTTGTTACTAGAGCAAGAAAGAATAAATCATAATCCTTTAAGGGATATGAAAAAAACTAGTAAATTTTGACGAATTAGATTACATGAAGAGTCAATTCCACAAACAATTTCAAATTGTTCCGCAAGACACTTTGAATGGTTAGGTCATACCAATTGATTTTAAAAAACATACCACAAGTTTTTCGAACTAGAATGGATAAATGGATAAAATCTTAAAACCGTATTCAAAATATATGATATTTTTACTTTTAGTCAATAGATTCATGCATATAACTCAATTTACATAAAATTTTAGATTGTCTTTACTAAGATTTTTTTTCCCTTATCTTAACCCTGTAAGCTTTAATCCAATTAAGATTTCTTCCAGTTTCTTGCTCTCCATCAAAAAGCCTCATCAAAGTGAATAATGCATAAATTGCATGCCGCACTTTTCTGCAACAGCAAAAAGGGCGCACAAGCCAGGATGTCTTTTTACTAATTAATATCTGACAATCAAACAACTAACAAGATCACTGACTCTTGGTTTGAGCGAAGCTGCTGCCCCTAGTAAAAAAACTAGAACAGAACAGTCTCGGGAGCGTGAATATTTTAGTGGGGTTGTGGACGCGTTTGGACTACATAGATATCCTTGCCAACCAGGCATCCTTCGACGTCCTGTGGGCAGCCAAACTTCCTCTCAAGAAAGAAACCAACTGAACTGAGGCGCTGACCGAGCTGGCGACGGAAAATGGGATCAACTGTTAAGGGTTTCTTGCTATAATCTACAGTCAAGCGAATCACTACCCCATCAGCAGGACCTGCACCAGATACGAGCATCTCTTCGCTGAAATTGGCAAATGCCTGTGTCCTCACCAGCCCATCAAACTTCCCAGAAGACAGACGCCACGGTGTGCCTCTGGTACCAGAAGCTAGAGTTTCACCAAGTCCAGGGGCAATTTCAGCCTCTACAGAGTTATGGTCACGATCTGTTGGGCTGAGGGTATGAAGCACAAATGAGAGATCTGGGGAAAGCATTTCCTGCACAAGAACTGCCATTGTAGCATCTTTCTGAGACACACCAGCAGCTCGACGGCTTAAAACTGCTCTGCGAGTGTAAAGCGAAGCCCACACTCGAGCAACAGCATTTTGAAAAACTCTTAGATTCGAAGGGTTAACATTAGGGATTGATTCATAAAGGCCTGCAGCTGACATTCCAGCCAAGTCCTCCACATTGGCACTTGAACGGACAATCAAATGCACATTGGCTGGAAATATTCTTTCTATGCTTTCAATAATGTCTTCTGAAGGCTGAAGAGCAGATATCAGTTCCTGAAGTTGACAGCAAAGATTATCAAGCTCACCACCCTCCGGTCCAGCTGTTTCTATTTGTTCTAGAAAAGAAACAAAAGTATCCATGCATTTGCTTTGCTCCAGAGCCAACTGCATGGAACCAAAAGGTATAACAACTCCTGCAGGTACAAGAAAAGAAGCCGGCACCCCTTGGTCGCTGTAAACTGCCATGAAATAAAACAAAATTCAAAAGAAATCAATTACAAAAACAACATCAAGGCAATTCAATAGGATTTGCTATGCACCAGCTTATTTCCAAATAAGTCTCCCAGTGTTACAAATATCTATGCTATTTCCTCAGTTATACTCTAATATACAACTTGGTGTTAGTCACGTCATATTTCAGATATGTGACCCTCCACAAGCATTAAGTCAAAGCCATCTCCATACGTTATATAGGATTAATTTCCAGGTTATTTACATATGAGACTTCCAATTTTCCACATTTTTTAGAAGGCTGCTATTTTGTTTGAATAGTTCAGATTATCGGCACAAACTTTCTGTGCAATGGCATGTAATCATTAATCATAACTAGGTCACTTAAATTGAAAGAGAAACACATCATCCTATAAAAGGAAAAATAACAAGCTAAAAGAGAAGAAAAATAAATTAATGGCCCAACTGCGCCATCAATTATAGTAGTATATGTGTTATGTCACAATATGTTCATATACATGTATAATAATAATATTAATAATAAAGGGGTAGAAACAAATCTGGCTCTAGCTCAATCAGTTTCCCAACCAACTAAATAAATGAAGAGCAGAAACCTAAGTAAGCACATCTAATCCTACACCATATTCCACTGGCATATCAAGTGTGATCTTAAGAAAAACTGGGTGGAGCTAAACTGAAAATTCAAAGAAATGAAAATTTAAAAGACAGGGTTGAATTAAAACTGTGGATGACATGACAACTCTTTACACATGGAACAGAGAAGGAAGATAAGATGCCAAATCATTTCAATGAATATGAATATTCTGAAAACACTATTGGTATAAAAATATGGATGATGTCAGTTCTGACACAACATGAAGTATCAACAGCAACTCACAATACTTGGGACAAGAGGAGTATGCTCTATGTTTGTGCGTATACAATATAATAATCAGAAACATTAATAAAATATGACTCAGTTTCTGTTGAATGGCTGAAGAATCAAATCAGTATAACAGCTAAAATCTTGTAACCTTCTGAAAGAGATACCAATAATGTGCTTGGCATCTTATAAATTTTACACATCAAGTATATCTATATACACCAATACATGTCTTTACGAGTGTGAACACTGGTGCAAATAATTGTCATTGTTCAAATGTTCAAGTTTATGAATGTGATGTTCTGGCACTCCAAATAAAGATCTTATCAAAATATAACATTTTCATATAGGAAAGAAAAGATAATAATGATTTACCCTTTTCAGAAACTGCTGATAAAGAAGCTAAACGACCACAAGCTGCAGCCTTTGCACCTGAAGTCATTGCATCTGCATCTGCAAGCAGTATAACTCCAGTGGAAACACCCTGGATGCAAATAACATCATTCATCACTTAGATATTCAGTATTGAGCATAACAAGAAGTGGGAGGAAAATTGGAATTGAAGAAAGCTAAAGAGATGGGGCGAAAAAAATTCGTGCCTGACTCGACATAGGGGCTTTTGAAGCAGAGAAGGATGAGACATGAACTCCACAATCTAGAACAGTTGAACTGCTACCAGAAAGAGTTTTCAAACCAAAATTGCCATCATTTCCATGTGCAATATATGGATTTAGGTTCACACATGTTGAGGAGGCTTCTAATCTGCAAAGTTTTACAAAAGCATTAACTATCAAAACATCAGATCAAATGATACACAATCTCTTAGCCAAAAGAAAGAGAGTAGGGGAAAAAAAAGAGAGAGATGAAAACCCAAAAAAAAAAAGGAGAGAGACAAACACACATTTAACGGTGGCGGAGAACTGCCAAATGGAATAAAAGTGAAGCTAAATCTCACGCAATATCATGAAAATAACAGACATCATAACCTCACATATTTTCCAGCAAGTCTTTCTATATCAGACACTTTTTCATCGTCTTCACACGTCACAAAGACAACCTTCTCCTGCAAAGAAATCATTCAAAAAACAGTATTTACAGACTTTTCTACTGCAACATTAAATTCTTGTTTGATATGTCACAGAACGAACATTCTTACCTGCCGGGCCCTAACACCAAGGTGAGATAAGTGAGGCAGCTCTTGCAGAAGTATAACTCCCAATATGTTACTCCCAGCAGCTGCGACCTGCCAATCATTAGTTGTTAAAATTCACATGTACTTTACTTTTATATTTACGATCTTATGGTATACTATTGGTAGATGTTCAGAACCTCTTCATCTCCATCTGCCTTGCTAACAGCAAGAATAACGGGTTCATCTCTAGACGACGACAATGATCCAGGACCAATTCTGTCAACCTGAAGTCAGAGGACAAAACAGAGTGGGGGATAAAAACAGACAAAATGAAGTCAAAATAATTTAGTAAATGAAGAGTCTCACAAAGGGTTTATAATGTCCAACAATTTATATGTTTCAACAAATATATAATTAATACTTTTACCATTTGGGCATAACGCATCCACAACAGAAATGGCCTCAGTTACTCAAAATTCATTACAAAAACTGTTTCATTTTTCAGCCACTGGAAAATTCAGCATTCAAAAACAGAAAGCAGTTCCAAAGAGAAAAGAAGCTAGAAATATCAGAACACAATATCCTAACAGAAGGATGCCACCCCATCCTCATTCTTCATTTTAAGAGGGTGGGGGGGCAAGAATCTCATCCTACTGCGCCAACATGAAGAAATTGCTGATTAGATATCAGGAGAAAGAGAAGGACCCAAATCATCAATTTATTTAATTAATCAAGTACTTTTTCAATTCAATTCATATAATTGTATTTCAAAAATTTCCAATCAAACCTTTACACCCACAGATGAAACTAATAAAACAAAAAAAATCCAATAGATATAAGAATTAAAAAAAAAACACACACGCACACGTACGTAATTATTTTGAAGAAGCTAGTGTCAACAACCTGATCCAGAATCCATTCCTAAAAATCAATTAGAATAACTGTCCCGTCAGAGGCAGGTCACAGGATAACTTCCAACCCTAGAAGAGCTGCTTAGTTACCACAAATCCAGGTTCATCTATTGGCAATTTGAATAAAGATCTATTTCTCAAACAGTTATTCATTTTTCTCCAACAAAACCGATGTAAGATGAGTTAGGATTTTAGGAGTTACTTTTATTTTCCTTTATTCTAGTTCTATTAAATTTCGTTTCCTTGCTTGAATTGGAATAAGATTTCTAATTCCTTATTCCTCTTTTCTCGGGTTCATGGCCATTAAACCTTGAATCATTTGATGATTACTAAATAAAGATAATGATTTCCGCCCCCGATTCCTCTGAGTTTTCCCTACTTTTTTGTAAAATGGTTCTACACCAACAAAAGTGATACTTACATAAATTCTCACCCAAGATTGTCAATTAGCTTTACCTAAAAAGACCATCAGCAGAAATCCGTGAATAAAATCATTATCCATATATGACAGCTAATATCAATTCCTCGATATAACTCTGGATTGGATCCACTACATTCCTCTTGAATCATTTGTAGCCTCTAAGGTGATAAAAATTAAATTAGACATACTACAGTATTTAAGGTACCTGAACCAACTTTCCAACAGCAGCTCCTGGAACAAGAACATCCCAACCCTGAGAGCCAAGTGTGCTTCTAACAGCTTTCAGAAGAAGGGTACAAAGCTTTGAAACCTGAAAAATTATCCTACAGACGAAATTAGCCATTCAAAAGTTAGACACGAACATTTTAGTTTTATATTTCATTTAAGAACAAGATATTTTATCAATATAAAAAGAAATAAAGTCTACAACATCAGAAAGTTCTAATGTAATTTCTATTAGCCTCAGCAATTTAAAAAATAAATAAAAAGAAACTTTTAAGATACAGATAATGTTGGAGATTTAGTCAATTAATTGTAAATATTTGGGTGTATCTTTTCCTTTATTATTTGATTTAGTCATAACAAGAAAGCATATATTAGGGAGATATTGTAGGATTAGTTTACATAATTTAGAGATTCTTTATTTAGTTTCCTTTTTAATTAGCTTTCTAAGTGTATATATTCTGTCAAAGTTAATGAGAAAGTATGAACAAGAATTATTCATTCATCAGTATTCTTGTTTCATGGTATCAGAGCTAGGTTACTAGTCAGTTTCTTTTTTTTTTTTTTTCTTCTGGAGAACTGCTAAATATGACCTCAGAGGTGTCTTCCACTACAGCAGATCAAGCATCCGTAGGATTCATAACCTGATCCTCATCTACACCGTCTTTTGACAGCCACTCTCTGCAAATTACACAGCACAAGCTTAACGGACTGAATTTTCGAGAATGGTTTCAATCCGTTATTCTTGTCATCAGGGGTAGAGGGAAGGTTGGCTACTTGACAGGGGCAATAACACCTCCTTCGGACACAGCACCAAATTATAGCACTTGGGAAGCAGAAAATTTGATTGTCATGGCTTGGCTCATTAATTCTATGGAGCCAAGTATTGGACAAACTTATCTGTTTTACAAGACAGCAAAGGAGATTGGGAGGTAGCCCAAGAACTTTATTCCGATCTTGAAAACACATCTCAATGTTTTGAGATTCGAACAAAGATTCACAACACCAGACAAGGAAGTCTCATGGTCACTGAATATTACAATTCCTTAATGGAGTTGTAGCAGGAAATTGATCTTTTTTATGAGATGGGATGGTCATGTACTACTGATGCAGAAAAATATACAAAAATGCTTGAGAAAGAGCGTATTTTTGATTTTTTGCAGGGATTGAATCCAGATTTGGATGAAGTACGTGGAAGACTGCTCGGGATGAAGCCTTTTACAACCCTTCGAGAATCGTTTGCTGAGGTAAGGAGAGAACAAAGTAGGAAGTGTGTGATGATGAATCCTTCCAGCCAAGATACTCCTTCCTTAGAAGCACGAGGCGAGGCTCTTGTAGCAAACAAACAAGACGATGGCCATGTATCTCAGTCGAGACACAAGGTCTAGTGTGATTATTGTAAGAAGCCCTATCACACTCGTGAAACTTGTGGGACTTACATGGCAAGCCACCTGATTGGAAACCGAAGAAGCAATGCAAGCAAACCAAATCAGCTAATATAGTGGAATCAGATTCAAGCAAAGTTGCTGGATTTAACTTCTCAACAGAGCAAGTGGAGATTCTACGGCAGCTTCTCAATCAAACTAAGGTGTCAACGGGATCCGAGAGTCAAAACTCAAAAGATTCCTACTGCAGCTATGGCACAAACAGGTAAAATAAGTCAAACTTTCCTGTCAAAGTCACAGCCAGCAGGCTGTTGGATTGCACATACAGGGGCCTCTGACCATATGACTGGGTCAATGAATGTCCTTGAGGATTATGACAAGTGCAATAGCAGGATAAATGTGTGGGTTGCGGATGGAAAAATGTTACCTACAGTTGGGAAGGGCATAGTTTGCTTACCGAATATGATATTGAAATCAGTTTTATATGTGCCCAAATTGACATATAATCTTTTGTCAGTTAGTAAGTTAACAAAAGATAGGAATTGTGTTGTGACTTTTTTCTCCTCTCACTGTGAATTTTAGGATCGTTCTTCGGGGAAGATGATTGGCATTGCTAAGAAAAAAGATGGCCTATACTACTTCTCGGGAGTTGGGGATTCCAATAGAGTTAAGTCGCAAAATAAAATGTCCATGTCAGTTGTTTCAAACTCTGATATTATGTTATGGCATCAACGCTTAGGGCATCCAAGTTTTTCTTATATGAAAGTTTTGTATCCAAATCTTTTCGTCAATGAAGAACATTTTTCGTTTCAATGGGAACATTGTGTCCTTTCTAAACAATCCAGAGTCAATTATCCGCCACATGTATACAAACCCTCAAGACCTTTTCAGTTGATTCATAGTGATATATGGGGTCCATCCAGAACAATCAATCTAACTAGAACTCAATGGTTTGTCACTTTCATAGATGACCATACTAGGGTGTGTTGGGTGTACTTGATGAAAGATAAATCTGAGGCATTTTATTGGTTTCAACAGTTCCACAAATTTGTCCAAAATGTTTTTCAATCCAATACAAATGTCCTTAGAACAAATAATGGAAGGGAGTATTTCTCAGATGAATTTAGCCAATATTTGGGGAATAATGGGATACACCATCAAAGTTCTTGTGTTAACACACCAAAACAAAATGGGGTTGCCGAAAGAAAGAATTGACATTTGTTGGAAGTTGCTCGATTAATAATGTTCACTAGTTCTATTCCAAATTCCTATTGGGGTGAGGCAATTCTCACATCCACATATTTAATTAATCGTCTACCCTCTTCAATTTAGAACTCCTTTGAGTGTCCTTGATCATTTTCCAAATATAAATTTTTTCAACTCGTTGTGCCCAAAAATATTCGGTTGCACAGTGTTTGTCCATAATAAACAACCCAACCAAAGCAAACTTGATCCTAGGGCTCTTAAATGTGTATTTGTCGGATATTCTCCATCCCAAAAAGGGTACAAATGTTATTCTCCTTTTCTCAAAATATTTTTGTCTCATGTGATGTAACGTTTTTTGAAAATCAGCCCTTCTATCCCAACAACCATCTCCAGGGGGAGAACTTTGATGAAGATGGTGATTGGGATCCTAGTCTATCTCTTCCAATATCACAAGATGTCTCATTTTTGCCCATGAATTCTAACCTAATAGAACTAGGAAATGTCAGTGTCCAAGCACCTCCAGAAAACTCGAGTCCAAGTCCATTTCCTATCCCAAGTCCTATATCAAGTCATGGTCAAGAGAGAGAAGCAATTTCTAAGAGACCACTTCAAGTTTATTCTCGAAGGCCAAAAGCTTCTCAGCAAGACCAATCGTTGAACCAAGAACTAGATCCTAGAGTGAGCAGTGACATGGACTTGCCGATTGCAATACGGAAAGCAGTAAGAACATGCACAAAACATCCTATTTCCAATTTTCTAACCTACACAAAGTTATCTTCTGGATTTAGAGCCTTTATAGCAAAGATCGAGTGTGGTAGTTCCAAAGAATATCCACGAGGCTTTCAAAGATCCAAAGCGGGAGAAAGTTGTGCATGAGGAAATGAGAGCACTGCATGATAATGGAACTTGGGAAGTAGTTGACCTACCAAAGGGTAAGAAAGTGGTTGGAAGCAAATGGGTTTTCACAGTGAAATATAAGGCAGATGGAGAGGTAGAAAGATATAAAGCTCGGCTAGTGGCACAAGGCTTCACACAAACATATGGGATTGATTATGAAGAAACATTTGCTCCAGTGGCCAAACTCAACTCTATTTGGGTCCTCTTGTCCTTGGCAGTTAATCTAGTCTGTGAACTACACCAACTCGATGTGAAGAATGCTTTCTTGAATGGAACTCTTAATGAAGAAGTGTATATGAAGATTCCACCAGGATTTTAGTCTGAAAAAGAACGACGCAAAATTTGCAAATTGAAAAAATCATTATATAGTTTGAAACAATCCCCATGTGCATGGTTCACCAAATTTAGTCCAACTCTCACTCGGCTAAAGTACATTCAAGGGCAGGCTGATCACACTATCTTCGTTAAGAAAGGAGAAAATGGAAAAAAGGTCATTCTTATTGTATAGGTAGATGACATCATACTTACAGGTGATGATAATGTTGAGATTCACAGGCTCAAGAATCAACTGAAGGAAGAATTTGAAGTTAAAGACCTAGGACTTCTAAAATATTTCCTCGGGATGGAGGTTGCTAGAAGTAAAAGAGGGTATTTTCATTTCTCAGAGAAAATACACTCTTAACTTACTAGAAGAAACAGGGAAGTTGGGGTGCAAACCAGTAGGAACTCCACTCGAGAAGAATTGGAAAAGCAAGATTAAAAGATAATGAGCCTTCAGTGGATGTAGGAAGATACCAACGCCTGGTTGGTAGATTGATTTACTTATCTTTCACACGGCCTGATATTGCATATGCTGTGAGTGTGGTGAGCCAACACATGCATTCACCTACTCAGAGACATCCAGAGGCTGTAAATCATATTTTGAGATATCTCAAAGGAACTCCAGGAAGAGGACTAATGTTTCTAAAAACTGAGAGCAGGAGTATCGAAGGATATGTTGATGCAGACTGGGCTGGAAGTGAAGATTGTAAGTCAACTTCAGGATATTGCACCGAGTTGTGGGGTAACTTGGTTACATGGAGGAGTAAGAAACAAACAGTTGTGGCACAGAGTAGTGTCGAAGCTGAATTTCCAGCTATTGCAAAAGGAATGTGTGAGGTTATATGGCTGGAAAGATTGATGCAGGACTTGCAAATCACAGTTTGCTCTCCCACTAAGTTGTATAGTGACAGCAAATCTGCCATCAACATCGTGAACAATCCAGTCCAACATGATCGAATGAAACATGTCAGAATTGATTGAAGTTTAATCAAGGACGAAATCGAAGGAGGAGGTATCGATTTATGCTACATCTCTACTCATGCACAAGAAGCAGATATCCTCACCAAAAGTCTACCCAAACCAACTCATGAAAGGCTTCTCAGCAAGCTTGGAATGCAAAATATCTATTCCTAAGCTTGAGGGGGAGAGTTGGAGATTTAGTCAATTAATTGTAAATATTTGGGTATATCTTTTCCTTTATTATTTGATTTAGTCATAACAAGAAAGCATATATTAGGGAGATATTGTAGGATTAGTTTACATAATTTAGAGATTCTTTATTTAGTTTCCTTTCTAATTAGCTTTCTAAGTGTATATATTCTGTCAAAGTTAATGAGAAAGTATGAACAAGAATTATTCATTCATCAGTATTCTTGTTTCAGATCAAATTAAAAAAAAAAAAGAAACAGAAAAAAAGGAAAAAAGGCCTCAGCAGAATTTAACATTTCCAAGACTTTTAAAAAAGAGCAACATACCCAGCACGAATCTCAGCTTCAGTATACGTCCTTACACTGTTCTCAGGAATTCCAAGAGCTTTACCAAGCAGCTGGAGAAGCCAGAAAATCATTTTGTCAGAATTCCAGTTAATTTGTGTCAATTTGGATTCCAGCATTTCACTAGAGAATAATTTTATCAACATCCTTACCATCCAGTACCCTGTACACCTCTTATATGCAAGTTTTATTACACAGCACATTGAACCATGGCCTTCACTAGAAAAAGAAAAAGAATTAATTTTACCTGCACTTTTTGGGGAAATATTTGCAGAAGTGCTTCAGAGTATTCCTCTGTTAGCCTTCTTGCTCTGTCTAGAGTAGCTTTAAGCCTTAATGCCCAAATTATCTTGCCATCTTCACTCCCTTTATAAAAAGCAGGAAATCATGAACACAGACGGCCATGCATGCAATGATATTCCTTTAATTCTTTGAATGTTTGGACAACTATTGCAGTGAAAGCTATGACAAAGATACCTTCTTTTTCAGAGAGACCTTTCTCTTGCCAGGCAAAGAGTTCATTTCCAATGGCAGCACATTCTGCTGGTTTCCATGCAGAAAAACCTAAATGACGAATGCCCACAACTAACATACCAAGAGGGTCATTCCAAGAACTTATGTTTTTCAATTCCAAATTCTCAGCAAGCCAATGTGCCCCTCCCTTAGTTTCAAGTGCATTTAGGAATCTAAGAATAAATGACACCAATGAATTAATTCCAAAAATAAAATTCTAAAATAGGAGGAAATATCAGTGACAGCCTAAAAGACAAGAGAAATAACTAAATAAGGTTATGCATACAAGAGAACCATTGTATAAGTTATTACGTACGTGTGAAGCACAAAACAAGTTGATTAAAAGAACAATTATAAAAATCATTGGGAGATAGAGAAGCATAAAACAAGTTGATGAAAAATAATAATAGTAATTGTTTTGGAAATACAAAAACTTTCCACAATTTTGCAAGCAAATTGTAAGTGATATTTTTAAATATAAATTAAGAACTCCTTCACCAGTATCCATATGATTGTACATAATAAGCCAGTTCTATCTAAAGCATATGACACAATTTTCTGCAAAGCTTCCAAGGAATGAAGTAAATCTAAAAGTTTCTGAGATATACATTTAAAAAATAACCAAAAAATTAAAGATAATTTTATTGGACGTACAACAATTCAGGCCCAAGAGCAAATAGTCTCAAAGATATGCAAGGAACTACAGATACCTGCTTAGAAGCACAAACAAATAGTCCTCAAGGCCAATCTCACAAAGACGCCACTGGTTGAACAATCCACCCATAAAAAAGTTTTAAAAAATACAAAATAAAAGAAACGAAACCATAATTGCCAACAGCAGAATAGGACTTTGTGCAATGTGAAGCTCTGATGTCAAAAGTGGGAAAAACACAAATAAAATATAAAATATAAAATATAAAACACACACGCACACATATATATTTGTACAAAATAACCTAACCTTTTGTCGCCTGGCTATTGCAGCATCAGAAGCATCATTCCTAAGGCCACTTTCAAGACCCTTAACGATTACTTCCCTCAGAGCATCCAAAGATTGCATAGTTTTAGTTAACTCCAAGATATTGCTCGAGTCTTCTAAATTGTCCAGACACTGGAAATAAATATACATGATTATTATCATTTAATGCAGATTTTTTTAGAACAAAAATAAAATGAAAAAGAAAATAATATTCTATGGCAATAACATTATCCCATGTTACTGCCATTGTTCTCTTTGAAAAGTAAAAGGCCAAGAAAAAAATTAAAAAAAAAAGAAAAAGAAAGAGCGATAAAATCTATATTTCTTTTTTTATATATATTCCCCTAGAGAGGGATAGTGCAAGGCAGAATGAAAAGGGTTTTCCATGAGATGGGAAATGAAAACGCCCTGTTCCATACCCATACAACGTAAAATTCAATAGCAATAACATTATCTCATGTACTGTGTTGTATGTTCCATGAGAAAACTGATTGTAAATATAACTGTCAGCATACACATGAGCTACTACATATAATCTTTACACAAACATTGCACATACAAGAGGACTATTCTCTTATTAATTTGCACTTGGTTTCTCTGCTATTGAGGGTGAGCACTCAATTTTTGTCAATTTTGGAATATTATTGAAATTATAAAATAAAAAGAAACAATCATAGCTTCCGAAAGAATAGTTACATGTGCCCTAAGTATTATTGATTCCTATACATCCTGGTACACCACTAAAAGTACTAGATCAGTCTATAGAATGCCTTACAAGTCACACAATAACAGAGTGCCAACTTGCGCTACTGAGAAAATGGCTAACCTAGCAGCAGATTCTGCAGCTGCCACTGTTAGAACCAATGAAGCAAATAATTGAACCATATATCATCCAAAGAAACAGAAAATACCAAAAAGTTCAAATTTACAGCTAATAACATTGATTCAATTGACATTATTCTGCTTTCTCAGTGGACAGCTGCTCCATCCTTGTAACAATTCTTCATCATTAATACAATTTATAGTTTCTTATCCCAAAAAAAAAATGATTCAATAGACATTGACATAATAGAAGTATTCCACCAAATACTGGAAGTTTGATGAACATTCAGTCGTCATGTAAGAGATAATAGGGAATATTGTAGGTTAAATAATCACTTATCCATAAAAGCAATCACTATCAAACAAATCAAAAGGATCTTTGCCTAACTTTGCTTCAAAAGCTGGGCATCCTAAAAACAGCAAATATGCATTTGGTTTTGTAATGATCAAAATAGAAAAGTAATTTTATATTATAAAAATGATATTTATCATAAGGTTTCATAATGTATAACCATTAAATTTATTTAATATTGTATTCAACAGTTATTTAACATTATATATTATGAATACAAATATTAATGAAGTTATACACTGAATTATCATTATATGTTAATTCCTCCAATATATGCAAATTTTAAAATTTTATACTTTTTTTTTTGGGAAGAGGTCTCATTCACCATCGGACCATTCCAGTAGATCCCATATATTTACTAACTAATCATTTACAAATAGTTACTAAAAGAGCAGTGTTGGCAATAGCCATCAATGGCTGTTGCTAACGATGGCAGAAAAGCACATCAGACAACATTCACGCCAAACAAGCCAAAACTTGCTGATCTTTAATGTCATGACCTCACTGTCAACCACAGAGATTTCATTTTGCCATGCATGCGAAGACAATAAGCAATACTACTAGAAATGTCGTTACTCAATGTCAACATGTTTAGTGCGCCACAGTCAGGTTTAGAGCTTCTGTCACCATTGTTACTACCACCACTGCTGTTGTGAGAAAAACCAGATTGTTGAACCGACAGTTTTGCTGCCGATTCTTTTAGGCTTTTTTCTTTTTTTTTCTTTTAATGTTACCCATGCATATCACCTCACCCCACCAGACCCTAGATTAAATTAATCCTCCTTCGAAGGATTTCGGGTATAGGGTGATTCCAATGCTTAACTTCTAGTTTCCATTACAAAAGGCCAAACTAGTTGGGCTGTTCCCTTGGGAACACTTGACAGTGATCCTTTTGATGGTCAGATTCCATAAAATCATTTAGAGGGTACTCTTAAAATTCTATTATTACTATACCAAGTAGTATATACTTTTCAAATGTTCCACCCAAAACTTTATACATACTAAATTATAGAAGAAGTTTGTGTGAATGAGTTTATGTGATCTTATCAAAAGCAATGCTATGCAGGGGCCTAACATTTGCAACATTAAAACATCATCCCTATTTGTATGTTAAGTTTAAGATGATTCATCAAATATTTAATTTCTCATAACTTATGTAGGACAGTAGCATAAAGTTGTTTCGAAACTACTTTAGATGGATAATCAAAACCAAAAGGAACAAAGAAATATGTGATAAATTTGGAGTCGTGCAGAGAACATTTTGCAATCAATATGTACCAAAAAAGAAAGTCTTCAACGATATTCCAATATACTGCAAAAGTGGGTTACGCAATAGCAAATTGGCTGGTTAAGGAGATTCAGGTTCTGAGCAAGAAACAATAGAGTGGCAGGAGTCCATAGCTAACCAACACCCTTTAAGCTCATAGTCACAGAAGCCTGAATATTATTCTTACTTGAAATGGCAGTAATTTACCAAGACATTTCTTGTCTAAAGAAAGTCACATCAAGAACGAAAAAGAAATACATCAAAAACACAAATTCATGTGTCACAATCAAAAGCAGCAGAACAATCAAAAAGCAATATAAAAGCTAGGAATCTTGTGCATCTGTAAAGTTACCAAACCTTTTAGCTTTTCAAGGCCTAGTTCAGTTAAGAGTTAACCTTAAATATTCATAATCACATAAGCCACATTTTTAAGCCTTGTATGCAACCTAACAAAAAGCAATGGCTTACCTTTTTGCATTCCAAAAATGATGAGAGAGCTGAAGCAGCCTGTTCATCCAGAGATTCTCTAATTGAATCAAGTTGCTCAGCAAGGCTACAACAGCACAAAATATATAATCAACTGATATTGAAATAATTCCACCAGGTATCCTACTCACAAACAAGTGCAGTTTGAAATTAAATAAAATTCTCCAAGTCCAGATCTTAAATGCTTGTCACTAATGGTATACTAAGTTCAGAAGATGAAAATAGGTAGGCTTCTAACCTTCAGGAAAAGTTTTCTGACAAATCCAGAAGCAGAAACTACTGGTTAAATCAAACCAAAAGTACCAAAGTGGTTTAGATAGTATATATCATTCTGCAGTAAAATTACTTTGAAGAGTCATATAGTCCTTTAAGGTCGTTCAGTAGTCCATTATGGTTTTAGCATAAGTTCTTGGGAAACATGGTTGGCTTCTAACATAAGTTGCTTCAAAGATGAAACACTTTCAAGAGAAAAACCAAAGTTGACTTCAATACTTGAAGCTTCATTTATGCTGTTCCCTTAGTTATCCGGCAATTTTTTCACTGCTTAATTTAATCTGACATAAAAAGGTCAAGCTGCTTCACTAAGTCAAATCAAATGTTTTGGATGTTAACTGGTTCTTCAATTAGTAATGTTCCAATTTTATGGAGCTGTTGAGAAAGATCATTTTAAAGTGAGTAAAAAGTTATATAAGCTTCTTCACATTGCAGCGATATCTCTGTCAGCGACCATATTACCTGAAACTAACTTCCGAAAAATTTAACCACCCATATTAGTGGGAAAAAAACACTTAAATAATAAAAATGAGAGAAGATTGATCTACGATAATAACAAAAAAAGACAAAAAGATAAAACGCTAATATGAAACAAGTTTTAAAATGTCATAAATTGGACCTTCCAGCATTGAAAAAGTCTTTGAGTTCACTATGGAACATCTTGAATTGCTCCACAAATGATTCACTATATTCTCCTGGGTTCTTGGTAATTTTTGCAAGCATTGCTTCTGTAGCAACTAAGTCTTCTGGCCCAGCATTTCGATGAAGTTTGTTCTGTATTGTATGCTTGATTTCAAGCTGGATTGTGAAATTCAGAAAACTGTTACCACTTACCTTACCTGATTACATTTAACCTAAGAAAATAATAATAATACAATTCATAACAGTGACATTATGAGGTATTTACCTTCAGGTCATGGGGGATATCATTCCGGTGAGCAATATCTCTTATTCGAGTTAGAGGAACAGATGCAGTAAACTCAGCCTTAAAAGATGGTAAACATGGGTGGATCTTTCGAATAACAAGAACTTCCTAAACATCATAAATAAACATAGTAAAGAAGAGAAAAAATGACAGAATAGGTTATCAAAACATAAACGAAGCATGAAAGAAAAATCCCTCTATTTCAATCTCTATGAAAAGCATGAATGAATCTTTATTATTACAGGTGCAAGATAACAAAATATCTGAAGTTACAATTAAGATATTGTAATTAATGCCTCTTCACGTTTTCTTGTCTTTACATCTGGACATTTCATAATTCTCTCCTCCATTATGTTACAGCAATCCCACTGACCTTCAGACAGTAAGTGGACACCACGGTTTTAAAAATCACAAAAAAATTGCCCTCTTATGTCAAAATTTGTCTGAAACCCCTGCGATTGCTCTTAATGTCCTACAAAAGCCTTACTTTAGGAGATGATATCGAAACTTTTGAAATAGCAAGGATCTATATGTAGTTAGGTATACTGCATGAAAGGTCAACATAATTTGCCCTAATATTAAGATGACATTTTCAGATGCTTTGGTTTTCCTGTTGAACATTGATTCATATCATGAATTTCAGATCAGATAAAACATGTCAATCCCGCCAGCAAAGCATGCTTAAACTGTGTACTTGTCTCAAAGTAAACATTGGAGTTCAAACTTTAATATATTATTTTGTTTTGAAGAATTTAAAATATACAGTTCTTCACACATTGTTGAAGCTCAAAATCCTTTCTCTCACAAAAGAGTGAACCATGTTAGACCTTCAAGATTAAGATTAAGAAACAACAAGAAAGTAAACCAAAAGAAGGATAAGTCAACTGTTAGAATTTATCATCTAGGTCCCTGAGATTTTCACATTTCTTTAAAAAACAACATAATTTATCGTACTTTATAAAATCGTCCTTACCGTTTCTTTGTCCCATTTATTATTAATTTGGGGGAGCTACTATTCCATTAAATCTTAGAATCAGAAATTTCATTTGTGCTCCTAGACTGTTGAAAAGAAACAAAATTTAACATGGGAAATCTCAGGAACCCAAATGATTTGTAACATTATGGATAAAACTTAGTTCAACTAATTTGATCACTTGAGGTGGTAACCACAATGGTATCATGGTTGAAGTGGCGTTTCATTTAAATTAAGGAAGATTGCCAGTTTCAGCCTTACTAAAATCAATATATATCACTTACCTCTTTACTATTTTCATAATACCCAATAACCCTTAGTATAAAAATTTGAAGGAAAAGAGGGATATATGGGCCATTTTTTGATATTTGATCTTAAAAATATAAAATATACATTTATTATATGAAAGAATGTTTAAAAGGTAATAAAAGTACCCAAAAAATCTTATTTTTAAATTTTAAATTAAGTATTTTCTTATTTTTAGTATTTAAATTTTTTAATTTTAATTTCAATTTATATGATTGATTAATTTATAATAAATATGAATAAAAGTGTATTTCAAAATAAGGGGAATACTTGTAAAATTATAGTGCTAAATGGGTTATTGGATATTATGAAAATGGGGAGGGAAAGTGGTATATATGATTTCAATAGGGGGGAAATTGGGAATCTCTAATTTATGCAATATCATATAGTGTCACTCTAATAGACTTTTATACTAAAAAAAAGATTCAATGAAATGTTATGTGAGTTTTAAGAAGTGAGAGAAGAAAAAATTAGAAGATTATGTTTTTTTTTCCATTCATGACAATGAAAACAGCAGACACCTGAGGTGAAGCATCTTTCCTGCAGGAAATTCGTTCCAATTCGCAGAATGTAAGCCTTGAAATTTCAGCATGCCTGTTTGGCCGATGATGACCTCCATCTTCGAAGCAAGGAATTTTCCCAGTGTTAATCCACTGCATGAAGAATATCTAAGGAGGCTATGGAAGAATGAGTTTACAAAAATAAGCAGAAACAAAGGACGACAAGAAACCTTCAGGTATATGGCAGAGTATATGAGAGCCTCCAACCACTCATCACTCAGCAGATTCTCGAATATTAGCTCACGCACAACTTCAAGCTTTCACCAAATAAATAGGACCGTGTCAATTAAGTAATGAGAAAAACAAAATAGTCCACGATACGCTGTAATGTCTTACTAAAAGGGAAACTATATAAAACCATAGAAGAGAATGCAAAAAACACGAATCATATATCCAAAATCACTATGCAAACTATTCCACGATAACCCTTGATGTGTTACCAAAAGGGAAAATATCTAAAATTATAGAAGAGAATACAAACAATATGAATCATGTATCCAACATCACTACGCCCAGTAAAGGAACCATACATGCACAGAAATATCATCAAGAGCTCTGCTTCCAAAAATGATCAGAAACTTAGAACATTGCATGCAACTAGAATACAAAGGGTACCAACATTTAGCACCTGTAGAATCAACCTTGTAAGCTTTCAAATAGTTTCCCAGGACTAAGTGTCCCAAGGTTCTCATCAAAATTATGCTTTGTCAGCAGCAACTCCAATCTAGAGAGGGTATGCTGACAAAATGGTCTGTAAGCATTGTGTTTATCTACAAATAGAGCAAGTATGCTTTGAGCAAAAGATGAACTCATAATCCAGGAAGGGCACTGAAATTTATGTGAAGGTATAACTTTTGCCAAGTTGAAAAATAAACATATAAATGAAAAGATGTAGTGTTACTCTGAGAGACAGACAGAGAAGAATATGAGAGAACAAAATAAAATTACCACTTACTTTCCAAAGCACACCTATGCATTGTTCAATGCACTTCGTCATCCTCTTTGACATTGCATCTTTTACCATGAAACCATGGTAAACATATGCTACAACTTTTTATAGTGACAAACAAAGCAAGAACTTAACCTCTATTTTACACAGTAACAAAAGCAAAACATCGAAAAAATAGTATTTAAATGCTGCAGATCATGAATTCAATGAAATCTAGCAACCATGCAAATACAGAGAATAAAACAACCTTACATACTACCATCTCTCTTAAAATAGAACATAATCAAATGCATCACCTTTCTCCACCAATTTCGTGCCCTCTGATCACCTTCAACTAACTTTAGAGTCAACCCCTGAAGACCAGATGTGTCCCATTTTCTTTCCATTTCCCGATTCCAATGGTCATCTGCACGCATAAATGAGGCAGCTTTACCTTGCCATTGCCCAACAAATGGACTTGTCTCCACTTCCAAAAGAGCATCTGGGGCAGCATCAGTTACTACGGATCCATTATCAAGTACGTCCTCCTCCAAATGCAAAAGATCCACTGCCTCCCCAGTCTTATTCCAGTGGCAAACAATCTCAAAACTCCCTCCTTTGGGCAGTTTCGAGATGCGATTACCCCCAGCTTCCCACGCCTTACTCTTGTCATTCCCCACGATCACAAACTTATACTCAATAGACTCCCCTCCTTTAAACTCCAAATCACAAAGCCATCCACTCTCACTCCATTTCATCGGCACATTCTTCTTCCATGATCCCAATTCTTTTGTTGACCCTAAAATCACGACATGCTCACCAAACTCAACTTGGTGATCTAAACGAAAACTAATTCGCACGTTGCCACCATGTCCTGACTTGGGTTTCATTTTCTTCTTCTTCTTCTCTTCCTCACTGTTACATATAGAACAGAATTCATCATCCCAATTTCCAATTTCTAAAGCTACACGATATCAGCTTAACTGAGATTTTGCATGTTCACTCACTTAGTATTTCAATGGATACTTATAGATTAAGAAATTAAAACATTTATTTCGTATTCAATGCAGATTTTTTTTTTTTTAAAAAAAAAGAAGCTGTCTCACGTATCAAATATTGAGGGAAAAAAAGAAGAAAAAAAAAAGAAAGAAAGAAAGCGATTACCTTGTTTCAGTTGAAACGCCACAAACGACGCCGGATGAGTGTTTGTGATATTGCCCTAAATGCTGATGACTAAGAGGAGAACAAATCCTTCGATTCACAAATAATTTATTTAAGTGAAGAAACCTAAATTGTATTCGATTATGGATGAAAGTAGAAGGGCAGTCCAACACACGCAGACGCAAAGAATCCATCACGAGAGTATCGCGCATGAGACTGAACAAACAAAGAGCAATTATTTATTATGCTTCTGTTATTTTATACATTTATCACGATTCAAAGAGCTGCCACGTGTAGCGTAATGATGATCTGCAACATTCGAAACTCTCTTTCTATTTCTTAGGAAAGATTAGATGATGACGATTTTTATTTGCATATTATTTACACAGGAGTTTTTAATTAAATATGTTTTAAAAGTAGAATATTTAGTTAAATATATTTCATGTTTAAAAATTATTTAAATATGTCTTTTTATATGGTATATTGTCTAAAATATCCCTAAAGAAAAATATAAAACACACACAATTCAACACTCCACACTACTCACAACACAAACGCCGAAAAACACCACACCACACTACACTCAAAATCACTCAAAAACAGCTAATGCACTGAGATTTTTGTTTGTAGTTGGGTGTATTATTCATCTCATAAATAAAGTATGTGAAACTTTTTATTTTTTATTTTGGGCTATCTATTCAATTTGTTGACATTATATTATTTTTAGGGTTTTGTTTGGTTTGTGATAAATACTAAAACAACTCATATTTTCATTACATTTGCATCATATGATTGTTATTTGATGGGTTTTATAACTACATTCGTTAAAACCTGAAGTTTCTGTCAAATTTTTTTTTTGCACCCGACATACACGACAGCAGTCGTGCATGTATGTATTTACACGACTGTAGTCATGAAAATATGCTAAAAAAAATTTAATTATTATGACACCTTATCATTCTATTGATTCAAAAAATATATATATTTCACTATATATATCATTTTACTATTACTGGACTGTAGTCGTATGTGTTAATAAGTTACATGACTACTAGCGTGTACGTATAAACTTACATACATAAGTGTGGTAGGTATGGTTCTCGAGGACATAATCGACTAACTTACAGTGCATCAATCCCACTGTCTAGCAATGAGCCGGTAGTTAGACCGAATGAAACATAAACAAGCACATGTACTACTATAAACCTTATATACTTGTTATTTTTTATCGTTTTAATTTTTTTAATGTATTTCATATTTGGTGATAAATTTCTACCTTTTTGTTTCACAGATGAATAACCGTGTTTATGTGGCTTTCTAAGAATAAGTATTCAAGGGAGGCGACCAAAGGCTTATAAAATATAGACTGAGTGTTTGGGTTGAATATGCCAAAAATTTATGATGAATGTTAAACAACTTCTATTGTATTGCGACTTATTTACGATTTCAATAAGTTTTGGATTTATGTTATTTGATAGGCAACTGTACTATAGTTAGTTTCATTTATTTGAAGTTTGATATGTTTAAAATGTATATTGATTGTGTCATCAATATAATGAATGATTGAAAAGAGTTTTTATTATGTACAAATACCCAAGTATTCCCTGATGCATATGGTAAATATCCGAATGTCACTGAGATCTTGTCATGTTTACTTCTAAATACCCGACTACAGTCGTGTATCTGTGCAAATACCTGATTGCAGTCGAGTATTTTGTCACAGAGCTTATTATGCATATGTGCAAATACCTGACTGCAGTCGTGTATCTCTGCAAATACCCGACTGCAGTCGTGTATTTTCTTACAGTCTATTTCCTGATGCATATGACAATCTTGTTATATCACATAAATTGTGCAAATTATCTTATCTATCATTTATATAATTAACAAGGAAATAAAATATATTAATGCTGTCAATTGTCTTTAAAGACATCAAATATCAACAACATCCTCATTATAACTATTACATCTCATAGTAAAAAAAATGACACTACAAAGTTTTTTTTCATGACCTATGCCTAAATAATTTTATAACCACGACATGTCGAAATGGTGTAACATGATGTTGTTGGCAGTGTGAATTGACATCAAGTCCATGGGCTAGGTGAAATTCTAACAAGGCAACCCAAGAGGGGGGTGAATTGGGTTATAAAATAATAGATTAAAAATAAATTATTATGCAAATTCAAAAATCGAAATAAAAACAATAATAAATAAATTGATCACAAATTAAAAGGATAGGGAAAGAGAGAATCAAACACAGCGATGTTTACATGGTTCAGCCAACCTCGCCTACGTCCACGCCTCCAAGCTTTCCAGGCTTGAGGTTTTTACTAAGCAAGCCTCCAAGGCTTCAATTGCTTATACTTGACTTCCAAGGTGTCAATAACCTTTACAATTAGAGATTATCCCCAATCTCTTAACCCAAGTGTATTCTTACACTCACAATCCCTCAAAATGAAATATTACAATTTGTTTTTCTCTCACACTAAATCAAAGGTTACAAGTTGATGCTCAAAGTGTGAATAGATGAAGTGAAACTATGTTTCTAGCTCTTGTGAAGATTGCAAACTTGAGTATAAGCTCAATGGTTATGTTGTGATCAGTCCTCTTTGAATTTGAATGAGCTTATTTATAAGTAGAGCTGAAAAACTAGCCGTTATTTGCTGTCTGCCCGAAAACGGTTCACCGTTAGCCGTTAACGGTTAACCGTTTGTGCTGAACAAAGTTACCGTTAAGCCAAAGTTCAAATAAACGGTTTGCTGTTTTTTAGGTTACCCTTTCGCCGTTAACGTCTAGTGACCTGAGAAAGAATACCGGTTATCCGTTTCAAGTAATCGACTAAGGCTTAGCATGGGATGACTCTTTGGACATTATCGGTTAACCGTTTGTAAATAAACGGTTCACCGTTAGTGTACAGTAACCTGTAAAAAGGGCAACAGCTATCCGTTTGAGTAAACGGCTAAGGCTTGTGGATGATATCACTCTCTGGACGTGATCGGTTAACCGTTTATAAATAAATGGTTCACCGTTAGCCTCCAGTAAGCTCTTTATCTCTGTTTTTCACTAAACGGTTAGAGCTTAGCCAAACCTTTGCTCTCTGGTCGTAATCGGTTAACTGTTTATAAATAAACGGTTCACCGTTTTCTGCCAGAAACATATTTTAAACCAGTTTTTGCAAAGAATCTTTTTCCAAATTAAAATCCATCTTTTATAAGCATGAAAAGAATAGTTTTTATGACTTTCATTTGTTGGGAAATAACTCCAATAAATTTATCAAACATCATCTAAAGTTTGTTATTATCAAAATCAATATTATTAACATATTTATGTTAACAATCTCCCCCTTTTTGATGATGACAAACTTTGTTCAAAATTTGGCTCCCCCTCAATATATGGCTCCCCCTTAGTATATGGCCAAATTAAGAAATGACCAATAAAATGATTTTTGCTCAAGTAAGTATTTGAAAACATCATCATTATTTTAAAATTTTCCCATTTATAAAATGCACCATTTCAAGTTCATTCTTAACTTTTTCAAATCATTTTCAAAAACACTTAGGTTTCCAAAATTATCCCCCCCTTCATCATCAAAAAGAAAGAAGAGAAAAAAAGAAATTTAAAGTCATTTGGTGAGCAAAAAACTGGGCAGAGTTTCCCCTGAAAAATGAGCAAAACCAATAGGATACATGAGAGAAAAACACTTCCAAAAATTTGCTTTCCAAGCAACTCCATCACCAACTCAACAACTTCCAGAAGCAAACCAAACACTTCAATAATCAAAAAATCCATAATTCATATCAAGCTTAACCAAGACATCCAATATGAGAAATAAACATAAAATCATGGCATCCAAATCCATAAGTAGCATATAGTAGTAAAAATATACATGGCAAAATGCAAATAAAAATATAAAACTGTTTGTGCGAAAATATAACCAGAGAACTAATGAGGAGGAGAGGATGAGCTCCCTGGATCATAACCAAGGATGCCGAGAATGATGCACTGAGCATGGAGAATCTCATACTGATGATCGATGCTCTGCCGCTGGAATGTCTCAAAATCGAATTGAAGCTGCTGATGGTCTCGAGAAAGAGTATCCAATCGCTCGAGAATCAGCTGCACACTGTCGGAAACAGGTGGCTGAACGGGAGCTGAAGGTGGCACGGAGGCAGCAGGCTCCTCGAGAAGATCAGAAGGCTGCGCAGGTGCAGCAGATGACTCCGGAAAGGAGGATGGCACAGGCGCATGTAGTAGCTCAGAGGCGGATGGAATGTCAGCATCAGTGGCATGCTCCTCAGTGTCAATGTCACCAGGAGGCCGAGGGACAAATCGGCGACATGGAGGAGGTGGCTGAGCTCCAAGCCTAAAGTCAGGAAGCTCATCGGTAGTTTGGATTTAATCGGTAGAAGAGTGTTAAAAAGTGTGGGAAATGATTTAATCGGTTTACTTTGGCATGAGAAGCAAGAAAAAAGACGATTTGAGGAAGAGAAAAGCTTCGGTTGCGCAAGTATGGTGAAAACGGTGAGAGGGTAACTGGAGAGGAAGAAGAGAAAGTCTTGAAACAGTTTAAAAATGAAAAAACGGTTAACCGTTTACAATAAAGGTTAGAGGGTAACGAACAGAGGCTTAATATGTAAAACGGTGAGAGCCTAAGCACTTAACGGTTAGAGGGTGACGAGTTAAAGACTTATTGCCAGCAAACGGTTCACCGTTTATAGAAAACGGTGAGAGGGTAAAAATGACAATTACAGAATATTAGTCTCTGGACTAAAACGGTTCACCGTTTAAGGAAAACGATTATCCGTTTATTTTAACTAAATTTTCGCACATTTGATTTAATATTTGGCTAGTAATTAATAAATTCCCAGATCATTTAATTGATCTAAAAATATATTATTAGCCATTTTAATGCATGATTCATGAACATGTTTTCAACCAATTTATTCATACAATCAAGAAATAACCAACCAAATTCATCACTTAACAATCATTCTTAAGCAATTCATGACCATTGTTTCACAATTATAAATCAATCAATTTCAGTACACTCAATAGCATAGATAGAGACATTAATGTGAAAATTTCATCATCCCAAGTTCATGCCGAATTTTTAAAAATTGTTCTTCGCAAAGAGGTTTAGTGAAAATATCAGCAAGTTGTTTTTCGGTAGAAATAAAATCTAATGCGATATCTCCCTTTTGAACATGGTCTCTTAAGAAATGATTTATAATTTTTATATGCTTGGTTTTAGAGTGTTGAATGGGATTCTTTGAAAGATTCATAGCACTAGTATTATCACACTTAATAGGAATTTGTTCAAGATGAATGCCATAATCTTTAAGTGTTTGTTTCATCCAAAGTGCCTGTGCACAACAACTTCCGGCGGCTATATACTCAGCTTCGGTTGTTGAAAGAGCAACTGAATTTTGTTTCTTACTAGCCCATGAAACTAGTGAATGTCCTAGAACAAAACAAGTTCCACTAGTGCTCTTCCTATCCACTTTATAACCAGCAAAATCCGCATCCGAAAAATATGTTAAATCTATATGAGTTCCCCTAGGATACCAAAGACCAACATCTATGGTTCCAATCAAATAACGGAAAATTCTTTTAACAGCTATTAAATGAGATTCCTTGGGACATGATTGAAATCTTGCACACAAACATACACTAAACATGATATCGGGTCTACTTGCAGTTAAATAGAGTAAGGATCCGATCATACCTCGATACATTTTGATATCCACCTCTTTACCTTTTTCATCTTTGTCGAGCTTGATGGTAGTGCTCATAGGAGTGCTTTTTGCCGTTCCATTTTCATAGCTAAACCTTTTGAGTAGATCTCTCACATACTTGGCTTGGTTTATGGCTTGGTTTATAAAAATGCCTTCCTCATTTTGTTTGATTTGAAGTCCAAGGAAGTACTTCAACTCTCCCATCATGCTTATCTCAAACTCGTGACTCGTACATAATGAAAATTCTTTGCACAAAAGCTCATTAGTAGAACCAAAAATGATATCATCAATATACACTTGAACAACAAGTATGTCTTGGTTCTTATTCTTAACAAAAAGAGTTGTGTCCGCTTTTCCCATTGAAAAATTATTATCCAACAAGAAATTTTTAAGCCTATCATACCATGCCCTAGGAGCTTGTTTTAAACCATATAAAGCTTTTGAAAGCTTATACACATGATTTGGAAATTTCTCATTTTAAAAACCAGGAGGTTGTTTCACATAAACTTCCTCCATAATGTATCCATTTAAGAAAGCACTTTTAACATCCATTTGATATAGAATAAAGTCTTTATGGCATGCATATGCTAACAACATTCTAATGGATTCTAATCTAGTTACAGGTGCAAAAGTTTCATCAAAATCAATTCCTTCTTCTTGGTTGTAGCCTTGAGCCACTAGTCTAGCTTTATTTCTTACAACCACACTCGATTCATCCATTTTATTTCTAAATACCCATTTAGTCCCTATAATGGATTGATGTTCCGGACAAGAAACTAACTCCCACACATTATTTCTCTCAGATTGATTCAATTCCTCTTGCATAGCCATAATCCAAAATTCATCATTTTCGGCATCCGCAAAAGATTTTGGTTCAATTTGAGAAATGAATGCAGCATGCTCACATGTGTTCCTAAGAGATGATCTAATGGTAACACCTCGTGAGGGATCTCCTAAGATTACATCTTTAGGGTGAGAGGAAACATACCTCCACTCCTTGGGAAGTGATTGAGAAGTACCTTCATTTTGCTCCATATTTGGTTCTTCATGATGCTCCTCTTGAATTCCATTTGTTGTGTCTTCTTGGTTGCCATTTGATGCTTCTTCTTGTTGTTCTTCTTCTGCAATATCATCAACAACTCCTTTTTCCGCAGAGGGGAGATTAGACTCATCAAATGTAACATGCATAGATTCCTCCACAACCAAAGTTCTTTTGTTATAAACTCTATAAGCTTTGCTTGAATTTGAACATCCAAGAAAAATACCAACATCAGGTTTTGGATCAAATTTGCCAAGATTATCTTTTGTGTTCAAAACAAAACATTTGCATCCAAACACTTTAAAATAACCAATGTTGGGTTTTCTATTTTTCCAAAGCTCATATGGAGTTTTATTAAGATTGGGTCTAATCAACACCCGATTTAAGACATAACATGCGGTGTTGACGGCTTCGGCCCAAAAGTATTTAGGTAAAGAGTTTTCATTCAACATGGTCCTAGCCATTTCTTGAATAGACTTATTCTTCCTTTCTACTACTCTATTTTGTTGTGGAGTCCTAGGTGATGAAAATTGATGTTCAATGCCAAAATCATTACAAAAGTTTTCAAATGCATGATTTTTAAATTCTCCACCATGATCACTTCTAATACAAGAAATAGAATAGCCTTTTTCATTTTGAACCTTTTTATGGAAAATTCGAAATGCATTAATGGCATCATCCTTATTAGCTAAGAACAATACCCATGTGTATTTGCCACTTAAACTAGCATATCTAGAAGGTCCAAACAAGTCTATATGGAGTAATTGAAGCGGTTTTGAAGTAGAGATATGATTCTTGTTTTTGAAAGAAGTTTTGATTTGTTTTCCAAATTGACATGCTTCACAAATTCCATCTTTTTGAAAAATGATTTTTGGAAGTCCTTTGACTAAATCATTTTTCACAATTTTAGAAATTAAATCCATCCTTGCATGTCCTAATCTTCTATGCCATAGCCAACTATCATCATGTAATGCGGAAAAACATTTATCAAGAGTAGATGCACATTCTATGTCAATGGTATAAACATTACCATATCTATTTCCCATGAACAAGGTTTTTCCATCACATGCATTCTCAATAACACAACTTGATTTATCAAATACAACTTTATAACCTTTGTCACACAATTGACTAATGCTTATTAAATTGTGTTTCAAGTTTTCAACCAAGCATACATTCTCAATTAAGGTTGAAGATACTTTACCAACATTTCCAATTCCAAGGATTTTTCCTTTTGAGTTGTCTCCAAAAGATACGTCTCCACCATTTTCAATTTTAGTGAAGCTTGAGAACCAAGAATAGCTCCCTGTCATGTGTCTTGAATAACCACTGTCCAAGTATCACTTATTCTTCTTCTTCTTCAAGTCCTGCATAGAAAATCTTAACTTTTAGGTACCCAAACATTTTTGGGTCCTTGAGAGTTAGCAATGATTCCTTTTGGAACCCAAACACATTTCATACCATAATATGCGTTTCTCTTCACTCCACATCTATTTTTCATATGACTATCTTGATTACAAAAATGACATGTAATTTTATTGCTAATAGATGTATTCTTCACAAGGCAACCCAAGAGGGGGATGAATTGGGTTTTATAAAATAATAGACTAAAAATAAATTATTATGCAAATTCAAAAATCGAAATAAAAACAATAATAAATAAATTGATCACAAATTAAAAGGATAGGGAAAGAGAGAATCAAACACAGCGATGTTTACGTGGTTCGGCCAACCTCGCCTACGTCCACGCCTCCAAGCTTTCCAGGCTTGAGGTTTTTACTAAGCAAGCCTCCAAGGCTTCAATTGCTTACACTTGACTTCCAAGGTGTCAATAACCTTTACAATTAGAGATTATCCCCAATCTCTTAACCCAAGTGTATTCTTACACTCACAATCCCTCAAAATGAAATATTACAATTTGTTTTTCTCTCACACTAAATCAAAGGTTACAAGTTGATGCTCAAAGTGTGAACAGATGAAGTGAAACTATCTAGCTCTTGTGAAGATTGCAAACTCGAGTATAAGCTCAATGGTTGTATTGTGATCAGTCCTCTTTGAATTTGAATGAGCTTATTTATAAGTAGAGCTGAAAAACTAGCCGTTATTTGCTGTCTGCCCGAAAACGGTTCACCGTTAGCCGTTAACGGTTAACCGTTTGTGCTAAACAAAGTTACCGTTAAGCCATAATTCAAATAAACGGTTTGCCATTTTTAGGTTACCCTTTCGCCGTTAACGTCTAGTGACCTGAGAAAGAATAGCGGTTATCCGTTTCAAGTAATCGGCTAAGGCTTACCATGGGATGACTCTCTGGACGTTATCAGTTAACCGTTTGTAAATAAACGGTTAACCGTTAGTGTACAATAACCTGCAAAAAGGGCAATGGTTATCCGTTTGAGTAAACGGCTAAGGCTTGTGGGTAATATCACTCTCTGGACGTTATCGGTTAACCGTTTATAAATAAACGGTTCACCGTTAGCCTCCAGTTACCTCTTTATCTCCGTTTTTCACTAAACGGTTAGAGCCTAGCCAAACTTTTGCTCTCTGGTCGTAATCGGTTAACTGTTTATAAATAAACGGTCCACCGTTTTCTGCCAGAAACATATTTTAAACCAGTTTTTGCAAAGAATCTTTTTCCAAATTAAGATCCATCTTTTATAAGCATAAAAAGAATAATTTTTATGACTTTCATTTGTTAGGAAATAACTCCAATAAATTTATCAAAAATCATTTAAAGTTTGTTATTATCAAAATCAATATTATTAACATATTTATGTTAACACTAGGACCTCTAAGTACCGCAACAAAAATGCTCCACAGTCACCACATTGCATTTTCATCTGATTTCACTTCTCTCAATAATATACTGTGGAGTAATTGAGCAGAAAACTTTAACTCTTTCACATCCAAAAAATGACCAAAACAAGAACGCCTGAAAATATTTTTCTACGCCTCAAAGAGTTTTTCTTTAATGTCCTTCACTGCCTCTAGTGATGATCGGTTTAAAATCTTTGCTTTGAAGTATTCGGATTCCTTGATCTTCAGTTCCATTTACATAAATACAAAAAAATTTATTAAAAAATATATAAAATAATTGAAAAGTTGCATAATAATATATTTTAAACCAATCATAAAAATTACACGACATACCAGTCGAGTAAATCATTCATTGCACGACTACTGTCGAGTAAAGTATTCTTCACACAAGTCGTGTAAAGAATTCTTTACACGACTTCTGTCGAGTAAAGAATTCTTTATACGACTTTACGGTAAAAGTCAGGTAACCAAATACCTTACATAGTTGCATTGGAGAATTCTTTACACGACTCTAGGGTAAAAGTCAGGTCAAGAAATTCTTTACACAACTATATTAGAGGCTAGATTATAATAGCAACTAAATAAAGAAAATTGAGCTGCAAATCACAACCATAGACTATACATTGTAGAATACAATTAATTAAATGAAATCAATAAAAAAATTAATAAAATATTAATGAAATGATAACTTTATCCCGCAACATAATCACTATTAAGGATGAAAGATTGCAAAACAAATTAATTTATTTTCATTAATAAAACACTATAAACACTTCAAGCCTAGCAAATTCAGCCTCAATATATAACTCATCAATTAAGAAAAAGAATTTCTTAATCAGTTTCAAAGCCTTTGACATGCACTAATTCAAGTAAATTTTTTCTTCAGTATCTTTTGTTGTACTCAATGAAGCAACAGTAACAAATTATCCCTAAAAGCCTAAACAATTTAAATGAAAACACAGAGTAGCATTAGAAATTTCAGGCTCTCAGTTCAATTAATATTACGAAAAGTTATCTATTACTTCTGCTAGCAAAACGGTTGAGTAATAATAAATCATTGCAAGCTATGCCTATCGCTTCCCCTCACGCGCCTCAAAGGATATGCCACCACAAAAGCAATCAACCCATCTTTGGGTCAAGGGATTTAAGAGATTACAGCTTCATCTAGCTCAAGTACACATAACAAAATCATGAAAGATTACCGGCTTATTGTAGCTAGACAGCGTCGACGGCTGGTGATGGTGACAAGACGCTAGTTGTGTGGCGCAATGGAGCATGCGCTCAACAATTGCGTGGCTATTGGTGTGGTGGAGTCTCGACAATGAGATGGCTACTGGGGAGGCTGAAGGCCTGGCGCGATGGTTTGCAGAGAGGCAGCCTTTCTAAAAGTACCTGGAGGAGGAGACGCTGAAGAAGAGTGGGGGAATTGCAGCTACTGGTTTGCAGAGAGATTTTGTAAAATGGAGGAGGAGAAATCCAGGAAGGAGAAGCTGCTCATGAGAAAAAATTAAGGATTTTGTTACATGATTGGCTGTGGTAGTTTGGTTGATTTAGATTTTTTATTAGGGTAATTTCGTAACTATATGTTAGAAAAGGTATACACAAGAAATTTTTAAGTTTGGGGGTAATTTTAGATAAATACCCTTTTTTTGGGGTATACCACAGACAAATCCCTGATTTACACATGTAGCTTTATGAAGCAGGAAAAATGGAGGCCTATCCTTCTGGATATTAACTATTTAAAAAAATGAAATGAAAAAAAAATTATGGGTACATCTCCTGTAACTCGACCACCCCCTCCACATTGTCTAAAACTAAAAACGCACATACAATTGAAAGCTAAAAATTATACTCTCATAACTCAAGTAAATAAATAAAAGTCTAATTAAAACTCTTTTAATTAATGTTAGATTTTGAGCATGTTTGGGATTGTCTTTCACTTATCAAATAATCACTTATTTGACAATCGAGCACTTGGTAAATGCTTTTTAAAATATATTGTTTGAAAATTTAATTCTCAAATAATTTGTTTTTATACTAAACTGTTGCCCTAAACAACTATACGATCCTTAATTTTGATTATAACAAATAATATGTAAAAAGAATAAAATGATAAATTTATTGTTCACAATCTCACAAGTTCTTGAAGGGCAAAAATCATTCAAGTGAAATCAACTCAGTGTATGATCAAAGACAAACAATGAGGGTACTAGCTCAAGTGATTTATAGTGCATAATTCTTATAAAGCTAGTATAATTTAATCTATGCATAATCTAGCATTTTAAAAGCTTGCGATATCCATTTTAGTTTTTAAACAAATTATCACTTTTTTGTAAACTAAAGATTTTATTTTTACAAAGATAAATCATTTTATCAAATTGATTGATTTTGAAATTCTAGGACTAAATTGAAAAGTTTTGAACTTTGAAATCAATAAGTGTTGTTTTTAAATTCTGAAAATGGACCTATTCACAAATGTTTTAACAAATTTTAGGTCATAGTATAATTTTAAAAAATTTTGGGTAAATCTATAAAATCCAAAATAGTAGCGGCTAACCATTTGAAGACCAGAAGGTAGCGACTAACTACTTAAAATAAGTAGCGAACCGCTTCCTATCTTGATAGATAGTGGCTAGCTAGCTAAAAACTAGCAGACCACTTAGACCAAATTTTCAAATCTTATTTGCAACAATAACTTGCCATATCAGCATAGTGGCTAACTGCCTCATTTTAGCAATAATCCGGCAAGTCCCCAGAAACTCAATAATGATTGATTTGATTGTTTAAACTATAAAAACCCAAATCAAATTCAAATCTAACAACTTTTTCAATCTCAAATAAGCTAAAACCAATTCATACAACACACCTTAGCTTTCATTTTGATTATCTACATACATTGAGTCATTATTCAACTATCATTTGTTTATACACTCTTGTAGAGAGTAATTCTTGTAAACTTCATTTCAATATCAAAATTGAGTGAGTGTAAGTGTGAAAAAACATTTGGGAAAAGAGGTGTGGGTGTTCATCTCTATCTGTAAAGGTTTACTCACATCTTGGAAGTTAATTGTAAAAATCTTGAAGCCTTAAAAGACTTGAAAAATGGAATCTCAAGCTATAGATGTAGGCGAATTTTGCCGAACCACGTAAAAATTCATGTGTTTATTTTCTTCTCCCTTATATCTTTAAATTTATGCATTTTTAAATTTATTATCATTGAATTTCTTAAAGTGTTGATTTTAATTGTTTTGTGATTTTATTTGTATTTTTTAAATACTCAATTCACCCCTTCTTGGGTTGTTTAGTTAGAATTTCATAAACATTAAAAGTTATTGGAAATAGATTTTAAAAATCAAAATTTTGAAGAATCTGGTATTATAATATGTATTACCAATTTTGTTTTGATTGTAACAACATATTTCTAAAAATACCCATGCACTTAGATAATGTAATTTATTAATATTTGGAAATTTAGTTTTTCAAAAACAACTCAAGTAACACAACCATCGCGGGTGTTGGCATTGTCTCCTATGTTGCCACTAGCGTCCAGCGAAAGTACTCTTAGAGCAACAACACCGACACTATCAGACTCCAAATTGTCTTCCCTACATAATAGTTATGTCGTCGTTGGTAGAGGAGAACACGCACGCCTCAAATACACTAGCTACCATAACATTGCCATCAAAAGGAGGCCAAAGGAGTGGCATTGCTACTTCCTTTACACATGGCAGCGTCCGACAACTGGGTTTTTGTTCAACTAGGTTTTTGTTGGGTGGTGCATGCTCTTTAATGAAGTCTTTGTTGCCAACGTAAGTATCACCATTGTGTAGATCACAAAATTATCGATCACATGGTATCTATCATGTGAGTGGATGATGACTATCTCTAATCCAAGTGATGGATGATACCGACAGCAGCAACATAGATTATTTATTTTGTATAAACATTTATTTATTGTATTTGTTTATTTATGGAAATATTAATTTATTTATACTTTTAATAATCTATGAGTGAATGGATAATTATTCACCGACCACCTATTTTTCATGTTTTTTTAAAAAATACACATATCTTTTTTGCTTGATTTCCACCTGAAATTACATTATCTTGCACTCGCGCACTTCTGTCTGCATGTTGTTAAGAGAATTAACATAATATTGGGCAAATGACTTTTTTGCCTCCAAATGAGAAAATTAAAATTTTACCCTAAATAAATGCCAAAAATATATATTACAATGCATAGTGCACATAATATATATGAAGGACAACATTTGTCCATGAGGTTCCTAATAACGCAACTATTGCGCAGTAAAATTAAAACAGATGGCGGAAGCTCTAGAAACCTCGGATCGACTTCATTCAAAAACGAAAATCAAGAGGAAATATTGAAGTTTAATTACCTCACTTGTAGTTTCAGAAATGACTTCGTGAAGTAGGAGAAAACGACTGAAAATAGCAAGCTCCGAACACTGTCCAGAAAAACAGCTCTGCACGAACAGCTTTTGTTTTACCACGATCTGAGATCCTTTAAGCACCCCAATTGTGATGCCTCTAATCAGTCCACACTTAGAAATGTTCTAGGAGTTCAGAGGATTTGGAATCTCGAAATTTCATTAAGAAATGAGAGAGATAATGAAGGAACATGAATGCTAGCTCATGTTGATTCCTTCCACCAAATAAAGCCACCATTATGTCTAATAATGGCACCAAACATTATCTTGTGCTAGACCCACCCACTTAGCCATTATTTATTGAAATTGATCTCATCACTTCAATAAACTATTTAATCAAATAAATAAATAGCTAATATTAATTAATTTTGGAATTAATTATTTAACCCCATTTTGATCACATCAAATGGTTAAATGTGGGCTTCTCTTGTGACATGTTCTAATGCTTTCTCTTAATTCATATTGGATCCAATAATAGCCTATAATTCTAAACCCAAAATTGGTCTAGAAGTCCATAATCATATATGAACCCGAACATGTCCAAAATGGTCATTTTATGTGCTCGACATTCCATAATGTTTAATTGAGGATTGATGAAATTTATTTTGTTCCTTAAACTATTTATGGAACATCTAAATTTCTATCTTAAATCATATTTAAGATATATTTATATTTATATTCATTCTTAATGAATTATAATGTAAATATTGATTTTCCTAAAATTAGGAAATCTATCTTCTCATTTTCTAGTAACTCCTTTTTCATTTCTATATTGTGTGTGACCTTTTAGGTTCTTAGTTATAAGGTAGTAGAACTATTTTAATGATAACTCTTTATTCATTAAATGATGCTAAACTCTTTAGTCATCAATTAGAACCTTTCTAATGACCTTAAGATGCATTGGTAATACGCTTTACCAATATTGATCATAAGGTTTCTACAAGTCATGAGTGACACCTAGCAGTATATCACGACTATCCAAATAACAAGAATTATTGGATCTATAGAACCTATTCCATTATATCTCTGTCTTGGTCTCTTCATCATCCATGTCCAGAGAAAAGCACAGCTTATGGTTTATTATGTTAAGTAGTTGTGCTTTATCTCAAAATAAATATAAATGAACTTGGCATGATAATATAATTTGAACTCCTTCAAATATATTTCACCTTGGCCAAGGATTTCTCATGCCAATTCATATTATCTCATAGGGACATCCTTTTGTGTAATACAAAGTGATGAATTCCATATTGGCCATCAACTTGTCTTCATACATAGCCAACCATGACAGCTATTGCTAGATCTCTTCCGTGATTAGGAATCAATCGTTATGCATTCACATATCAGAGATGTCTATGTATAAGACATATGTTATGCCTCAGGTCTAAAGACCATTACTAAACATAGTGTCTGTTACAATGTATAATAAGCCATTAACACTCACGACCATATGGCTTACTATATTCGGTCAAGTTCAGTAAACTTGTTCTCTTAACAAGTACTTATGTGTTTGACTTGACATCTCATGTCAATGATATGAAACTCACCATCCATCTTAGTATCACATACCATAAGGAGTCATAACACATACTAGTGTTTGTAGGAATTTATAATGTCCAATCATAAATCCACCACTAGAAACTATTTTAGAAGTATAGTACAAAGGATACACGTTTCATATTCTCGACATACTCGAAAATGTGTTCCTTAACTATTTTACTTCTTGGACTATATTCATTAAATTAATATATGAATATTGATAACTTTGCCATTTTATAAATATCAAAATGCTATTCAAATACAATCATTCCCTAAATAATCAAATCACCATTCGATTGGCCTTTAGGGCATATTACTAACAATATAAATATAATAAAATTATAATTGGTAAAGTTGATTATTTTTGGTTATAAGAATATTCTCAGTTGTCTACTTTAAGATTATTACATTATTAAAAATATTATAAAATTTTAAATTTATTCAATTTTTTACCTATCAAATATAAAGTGTGAAATCCACCCACTTTACCATTAACAACTCTTAATTTCTAATAGCATCACCAAAGTATTTGTAGACAACATTTAATATGTTAAATATAAATAAAATAAATTTTAAATATAAAAATTTAAAAATAAAAAATTTTTAAACCAAAATTTTATTAACTAGACGTTTAATTATATCAAAATCAAATATAAATAAACCCTTAACCTCGTAAATTCCCAAATCAAAATAGAAAGAATCAATGAAGCAACTTGCAACCGCATCACCCACAAACCCAGTCAAATTGTTTGAGAGAAAATCGGCCAACTATCCAATTGTCAACATCCCAAATGCACAACGACAAAGTCCCAGTTGATAGTTGTTAAGCCTATGAGCTACATGTGCCATGCTACTAGCTAAAGTCGCATGTGAGATTACTTCACATCATCGGTACCAACAAATAAATGAACTTCTTGCTCAGGCCTTTTACTTTTCATCATATCCATTTTACCATAAATTTAAATTTCTCTTTAATGTCAAATATAAAGATATGGAACTAAATAATGCAATAGCATTCAAATCCTAGTTTAAATTCTTTATTGTTTTGAATTGACATTATAAAGCATCGAGTCACTTACCAACTGTGATGGAACTAGGATGAATTTGCTATCAACGTCTTAGAACTAGAGACGGACGCACTTTTCTAGCTACTGCTCATCCAATGTATTCATCTTATTCTCAATCGTTACGGCACCTAAACCCCCCTTCCTATTTGATTTCATTTCTCGACTACACTTACAAATTTTTAATTTTTGCCCCTTTACTTTCTCTACCACCCTTTCTCTTGTTAGGAAAATTAATTAGTGAAGCAAACATACAACTAATGTGAAATTGGAAATAATGATCACGCATGACATCAAAATTTATGTGGTTTTGCTTTAGCCTACTTTCACGAGCGAAGATAAAGGGATTAAACTTTACTAGTGAAATAAGAATTACAAATATTGTAATATTTTTGCCTTACTATTTAGAACCTCAATACACCCAACCTTTCACTCACCAATCTCTCAAGAGTTTTATAGTTTCTCAAATCTCTTAAACTTTCAACTCACTCTCACAAATTGAATGGAAAGCTCTTAAATGAGAGCTTGCGTTTATAGGCAAAAACATTTGCAGGAAAGTCAAATATCGTGGCCACCCATCTTTTTCTTTGAAGCATTGTGGCACTACTAAAAATGGTAGGCCGCATGATCATAAATACACTATTTTTATTGTTTTTTACTCTAAAATTCTCCCACTTGAAGATTTAATTAAGAATCAATCAATCTCCACACCATCATTTCTGTTTCACTAGTCATATTATTTACGTTTTTGCTAGGCCACACGAGGATCTACGCTATATAAAATTGTCAACATTAATTAGCTTGGTCAAAACATCTGCTAGGTTTTCCTTAGTGTGGATTTTCCACAAATCCACACTTTTATTTTCCATTACTTGAATGAAATGATATTGTGCCACTATAAGCTTTGTCCTAAAATGAAAGGCTAGATTCTTTGTAATGTTCAAGGCACTCTGACTGTCACAAAACATATAAATTTTCTTTTGTTTGTGTCCAAGCTCTTCTAGTAATCTTTGTATACAAATAGCTTCCTTGCACACTTGTGTAGCTGCCATGTATTATACTTTTATGGTAGATAAAGCCATAATAATCTATCATTTTGAAACCTATCTTATAATTCCTTCTACAAGTGTAAACACATAACCAGTAGTGGATTTTCTTTTATCAAGATTTAATGCAAAATTTGAATTCACGCAGCCCTTGACAATAAATTCTTATATTCCATAACAAAATACAATATCCAAGGTTCCTCTGATGTATCTCAAAATCCTTTTCACAGTTTTCCAATGCTCTCTACCAGAATTTGTCATGAATTGACTGACCGCTTCCACTGCTTTGTGCAATGTTTGTTCTAGTATAAATCATAACGAACATCAAACTTATCACTATTGATGCATACAGTACTTGAGATATCTTCTTCCTCTCTGCTTCATTGCTAGGTGTTGTATATTTTACTTTAATTGCTGTGGTATCAATGTGCAAGTGTACACAACAAGTAATAAAAGGATAAATATTCAAAATTGTCTCCACAGGGATTGATGCTATAGACTTGCTATAGAAATTTCAACAATGCAATATATGTTCTAAATTAAATCAATACAACTAATATGACTAAATAATTAAAAATACAATGAATAGAATTTGTACGTTAAATAAAAAGGTTAAACCATTAGGAATTGAGTAGTTGAGTACTTAAACTCTCTTGATGGTGTTGACTGTTTTATGTATGTTAAGCTCAATAAAATTAATAGAATTTGCACGTTAAATAAAAGGGTTAAACCATTAGGAATTGAGTAGTTGAGTACTTAAACTCTCTTGATCGTATTGACTATTTTATGCATGTTAAGCTCAATTGTTGTATCATCTGTTACAGCACTGGGCAGAAACTAGCTTTATCCTCAACGGTAACATATTGCATGTCTTATATCTTTATGCAGCCTAACAATGACCAGTTGTTATACCTACATAAGATATAACAATGACCAGTTCATCACTAATCTTAAATTAAGTATGACCCTTTTAGGACTCAAGTTAAACTTAATTGAGGAAACTCAATCTGTGATCAAGTATTGCTTTGGTATGTTCTACTAGGATAGGCTCTTTTGTGGCTCTTTCCCAGCTTGTATCATTAAATGGGTGGTTAGTTGAAACGATGACTTTAAATAAATACTGTCAAAGCAAAATGTGATTGCAAACATGCAGCAACATCTATATTCAGTCAATTAACCATTAAGCTAGTTTAACACTCAACCACAAATAAATTTAGTTCATAGTTTGTGAAAAGTAAATAAACAACCAAGTTTTAGCCATCGAATACATCTTTATGCTCAATGAAATACAACTAAATAAGAAAAGAATGAGACAAAACGAATTCCAATTGATTCTGCTAAGGAATTATGTTTCTTCTTTGTCTCTTTTCTGTTTTGATCTTGATTGACGACTTTTTTTTCTTTTCATGTACGCCTCCTTTTATAATCGCAAATTAAGGTAATTTAAAACTTTAGGGCGCGCATCTTCATATTAGAAAACTACAAATCAAAATATTCTGAATATCCTGCCTAAATTTTTCTTTGTCAATGCTTGATGATTGCTACAGCAATGACTACAACATTTTTATTGTTCCGGACTTGCTCCAATTCTTCTATAGCCATTTTTGTTTGTCCTTTATAAATCCATTGCAACAAAATCCTTTCTATAAAATTTAAGTTTCCAATTACCTATAATTGGAGATACCATTGTTTCTGGTACAAAAGTTCCTATAAAAATAGGAAATGCCCTACCTTTGAGTGCGGTTTGAACTATTGATTTACGTAATTGGAAGTAACCAATTAGCTTTACGACGAAACCTAGAAATCGATCACTAATCCAATTTGAGTACCTCTACAGGATAGACCTCAACAGAAAACTAAAAAGTAACGGCAGCAAGTGATTGAGTTCAGTAGTTCCTCATATAAAATTATTGACTCTAGAGATATAGTAATATAGAGAAGACTAAATTGTTTCAAGCACCGACAGAACCAGAAGCGCCCCTTATTTCAAAGAAAGGAGGACAAGTTATTCACATTTGATTTGATGGTCAGAGGTGAATTGAAAGCTAAGTAGTGGTAATAGTAATTCGAAAGATTTCCCGGGGAAAAATAGAGATAAGTCCTTGGGTTTCCGAAATAGTGTAAAAAGAAGTTCTTCGAATCATTGCTATTTGACCCGGACCTGTTCTAAAAAAGTCGAGGCATTTCGAATTGTTTGTTGACACGGACAAAGTAAGGGAAAACCTCTAAAATTATTTCAATATTGGACCTTGGACATATAATAGTTCCGAATCGAATCTCTTTAGAAAGAAGATCTTTTGTTCTCAAGTAATGACTTCAACACTAACACTACAATCACACAATCATGCAATAAGTAACTTAGCTCTATCATCAAATTTGTAAGGATTCTTCAACCTTCAGATCACACTCTTAATCATTCAAAATTTTCCATAACAGTTCAAGTTCTAAACTTACGCCTCATTTTGTCCAGCATGTATGTATGCCACTTTGATAAGATTTTCAGAGGTGCTATAACATTACACAAACATTGCATAAAATTTAAAGGTAAAACAAAATTATATTTACATCTAGGGGCAGTAGTTACAAGTCAACTCAAACTGTGCTATTTAGCAAACATGCTAATCTGTCAAGAAACTCTTTTCAATGCATCATTGATTTTTCATGTGAATATCAATCAATTGTAATGATAACACTCAATTATTGAACCAATGAATAAATTAGAGTTGCTACAGTAATATGTACAATATAGTCATATTTATAGATATCTTTAGTTCAAGGCTAAACATGGGGCTCATGAATAAACCTAGCTATTTCCACATCTTAGATAGAGGACTTCCTCTAAAAGGCTTTTTTTTTTTTTTTTTTATAGTTGCTATAGCAATGCTCATAGCTCTTGTTGCTTTTGGACTCAAGTATGCATATGGAGTACATACTCAGCCCTGGTTACTCAATAACTTAAGCTATAAGAGCAAAAATTATTTTAACAGCAAGCACCTATTTTGTTTATTTTTCTTTCCCCTCCTCCAAACTTGAGATTTTTCTGCCGTTTTTGTGTTCTCTGATTTTTGCTACAATGACAAAATTCAATCTTTGTCCATGAACTGTTCTCCTTGGTACTTTAAAATTAACATTCAAGTTATCCTTATTAGGCTTTTATTATATCCACTCACAATTAGATAACAGAGCTACATACCACACTACACACATTGCAAAAATATATTCTAAACATAATAATATAACTTAGCACAACTCCCCTTAAACTTGAAAAATGTTATGTCCTCACATGCACACAAAAGCAATCAAACTACACATGCAGATGATGGTAAAAAACATTAAAACTATAGAGAATTTATGGACAGGAAAGAAAGTAAATTGAGCTGGTAAAGGGAACTCCCCTGGTGTAATCTATTTTGCTGCAGTATAAGATTCACTTCTTTTTTGTGGCATTCTTCAAACAGTCTTTAGGGGAACCTTGAGATGTGGCTACAGACTTCTATGTCTTCTGGCATGGCGTTGGACTGGTTGAGGGAGTACAAGCAGGAGCAATAAAGGTGGGTTGAGTGGATCTTGTTCGTTTGTGCTCTGGTTCTTCTAGTGCTGCAGTACTTCTAGAGATGGCCCCTATATGTTTGCTGGTTATCTTGGTGAAGATTGAGCTAGAGGTTAGAGGGTTGCAGCTGAGGCAGATTTTGCTGTAGCAACTTCCTTAGTAGTTATTTCAGCAATAATGTGCAAGAGGCACATCTTTGTTGTAGGTGTTTGAGCGACCCTTTCAGCAGTTGCTTCTAACTCTGCATTGATATCTGCTGAAACATCCTCGGAGTCCTCTTTACTTTTGACTTTTTCTGTACCCTTACAAAATGGGATTAGGACTGGTGGTTCCTTCTTGGCTTCATCATCATTCTCATCTCCAATGGTATGCTTTCTTCTTTTCTTGAGGGTGTGATATTTGATGACTCAACTTTGTTATCCCCTAAATCCCATGCTTTCTCATTTTTTGTGAGTTGTGGGCTTCTGACTCAAGACCCTCTACTTCTGTTGGTGTTGACTGGTCTTCCTCGTCTGGCTCAGCTTTACTCTCTAGTTCTGTTACAGCTTTCTCACTTCCTGTTGTTGGATCTCCAAAGTTGAACTTGTGCAACAAAGAGTCTAGCAAATCCAAGTGTTGGCTTTTCATAAACGTAGCAAATTGATGCTAATAGTTCTCCAAATGCATCAAGTATGCCCAGAATATGTTATTCTCTCTTTGTTATATAGCAACACATTAGGTAATACTGTCACTTAGTTCTTGCAGTCTTCTTTCCACCCCAATAACTTTTCTTGCACTAGTTACATCATCTGGTTTTGGTTTTTCTGTAGTAGTTTCTCCAATATTTTTTTTGATTGTTCAAGCATTTAGAGCTCCTGCATTCTTAATGTGCTTATCTTGAACAGTGGACCACACCCCAAATACTAAGCATAATGTCACGGACCGCAATCGTGACACCCAAGATATGCGCTTGTACGCTAGTATCGACGATGGTTGTGCTGATTGTTGGAGACGTGCTTCAGGGGCGTGCGTGTGGGGAATACAATGGCCCTAGACTCTTTGGAGTTCAGGCAGACCGACCCGGTTGAGTTTGGGGAGTTTGTCGCTAGTCAAGGACTTAACCTTGAAGAGGGGTCTAGGCGAAACCCTACACACACTGGTTGGGAACTGGAGCCGTTCTCCTGATGAGCCCAAGGCAGGGCGAAACCAGTCGATATTGTGCCACTTCCACTAGTCTTACTCTCGTAGTATGCGATGCGGGAGTGCCGCACGGGTTCGTAACCTCTCGTCCCGTGACAGATGGTATCAGAGCTAAGGTTTGCACGCACGCAAGTTAGCTCACGAAGCAATGGCCAACCCTTCGAACGTAGCACAAGAGGGTGTTGTTGGTGTGGATGCTCCACCGGAACCAGTCCGTGGCCGTGAGGGAGAACGTGGCCAAGGCAAGACCCGCGGCAAGTCCAAGGCCCCATCCGTGGATGCGTTGGAGCCTCGTGTGGCTACTCTCGAAAATGTGTTGTCCGCCACTCAAGAAAGCCTCGAGAGTTTGGAGGAACGAGTGGACGGTCTCGAGGGGGAATACGCCGAGTTCACGGTGGCAACCAAAGCTCTCATCCAAGAGCAAGCGAACACTCTCCGAGGTGAGTTTCGTTCATTTCATGATGAATTGCTAAAACTTCGTAGTTTTGTCCAGGACGAACTACGCGCTGTCCGTGCGGAAGTGGATGAAGTCCGCTCAGATTGGGCATGGCACAAGCGCACACTCTCCACAAGTCCAGCTTCCGCAAACTCGAGTGATGCGCGCCGCATTGACGTGCCAAAGCCCGACACATACGATGGCACACGAAATGCCACCATCGTCGACAACTTTCTGTTTGGGCTTGATCAATACTTCGATGCCATGGGTGTCCGAGATGAGGCATCGAAGGTGGGCACTGCACCCACGTATCTTAGAGGCACTGCACAACTATGGTGGCGTCGCAAGCATGGCGAGATGGGCAAGGGTATTTGCACCATCGACACTTGGGCCGACTTCAAGCAAGAACTCCGAAAGCAATTCGCCCCAAGCAATGCGGAAAAGGAAGCGCGAGCGCGCCTACGTCGCCTCAAGCAATCGGGTAGCATGCGGGACTACATCAATGAGTTCACTACCCTCATGTTGGAGATAAGCGACATGTCCGACAAGGATTCACTCTTCTACTTCCAAGATGGCCTCAAGGATTGGGCCAAGATCGAGCTTGATAGGCGTGGTGTTCAATCACTTGACGACGCCATCGCCGTTGCGGAGTCGCTCACCGAATACTCTACCCAATCCAAGGACAAAAAGGCCAACCAAGGCAAAGGTGGGGGAGAGAGTCGCAAGGACAAGGGCAATAGCCGCAAAGATTGGGGGCAGAAAAAGCCGCCTAGCAACAAAAGTGGGCAAGGAAAGTCGGAGGGCAAGAAGGAGGCACCAAAGCCGCGAAGCCCATGCTTCATATGCAACGGTCCTCATTGGGTACGCGACTGTCCGGAGAAGAAGTCGCTTAATGCTCTTGCTGCCCAACTAAAGAGCAACCCCACAATGTCCTCGGAGGAACCCCAACTCAGCATGGGTTCTCTCCAACGCCTCGGCGCACTCAATCGCCAACAGCCCACACTCGTCAAGAAAGGGCTCATGTATGTAAGCGCAAAGATAAATGGCCAGTCCGTTCGCGCGCTGTTAGACACGGGAGCGACGCACAACTTTGTGTCCGTAGATGAAGCCAAGCGCTTAGGCCTCAAGGCCACCAAGGAAGGAGGCACAATGAAGGCAGTAAACTCACCCGCCAAGCCAATTGCGGGAATTGCACAAGGTGTGCACTTAACACTCGGAACATGGAGTGGAAAGCTTGATTTCTCCATCGTGCCCATGGATGACTTCAAGATGGTCCTCGGCATGGAATTCTTCGACCAAGTCCATGCCTTCCCGCTGCCCGCTACAAACTCCCTAAGTATCCTTGACGGGAGCAAAGCATGCATGGTACCTACGGAGCGAGGCAAGTCTGAGGAGAAGACACTCTCCGCCATGCAATTCAAGAGGGCGTTCAAGAAGGACCCAAGCTTCTTGGTCTCCATTCGGGAACTAAACGAGGAAGGAAATAGCGAAACGACGCCAAGCCAAGTCCCTCCACAAATTCAAGCCGTCCTTAATGAGTACAAGGACGTGATGCCTCCAGAACTTCCAAAGAAGCTCCCACCTCGACGAGAGGTAGATCATGCGATCGAGCTGGAACAAGGCGCGAAGCCACCAGCCTTGGCGCCCTACCGCATGGCGCCACCCGAACTTGAGGAGTTGCGGAGGTAACTCAAAGACTTGCTGGACGCTGGATACATTCGTCCCTCGAAGGCCCCATTCGGTGCACCGGTCCTCTTCCAAAAGAAAAAGGATGGATCGCTGCGGATGTGCATCGATTATAGAGCGCTCAACAAGATCACCATCAAGAACAAGTATCCGATTCCCTTGATTGCGGACTTGTTCGACCAGCTTGGCAAAGCGCGGTACTTCACCAAACTCGACTTGCGCTCCGGGTACTACCAAGTGCGCATCGCCAAGGGAGACGAACCGAAGACAGCGTGCACCACAAGGTACGGGTCTTTCGAATTCCTTGTGATGCCTTTTGGTCTTACTAATGCACCCGCCACATTTTGCACACTCATGAACAAGGGACTCCAACCATTCCTCGACCGCTTTGTGGTTGTGTACTTGGATGACATAGTGGTGTATAGCACCACGCTTGAGGATCATGCCCAACATTTGCGACAAGTCCTCCAAGTACTCCAAGACAACAAGCTCTTCCTCAAGTTAGAGAAATGCTCGTTTGCCCAACAAGAGGTGGAGTTCCTTGGCCACAAGATTGCGGGCGGGAAGATTATGATGGAGAATGACAAAGTAAAGGCCATCCTTGAATGGGAACCTCCCTCGAAAGTGCCCGAGCTTCGCTCATTCCTTGGTTTGGTGAACTACTACCGCCGCTTCATCAAGGGCTATTCGGCCAAGGCGGCACCCTTGACGGATATGCTCAAGAAAAACAGAGCGTGGCATTGGTCCGAAGAATGCCAACGTGCATTTGAGGAGTTGAAGAAGGCAATTTCGGAGGAACCCGTCCTTGCACTTCCGGACCACACAAAACCCTTCGAAGTCCAAACGGATGCTTCGGATTTCGCCATAGGAGGAGTCCTCATGCAAGAAGGCCACCCTATAGCGTTCGAAAGTCGCAAGCTAAATGATACGGAACGCCGCTACACGATATAAGAAAAGGAGATGACAGCCATCATCCATTGCCTAAGAGTGTGGCGACATTACTTGCTTGGCTCACACTTCACAATTATGACGGACAACGTGGCGACAAGCTACTTCCAAACTCAAAAGAAGTTGAGTCCGAAGCAAGCACGGTGGCAAGATTTTCTAGCGGAATTCGACTATCGGCTCGAGTACAAACCGGGGAAAGCCAATGTCGTTGCGGACGCTCTAAGCCGCAAGGCAGAATTGGCAACACTTAGCATGAGCCAACCGAAGTCTGACCTTGTCTCACGCATCAAGGAAGGCCTCCAACAAGATCCGCTAGCAAAGGATTTGCTGGAGAAGGTGCTCGAGGGAAAGACAAGGCGATTTTGGCAAGAGGAAGGCATCCTCCTCACCAAGGGAGATCGGCTGTTCGTGCCCAGGTGGGGAAACTTGCGGAAGGAAGTTATCAAGGAATGCCACGACTCCAAGTGGGTTGGTCACCCAGGAATCGAGCGCACCACCGCACTAGTCCAAGCCTCATATTTTTGGCCGCACATGAGGGACGACATCGAGGCATATGTGCGAACTTGTCTTGTATGCCAACAAGACAAGGTGGATCATCAACTTCCAGCGGGATTATTGGAGCCGTTACCACTAGCAACAAGGCCATGGGAAAGTATCTCCATGGACTTTATCACATCGCTGCCCAAGTCCGAAGGTTGCGGAAGCATCATGGTCGTTGTCGACCGATACAGCAAGTATGCCACATTCATTGCCGCACCTGCCGATTGCAAAGCGGACGAGGCAGCCCGCCTATTCGTCAAACATATTGTGAAGCTTTGGGGAGTTCCAAGGAGCATTGTGAGCGACCGAGACCCTCGGTTCACTGGACGGTGTTGGACGGAACTCTTCAAAATGTTGGGGACTGATCTCAAGTTCTCGACAAGCTTCCACCCACAAACGGATGGGCAGACCGAGCGCATTAATGGCCTCCTCGAGATGTACTTGAGGCATTATGTGAGCGCTCATCAGCGAGATTGGGCGAAGCTACTCGACATCGCCCAATTTTCTTATAACTTGCAGCGAAGTGAGGCTACGGGCAAGAGTCCATTCGAGATCGTCATGGGATTCCAGCCCATGACCCCCAACGCCATAGCCTCTACTTACGGAGGGAAAAGCCCCGCGGCACACAAGCTCGCCCGCGAATGGCATGAGGAAGCGGACATCACGCGAGCGTACCTCGACAAAGCCGCGAGGAAGATGAAGAAATGGGCGGATACACGGAGACGGCATGTTGAGTACAAGGAAGGAGATCAAGTCATGATCAAGCTCCTACCCCAACAATTCAAGACATTGCGGAAAGTCCACAAGGGGTTAGCGAGGCGCTACGAGGGACCCTTCCGAGTTGTTCGACGTGTGGGCAACGTCTCGTATCAACTCCAACTTCCGCCAAGACTCAAGATCCATCCGGTCTTCCATGTGAGCCTCCTCAAGCCATATCACGAAGACATGGGAGACCCTAGTCGCGGAGAATCGAGTCACGCGCCAACCGCCGTTGTCACCGCGTTCGACAAAGATGTGGACTACATCATTGCGGACCGAGTGGTTTCGAGGAGCGGCGTGCCAGCACATAACGAGTACTTGGTGAAGTGGAAAAACCTCCCCGAGAGCGAAGCCACTTGGGAACGTGAAGAAGATTTGTGGCAATTCGCTGAGCACATCCAGAATTTCAAGCATGAGAGCGCGACGAGGACGCCGCGAGCTTAGGTGGGGGAGGATGTTGCGGACCGCCCAATTCGCTAGCCCAATTGCCCACAATTTTGGGCTAGAGAGCCAACACAAGGCCAAGAGTGCTAGCTTGGCCCAATTCCGGAATATTCTAGGCAACTCTAGCACAATTGACTTGCTTCTCTTCCTGTTGAGTTACAGCCTGATCTTCAACGCAAGCTCATAGCCATATCTCACAGAAGTTCTTAGCCTACTGTCCAGACAACCATTCCCAATTCCATCATCCTTCACCCCTTTGGAAAAAAGAAAACTTCTTCATTCACCTTCCTTTCAAACTCAACGAAGACATTAACCCCACAAAAGCCTCACATCCGGGTATGTCTCCTTCAGACCTCTTGCTTGCTAAGCAAGAATGTTCTCAGTTACTCCAACAAGGTCTTATTGAGTCTACTGATTCAGATTGGGCTTGTCAAGCCTTTTATGTCGAAAAAAGATCTGAATTAGTTCGTGGCAAGAAAAGATTAGTCATTGATTATCAACCACTCAACACCTTTCTTAAAGATGATAAGTTTCCCCTTCCAAAAATCCAAACCCTGTTTGTCCATCTCCAAGGGGCTCGAATTTTCTCTAAGTTCGATTTAAAAGTCGGTTTTTGGCAACTTGGTATTTCACCAAGCGACCGTCACAAAACCGCCTTCTGCATCCCTGATGCCCATTATCAATGGACAGTCATGCCTTTTGGTCTCAAAGTCGCACCCTCCTTATTTCAAAAAGCCATGACCAAAATCTTCAATCCTATTCTCCATCATGCATTTGTTTACATTGACGATATTTTATTATTTTCCTCTGACCATGAGAGCCACCAGAAGCTCCTTTTGGATTTCTTTAATGTTGTGCAGGCACATGGCATTATGCTTTTCGAAAAGAAAAGTAGCATAGAAAAAGAATCTATTGACTTTCTTGGCATGGTGATCAAAGACGGCCAGTACCAGCCTGGTCCCCACATTGCAGTTGAATTATTAAAGTTCCCGGACACAAATCTCAACCGCAAGCAGATACAACAATTTCTCGGAATTGTTAACTATGTCCGTGACTTTATTCCACGAGTTGCACTTCACACCAGCCAGCTGTCTCGCATGCTCAAGAAACAATGCCCTCCATGGGGCCCAGCTCAGACAGAAGCTGTCAAGCAACTCAAGGTGATAGCTCAATCACCTCCTCCACTCCGAATTCCCACAAATGGCCAGCGCATCCTCCAGACAGATGCCAGCGATGATTATTGGAGTGCTGTTCTTCTTGAAGACATCAATGGCGTACGTCACTTCTGTGCACATGCCAGCGGTCAATTCAAAGACTCTGAAAAGAATTACCATGTGATTTACAAGGAGATTCTCGCAGTCAAGTATGGGATTAAAAAATTCGAATTCCATCTCATCAGCCACAAGTTCCTCATTAACATGGATAATTCCTCTTTTCCCCGCATCTTTGACTTCAAGAACAAATTGCTACCTGACAAGCAATTACTTAGCCTCAAAACCTGGTTTGCTAAATACGACTTCACTGATCAACATATCAAAGGCAACCAGAACCTCATTCCCGACTTCCTGACCCGTCCAACTATAAATAAGCCTACCCTCATCTCCTCGATTCACACCATTCCGTTATAGCCATGAATCGCCAACTTCCCTTCAAAGCTCTTAACCAGAGAAATTTTCCCATGAACATCTCTTTCCAGTCAGCCTACCAGTTACAAGATTTTGCAAAGAAGTTTGTCTACAGGTATTTCTTTAATGTTTTCCCCCTTTACAATGAAACTAAGGGTGCTTTATATAGACAATCCTTGAGAACATGGTCTCTCAAGTGATTATGACACGTAGCACACCTTTGCTTAAAATAAAGTAAGCCAACCATGACTTGTACAAAAGACAAGCATTAAAGTAAAACATACTGACATGGACTCTTGCAAAAAGTAAAGCACACCGACAGAGACTCTGACATTAAAATAAAGCATGCCTAGAAAGACTTGAAATAAAATAAAGCACACCGACATAGACTTGACACATATACAAAAGACAAACGGGAGTCACATGTGTTGCGTGGAAAGTGATGTAGCTGGAAAGTGATAGAATTCTCTAGAATCTCTAGAGCTTGGCAAGCCTCCCCTATAAATATGGGATGGCATTAGGCATTTGTATCCAACAAACTCACAACAAGCATTGTAATTCTCTCTTTGTGCAATACAAGTCTCTCATTTGGCTCAATTGCTTTCTTCTCTAGTTCGAGAAGCTCTAGGCTTACTTAGCAACATTCGGCAAGTTGTCTAAGTGCCGCACGGGTTAGCTGCGCAAAATACTCATTCCGTGACAAGTGGTATCAGGCTTGTCATCTCTCGAAGCCCTCGTTGCGAGCTCGCCAAGCGCTCTAATGCCGCACCACGCAGGTCCCCACCCTTTTGTCTGCAAGGGTCGACAAGCGGGACGAACAGGCGGGTTCTCACACCCCCAAGCGTTCGCACTAAGTAGGACAGTGTCTGCACGCTGGTCCTCTCCCCGGATTGAGGACGAGTAGGCAGGGAGTTCGTGGGTGAGATTGGCAAGCCGATCTTTACATTTTCGCGCGGAAGTGCACATTTGCGAGGCGTACTCTTCATGCACGAGGACGTGCATGGTCATGGCGGTGGGAGAATGTCACGGACCGCAATCGTGACACCCAAGATATGCGCTTGTACGCTAGTATCGACGATGGTTGTGCTGATTGTTGGAGACGTGCTTCAGGGGCGTGCGTGTGGGGAATACAATGGCCCTAGACTCTTTGGAGTTCAGGCAGACCGACCCGGTTGAGTTTGGGGAGTTTGTCGCTAGTCAAGGACTTAACCTTGAAGAGGGGTCTAGGCAAAACCCTACACACACTGGTTGGGAACTAGAGCCGTTCTCCTGATGAGCCCAAGGCAGGGCGAAACCAGTCGATATTGTGCCACTTCCACTATGCTTACTCTCGTAGTATGCGATGCGGGAGTGCCGCACGGGTTCGTAACCTCTCGTCCCGTGACAATAAGCTAGTAATAAGAGATGGAAACAATAGGGTTGTTGTTTTATGTTGTTTCATGGCACAAGCCCTAATTTCCCTTTCAATAATAGCTCCCACATCAATTGTTTGCCCCTAAACAATGACATATAAAAGCACCAATATCACATAATCTAGGTTTTAAAAATTTGACCCACACTTTAGCAACAGGTTTAAGTTGATTCGATTGATCACTCGACCTTCCTCATTTGCCTATGATGTCCCTTTTACAGTAAGGGTTTTTAATACGTTATTCCATCTTTTATCAGTTATATTTGCAATCAGCTTGGAATTCACACTCTACGTCAGAGGGCAAGTTATAAAACGTGTTACTGATTTGTGGGTCTAAAGGGATGAGGGAGTTACTTACCCAAATTGTTTTTTGTTCCTATCCCAGCATGTTGGCCTAGAATTCCTTCACTATTGGCACCACAGGGTCCATTCGATGTTGACAAAAGTCCACCCATCCTCGTCTTGCTACAATAGCTTGAATGGTCTGAACGATTCTTAAGGGCTTTAGTGGAAATTAGAAGCCTTTTTCTCCAAAATTTTTCTAGGCTCTATAAGTTCTTCAAATTTCCCTTCTGCCTTGTAGCCCTAGAAGTGGGAAGGGTCCTTAAGACGTTGTGCTCTTATATTATATTTAGGCATTGCTGCAGCAAGTTAAAGGTACTTGTAAGAGAATGAAGGTCCAGTTGCTACAGGGAGTTGTAAGAGTACCAGTTTGGTTCCTGGAAGATAAAGATAAAATAAAATTAGGGTGTCCCTTATTTACATAGTGAAATTCTTATTTATACATTTTATAAAAATTAATTTAGGAAGGAAATCAATTTTAATGAAATAAACTTCGAAATATGGATTTTAAATTTAAAACAATTCTAATTTGGAATTGGAGAAGGATTGTGATGCGACAATTAGGGATTGTAATCCCTTAAAATCGTGATCCATATTAACCATGCTAGCTGTCAACATTTTGTAGCCTTAACAGTAAAAAGAAATTGCCCTCGCCTTATCACTGTAACAGTAATCAGTAGACAGCAACAATCAGCTTGTGTGCTGCAACATGCTGGTGTAAAACTCCATATTTTAATGAAAAGGTCCACCTATCTGTCTTGTTAAGTACAATGCTGCAGCAATCAACATGGGAGTCTTATGTCCTTTTACTGCTATTTTTTTAATAAACATAAAAGGAAACTAGTTAATAGAATAAAGAAATTCATGGAAATTATAAAGAAAAACACGATAACCTAAGTCTAAAGAAAAAGAAAAAGAAATCAAGATAACTTCCCTAATTGTTGAGCTGCCTCCCAATCAACGCTTGATTTTCGGTCCTTCAGCCCGACCTTCCTTGATTTCTCACAATGTGGAATCTTTGAGGAGCAAGTCCTCTTTTGAGTGGTCTACAGTAGAATCCATGTAATGTTTTACTCTGTGGCCATTAACCTTGAATCTTGGTCTGTTCTTTCATCTAAAAGCTCCACAACCCCATGATGATGAATTCTAACTAGCTTGAAAGGTCCTGACCACTTAGATTTCAATTTACGTAGAAATAACTTTAATCTTGAGTTATAATGCAAAACTAGTTGGCCTAGAATTATGCTCCTTTACTGAATGTACTTGTCATGCCATTATTTTATTTTCTCCTTGCAGATCCTTGCATTTTCATAGGAGAACAACCTTAATTCATTAAGTTCACAAAGTTGAAGTTTTCTCTGTTCTGCTGTAGCATATATATCCAGGTTTAGTTGTTTTAATGCCCAATATGCTTTATGTTCTAGTTTAAGAGGTAGGTGACAAGCTTTTCTATAGATGTTTATGTATGGAGACATGTCAATTGGTGTCTTATATACTGTTCTATAGGCTCATAAAGAGTCATGCAAACGCAATAACTAGTACTTTTTTATGGGGTTCACCACTTTCTCTAAAATCTTTTTAATCCTCCGCTGGACACTTCTTCTTGACCATTGAATTGTGAGTGATATGTTGTAGTAATCTTATACTTAATTCCATACTTAGCCAATGCTGCAGCAAATATCTTATTGCAAAAGTGAGTATCTTTATCACTAATGATTGCTCTTGGAGTTCTAAACTATGAAAATATATTTTTGTAAAGAAAGTTCACCAGTGCTTTGGCATCATTTGTTGGCAGTGCTGTAGCCTCCACCCATTTAGACAAATAGTCCACAGCAACTAAAATATATAAGTTCCCAACATGTGTTAAGGGCTGATAGTCAATGACTAAACGTTTCTTTCCTCGGACAATTTCAGAATGCTTTTCAACATAAAAGGCTTGGCAGGCCCATTAAGAATTTGTGGGCTCAATTAGACCTTGGGCTAACAATTATGAACATTCCTGTTGGGTTAGGAGTAAGGCAGAAGGACTCATTCCTGGATGGGTAGCTTTGGTTGAATTAACATCTTCATTTAGTTTGAAAGGTAACTTAATGAAGAAGGACTTATTTTTCCACAATGAGTTTGGATGGGTAAACAGAGAATGGGACTCTGGACATAAACACAAGAGTTTGGTTGAAATATCCTGGTAGGGCTGGGGTGTGTCAGATAGGTTGTAAAGTTTCAAGATGTCGGCGAAATATTTAAACATGGACTTGATTGGGATTCCAGTGGGAATGATTTGGAGATGTTTGATCTATGAAGGATGTTAAAACCTAACAAGATATCCTTATTAGGAAGAGTTGAACCAATTACCTTGGTCCAGATAACATAGTTTGGGAAAGTTTGAATACCAATGGGTTTTTTGGTAATCAAAGAAGTAGTGAACAATTTGCCATTGATAGCTTTGAAGTGTTCCTCATATTCTGTCCAATATTCTGGTGGAAGAATATGTTGATTCAACATGCTGCGTTGGGCTCCAATATCTATAAGACAAATTGCTGAAATGGGCCTTTGGAATTTTGTGCGTAAGATTTGGAGTTTGATGGAAGGTATAGGAACAATGGTATCAAGGGATAGCAACTGTTGGTAGAAAATCACTTCGGACTGATCACTGTCTGAGTCATTAGAGGAATTCTGTAGTGCGAACACAGTTTCATCATTGGGTTCATCTTGTTCAGAGAAATAGAATTCCAGTTCATCTTTTTCGGGGGAGTAATCTGTAGTGGCTTGGAGATGCTCAATTAGCCTGATAGATTTTGCCCGTTTGTTATGACAATCTTTGGCATAATGCCCTTTTCTCATACAGATGAAACATTTGCTTGATTTTCTCCGTTTAAGGTCTTTGGATGAAGATGACTTATTTATGAAGAATCTGTAGGGTCGTTTGGATCTGCGAGGCTTCGATGAGAATTTCGGATGTTTGAATTTATGAAAATGCCTCTTTTTTAGGGCTACAATCACAATCCTTCTTTTGTTTGCACTTGATCAGCAAATAAGGCTTCTTGCAGGCACTCCGAAATGGTTCTCTGTCTTTCAACAGTTCTTTGAAAAACTGTTTCTACTCACAGAGTTTGTCAAGACAAGTTTTGGCAAACTGGAAGATTTTGCTAACCGAAATATTGTCAAGGACAAGATTGGATGCACGAAGTTACCTTTGTATGTCTGGTTGGAGTTCATCAGGAAGAGAAGCCCAAAAAAGATGCTTTAATGTCGGTTCATTGAATCCATTAAGCTTATAGAACAGCAGAGGCATTCTTTTATAATGGAAGTCAAGATCCTCAGCATTGAGTGAACAACATTTCATGTTGAGATAGTCCCGTCTTGCAGCTTCAAAAACTGCAGAAGGGTCTCCAAGGAATTGATCATAGATAACCGCAAGGGCACTTGAGACTTCTAGCAATTGAACAAATTGTAATTGTCGGTATTGGCCTAAAGAATCAAACCAATCTCTTAGGGCACCCGTAAAACGAGTGGCAAATTCTCTAAGGACTGATTGAGTTGTGGCTCCTGGCCTTAACATTTGTAAGTCAAGCCAGGTAGACATTTCATTAAGCCGATGACGCCATTTGTAGGATGGAAGATCATTAAAAGTGAACAATGGACCATTTGACGATTTTGGACCGGTTGGACCGATCTGGGCTTGGGCTGGAGGAGGTTGATTAGAGGCAGAGAATTCAGGCATTTCTTCGTCAACTTCAGAAGGAATGTCAACATATGGTTCTATGTGAGAGGTTTGGCATTGATCAGGCTGAGCCATTAAGATTTTAGTGATATCATCATAGGACTTTTCAGAGTCACTGGTGGATGTTGAGGATTCTGTATCTGTCTCAGTAGGACTATCTGAAACAGCTAGATTTGAATCAGAAGTTTGACCATATGTAGTGGATGTGTGGTCAGCTGTGTGGGCACTGAACTGGTGCATAAGTTGTTTATCCTTAGATTAGGTAGGAGGTTGAGAAGGAGCTGATGGTAGAGGTGCTGATGGTGATGCTGGTGTATAGCCAGGGGATTGTTGGTCAGGAGTGGAAACAACAGGTTGGTGAATGGTTACTGGTCGTGGTTGAGGTTTAGCCTTTGGTTTAGGTTTAGGTTGTGGTGGCAATGGATTGTCTCAAAAAAGAGTATGAGTCATACCAAATAACTTGGAAAGTTCATACTGTCGGATTGAGGAAAGCATGGAGGCAAAAGGATGATAAGTTAGACCGATGGAAGGGATCGGAGGTGAGGAGGTAAAAAGGGTAGGTCTTTATTTTTCTGATTCTATTTGATCAAGCTCAGCTTTCAAGTGTCTGATCTCTCTTTCCTTTTTGTCAAATTCTGGTCCATAATAGCTTTGAGCAAGCATGGTTTGTAACTCAGAATCGAGTTGAACAATTCTAGACTGGAGATTTTGGTGGATCTGCTGCATTTGTGCAGTGATGGAATCGACCTTTGTCTCAAAATGTTCAGTTCGTAAACTGATTTTCTCAACTTTGAATTGATATTCAACAAAGTATCATTCTGTGCTATGACATTTTGGGTTTGCCAGTTGAGGACTGATTCAAAAGGCTTAGGTGGTTCAAGGTGTCCTCTAGAGGTGATGGCGGACGGGATAAAAGGCTTAGACACAACATTTTGTTGGGAATCTATGTGAGTTTCTAAAGGAGCAAAGCAAGAAGAGTAGTTTGAAGAAATAGATGAAAACATCATACAACTCAGTAGTGGTGTTGGATTTGGGATTGGTGAGGGAATATGCTTTCCTGGTTGATAATGACCATCTTTTATGACCGTTCTAAGAAATTCAATAGTATCTGTAGCAATTGTTAACTCTGCTTTCTGCACATCAATTCGGGTCTTCCCTGTTGTTAGGAAATTCTACCAAGTATAATTGGTACTTCCTTATCTGTCTCAAAATCTAGTACAATAAAATCTACTAAAAAAATTAATTTGTCTACTTTTACCAAGACATCTTCAATCTTATGCTCAGGATATGCATGAGATATGTTAACAAGTTGTAAAGTGATTATTGTTGGTTTGCATTCACCAACTCTCAATTGCTTAAATATAGATAAGGGCATGAGATTGATGCTTGCTCCTAAGTCACAAAGTGCTCTACTATTTTACCTAGTTCCAATAGAACATGGTATTGTGAAGCTTCTTAGATCTTTCAATTTTTAAGGAATCTTAGTTTGAAGCATATGACTGCATTCTTGTATTAGAGCGGCCACTAGACTACCTACGATATTTACTAATATAGGTGGCATGCCAATAGAGTTTGACGTGGGAGATTTAAACTCGATCCTAAGAATTGAGAATGAGGGCTTACAACTTTATATCTCTAGAAAAGAACTTATGTTCAACCCTTTTCTTCATGTTAACGGGGTGAGGAACATTTGTAAGCATAGAGACCTTACCAATGACGTGTGCTCCCTCCCATTCCGATCACAACTTTTACCTCTACAGGTTCAAGTACTTCATAGCATCCTTTAGCATATAATACCTAGGAAGGGACATGCTGGTAACTTGGTTGGATGTGGGACTATTGGATTATATTATTATATGGACGCCAGTTGATACAAAGTACGTGATCCTTAGGCATATTCTTAATACTCTTGGGGTGAGCAATCATTTACTTTCCTATGGTAATATTATTTACTAAGATCGACAACATTTTTTAGTACCCATTAATGAGTCAGTGTTTGAGGAGTCCAAGATATTAGAGGGAGAGGCTATTAATAGATTAGGATTTCATTGGAGGAATAAGAAATAATTTAAGATCACTTTTATCAAGAGCAAAGATACCCTGGTAGCCCTCGATGATATAAGATGCTCAATGATGTCATATATGTTCATTGATGTCTTATCAAGAGCTAGTCTTCGTGTATTGCAACCTACTGCAGCAGCACAACTTGAGGAGCCTATTGCAGAGGAACATGATATGAACACTGACGAGCCTCTAGTTTTTTAAGGCCTTATACAGCAGTTGCTAGCTGAGATTTGATCTATTTCCTAGTAGCAGCGTCAGCTTCAGTCTCAATTTGCTGCCTTCCAACATCAGCAACAATGAATTCTTGATCAGCATAAGTATATTTTGGATGATCAACAATGTTTCTTCTCTGCCTTTAGTGTTCCACCTTCTCGCTTTGCATTACATCCACCCAGTAGATTATTAGTTTTGTATCTATGAATTTTGTATAGACATACATTTTACATTCATTCATGTTATGCTACTTAGTTACACTATGAGATTGGTTATTTGGTTTTATGATTAATTCATGCGATGGTTTGAAGATTTGGTAATTGTCTTCTATGATGATCTTGATACTTGAGTGGTTGGTTTATGTGATATTAATGATTTAGTTATATTACTGAAGTGTTTCTTGAGGATGTGCTTGTTGATAGGGTAGTTTTTGTCAAACATTTAGTTTCGATAACCATTGCCTGAGTTGGGTAAAAATTTTATATTTTTCCATTGCATTTCTTTCCTATTAACAACACGGTTTCTTTTTTACGATTTTTGAATTTGTTAACATGGTTAAAATTGGCATAACTTGTTAAAATTAGGGGGAGTTAGTATTTTTGAAATTATTCACGCTATGAATAAATATAAGGTTTGTGGAAACTCTATTAAATAAGAGTTATTGTGGATTTTTAAATTTAAACTACTATTACTTAGAAATTAAATGATGTGTTTAATTGTATTTTTAGATACATTTTTGCATGAGCAGTTGTTTAACCTTAATTTTAATAAATTGATTGTGTTTTAGAATACTTTATACTCTGATTATATGCATGATTGTAGGAAAAAAATCAAGTATTAGGGATGGAATGCTGGTGAGTAGAATTGCAAAGATGATAAAAGAACTTGGCTATAGAGGAACTAAAATAGTTTGGAATAGAGAAGATGTTGTAGTTGTTGCTGTAGTAATCATGGAGCAACTATAGACGAGATTTTGTGCATGTTTACTAAAAAATTGCAGTCCAAGGTTTCCAAAAATGGAAGACACGCGGCCACACGCTTTTATTTGCCCTAATTCCAAGATATAAAAGGAACACACATGAAAAGAAAAAAGGGAGACCGGTCATTAAAGACAAAGAACAGAGAAAAAAAAAGAGAAAAGAGAGATTTGAGGGCTGCAACAGAGGATTCAAGAAGAAAAAGAAGGAGATCCCAAGATCAAGTTGAACTTAATTACTAATCTTTATTATATTGTTTTCTTTGCTTTACGGGAATATATTTGATGGATGAAACGATTTTTGTTTATATTTTATCTTTTATCATGAACTAAATTTTATTGTGGTTGAGTGTTAAACAAGTTTAATGATTATTTGACTGATATATATATGTTACTCAAAATCTGTTATAGTATTTTGTCTTGATTTTACTTTTTGTAATTTTTTATTTCAGCTGACCACTCATTTAGTAGATACTAGCTAATAAAGAGTCTAAAAATGCTTGATTTAGTTGAACAACTTAAGACAGTACATGGTTTTACAATGGGTTTCCCAAATTGAGTTAATCTCGATTTGAATAGGGTCATGCCTCATCTAAAATTAGTGAAAAACTAAATATAAGAATTTACCTTGTAGGGAAATTGGAACCTAGAACGCATAATGCTATATCTAATTTAGTATTTATATATAAAATATCCAATAGGTAACAGCGGAGGATGAATGAGGGATTCTGCCTAGTGTTGTGGAGATGTTGTAGGCAACAAAGTCTTTATTGAAGAAGCTGTCAATCCTATTAAGTGAGTTTAATTACTCAACTACTCATTTCCCATTGAGTTTGTCTTTATGTTTTACTTAAGAATTTCCCTTATTGCATTTTTAATTTCATTAATTATTTTATTTCAATTTACTTATCATTATATTACGTGTGTGGTACACTTGCACATTGACACCTATAGTAATAAGTATGTCACCCAACAAGTTTTTAGCGTTGTTGCTGGGGATTGAGTGTTTATTGTGATTTGTGAAACTAATTTTAGTTGGTGCCAAATTTTTATTTTTCTTAATTTGTTTACTTTATCGACATAAGTGCTCTAGCAACCTTTGCATGCACAAATACAAACATGTTGAGTTCCAGTTTAATTCAGAAATTAAAAGAAGTGCAAGGAGATTGAGAAGAGAGCATAAAAATTGAAAAGCTGCTGTAGACATGGATAATTTGCATGACATAGGGATTTTGAACCCTTGAGGAGAAATAGAGCTACTCAATACACAAGAAGGTCAAGAAGGTCAGAATGGGCAAATTATTCATGGGCAACTAGGGAACAACAATACCACATGGCAGATGATAGAGACAGAGCCATTAGAAATTATGTCGTGTTGACCATTCAAGTCATAAATTCTGGAATAGTTAGACCTGAATTGCAAGCTGATAACTTGAGCTCAAACCAGTGATGTTTTGATGCTTTAAACAGTGGGGCAATTCAATGGACTACTATCAGAAGATCTTCACTTTCACCTTAAATTATTTTTGGAAGTAAGTGATGCTTTCAAGATTGTTAAAGTGTCACAGAAAGTATTAAGACTTAGACTTTTCCTATTTTCCCTAAGGGATCGAGCAAGAGAACAGTTGAACTCTCTACCACCTGACTCCATTACCACATGGAATGATTTGACTGACAAAGTTTTTAAAGAAGTACTTCCCATCGACTAAGAATGCAAAATTAAGGAATGAGATCACATATTTCTATCAACTTAAAGGTAAAAGTTTGTATGATGCATGGGAAAGATTCAAGAAGTTACATAAGAGATGTCATCATCATGGTATTCTTTGTTGTGTATAATTGGATACTTTCTACAATGGTCTCAACCCAAGCACTAGGTTGATGGTGGATGCTTTAGCAAATGGGGCCTTGTTGTCTAAATTTTACAATTAGGCTTATGAAATTTTTGAGAGGATAACTAATAACAACTATCAGTGGCCATCAACCAGACAAGCTACACAAAAGGAACAGTAAGAGTCCATAATGTAGATGCTTTGACAGTATTATCAGCTAAAGTAACTTCATTAATAAATATGGTAAAGGCTATGACTATTACTCTAGCAATTGTCAACTAAATTTCTTAGGTATCTTATGTTTATTGTGGAAAAGGTCATTTATTTGATAATTGTCCTTTAAATCCAAATTTAGTTAACTATATGGGCAACTTTAACAAGCAAAACCAAAATAATTCTTACTTATAGACTTACAACCCTAGATGGAGACAGTACCGAAACATTTTCATGGAGCAATAACAATTAACATGTTGCAGCATCCAGTGGATAGAATAGGCATGCTCAACCACCTAGATTTCACTAGTAAAATCAAGGGCAAAGAAATACCAGCAATGATCAACTCAATTCTCTTGAAATTTTGATTAATGAGTATATTGTGAAGAATGGTTGTCTAAAGTTAGTTCGTATCCTTAAGAAAATTAGAAAATCAGAAAATCAGATTGGAATAATTAGTAATTTGAATAATCTTATATGATCTCCTAGAAGAGGATTCACTCACTATGGAAACAAACACATCTTCAGCTTCTACATCATCTTCATCTCCTATTTCTCTTTCTTCTACTCTCTCCCTCCCCAAATCATGCTCTAAACACTTAACCTCCAAAATTGAGAATCTTGTTGAATATTCTTATATTCCAGAATTTGTTCAAGTCACTGAGTCCCAGTTTCCCCTCATGAGTCCTTACAATCTCTACAAACAAAAAACTTCTTTCACTAGAAGTATTTGAACTCTCATCTCTACTAAAAGACCGCTCCCAAAAGAATATATTCAATCTTCTAGATTGGATCAGTGTGCTTTACAAGCCTTACAGAGTGAACAATATGTTACTATGGAAATAACTTCGGATCTCGTCGCCAACTGAGAACGAGAAGGATACACACACCTCTATCTTGGCCGTGTACGATTAATTCTCACTCTTCATGGTCGAAAAGGCTGTTACAGCTAGAATTGCTCTCCTAGATACCAGGTTCAAGGAGTACCAACATGTTGTTATAGGAACTGTTCTGACAACGCTTCATGCTGGCAGTGTCTTATTAACCTTTTACCCCAATTTCAACCTCTCTCTTGAGGATCCCAATCTTCCAACAATTCTTAAAGTCCAGATCCAGCTCCAAGGAGCAAAACAAACACCCACATCCAAGATTGCAACCCTCCATCACCAAATAGTGTATCGATTACAAAATCATGCACTAGATCTTCCTACACCATACGTCACTTCTGATGCTTTGATGATATTGGCGGATACAGACACAATTCTAACCATCATCCAAATCCTCAAACAAATTTTGAAACAAGATCTGCTCAAACTCATGTCTCTTGAATGGTTAACCAACTACGAGCATTTTTACCAAAATTTTGAACTAGTCCAAACCACAGAAGCTACATTTGCCAGATGCCCAAATGGTCAAATCTAACTGACTTTTCAAAATCCTGACACTAAGCCCATTCCAGACCGCAGCTTTCTTATGCTGCTATGATCACCGCAGTTCAAACTGGTCAAGAAAACAAACTTCCTATTCATGGTTTTTCATCAGAAAGGTATCTAGTATATCCTGATAAAATTGGTCATTTTCTATGGGATGTTCCTAAAGCCCATATGTGCAATCCGGATTGTCCTTGCTTGGATGATACGGATGTTGATGAAGAATTGGAAGTCATGCGGTGAAAGAAAAAAAAGAAGAAAAAATCTTTTTATCCTCTACCATCTTGCAAATCCTTCTTTCCACAACCTCCACCAGAACCAAAACCTCATGTTCACCCAATCAGGTCATGCCTTATGTTTTCAAGTCATTCCTATGAAGAATCCTTTTCTCCCTTGAAAAACAGATGAACCCACAAAACCCAGGTTACCTCAAAACCTTTTGTTCAATTTCCAATTACAGCCTCTGGGCAACCTGAAGAACCAAAACAATATGAAGTTGTTTTGAATTAGCAAACTAAAAATGCCAATGCCCAAAATCATTCTCTTCAAAAACTCCGTAAAAAAATTGACCTTGTTGCCACTCAAGTCTCCTAGACAGAAACTAAAGTTGACACAATCCACAGCCATTTAGATCAGATGTATATCCATCTTAAAGATCAGATTTCTGAACTAGACACCGATCTCAGACGAATGATTAACAATCATATCTGGGGTCTAAAGTTTAATAAAAAAAGAAGCTGAGATAAGGAAACTCAAAGCTGAATTATCCAGGATTGATGCTGAAAAGACTCGACCTTCTCTTTTTACTCAACCACAATCTACACCAGTATCTCCTCTAGTCTTTGACACCTTTGCATCTTTCTACACACCATCTCGACCTCAACAACCTGTTTATAATCAGTTCTTTGGTTTCTCTCACCTTCAACCAACTCCTCAACCATCTTCATCTAAAAAACCAAGATCTAAAGTCAAAATCTCTGAACCACGTCCAAAGGTCACGTCCTCTTCCTCTTCATCCACAATCCCACCAGAAGAATCACCACAAGACCATCATGAGCCTCTTCAAAAATATAAAAGCCCAATGGACCAATATTATTATCATACTGTCCAGCCTCAACCTTCAGACTCCTCTGACTCTTCTGAGCCTGAAACACATAATTCATCTTCGTCCTCCTCTTATGACTCATCAAACGCCTCCACAGACTCTGAGTCTGAATATGCTGACATTACAGGCATATTAATGGCCACTGAAACTGCAGGTCCAAGTGCCTCTACTCCAACACCTATTGTTGATGACAATCCTTTGGACCAAGCTTCTCAAACAGACCCAGTACCACCACCAGTCCACGAACAGTCAACCAAACCATCTTTAGCATCTTGGTTTACATTTGATGACATTCCCCATCACAAATGGGCTGCTCGACTTCAAAAATTTGCTGCTTGGATTGGTCTCCAAGGTACCAAGCCTAATGCTCAACCTCAAGCCGTTCTTCGTGAATTTATAGTCCGTTCCACGGGTTCTTTACGAGACTGGCTAGAAAGTTTAGGAGAATATAGACAGCTCCAATTCATGGAATATCCGATTGGTACAGCCCTCAATCTCATTCATGAGCAATTCATCGGTGAAAAAGTTGCTTCCACTGAAGTAGACAGAAAAAAATACCATCAGATGAAATGCTGCTCTCTTAAAAGACATCTTTTGGATGCTCATTGCAAAAGAATGAGTATTCTCTTCTACAAGCTAAATGGGTTCAATGAGCCATCTCTTAAACATGTCTTCATTGCCTCTCTTCCTCCTCAGTAACAACCCGATCTTCAGAGAAAACTCACAGCCACCAATATGAGCATCGCTGATATCTCTTTGGGAAAGATTTTTCAAATGGCTATGTTATCTATTGATAAGATCTGTGAACATAAAGAATTCTTCAAAGATCTCATGGAAGACAAAAAAACCTTTCTCTGAAGCTTGTCAAAAACCTCATCTCAAGATAGAGTGTAAAGATGAAAATAAGTGTATTTGTTCACCAAAAAAGAAAAAAACATTTTCAGAAACACTTCCACAAAAAATCCTCCTCCAAAAAACCTTTTCAGTGTTTCAGAAAGAAAGATGTTTCCCAGTATCGAAAGAAAAAATCCAACTGTTGTTTCATTTGCAAGAAACGCGGTCACTTTGCCCGACAATATCCTCACAAATCGGCCAAAGTTGTTCTTCTTATTCAACATCTTGAACATTCTTCCATGTTATCTGAGAATGAGGATGTCGAAACACAAGATGACCAAACTACCATTCTTATTGCCGAATCTTCTGATTCTGAAGATATTTCAGTCATCTTTATAGTTCAGACTGTTAATCATGTTTCCACTATTCCTCGACCTTCTCTCAAGATGTCCATTCTTCCTTCCAAATTCCATAAACCTAGTCCCATTATTGGGTTTATTGACACTGGTACAGATACCAGTATGATTGATCCTTCTATTCTGCCATCAAACTGTTGGGAACCTCACTCCAAACTTTTTAGAGCAGTTAATGGTGAAACATTTGAAACCACATTGATTACCAAAAAACCCATTGGTATTCAATTCATTCTGAATTGCATCATTTGGAAAAAGATTGTAGCTTCTAAACTCCTCGACAAAGATTTGCTCATAGGTTTTGACATCCTCCATCTAGTTAAAAACCTATTCCTCACTAGTTCTGGAGTTCGCTACAAACAAATGTTCATGCCTTATACAGATACCCTACGTTTGTATACACTTTCTGAAGCATCATCTCCATATAGTCAAATCTCACAAAAGTTCTTAGAATTCTGTCCAGAAAATCATTCTCAGTTTCATCATCCTTCACCTCTTTGGAAAAATGAACAATTTTTCATTCACCTTCCTTTCAAACTCAATGAAGACATCAACCCCACAAAAGCTTCACACCCGGGTATGTCTTCTTTCGACCTCTTGCTTGCTAAACAAGAATGTTCTCAGTTACTTCGACAAGGTCTTATTGAGTCCACTGATTCAGATTGGGCTTGTCAAGCCTTTTATGTTGAAAAACGATCTGAATTAGTTCATGGAAAAAAAAAGATTAGTGATTGATTACCAGCCACTCAATTCTTTTCTTAAAGATGATAAGTTTCCCCTTCCAAAAAATTAGACATTGTTTGTACATCTCTAAGGGGCTCGTATGTTCTCTAAGTTCGATTTAAAAGCTGGTTTTTGACAACTTAGTATTTCACCAATTGACCATCACAAAACTGCCTTATGCATCTCTGATGCCCATTACCAATGAACAGTCATGACAAAAATCTTTACTTCTATTCTCCATCATGCATTGGTCTACATTGATGATATTTTGTTGTTTTTCTCTGACCATGAGAGCCACCAGAAGCTCCTTTTGGATTTCTTTTACATTGTGCAGGCACATGGCATCATGCTTTCCGAAAAGAAAAGCAGTATAGGAAAGGAATCTATTGACTTTCTTGGCATGGTGATTAAAGACGGCCAGTATCAGCATGGTCCCCATATTGTAATTGAATTAATAAAGTTCCCATACACACATCTCAACAGAAAAGCAGATATAACAATTCCTCGGGATTGTCAACTATGTCCGTGACTTTATCCTCAAAGTTGTAATTCACACCAGCCAACTGTCCTGCATGATCAAGAAACAGTGCCCTCCCTAAGGCCCTGCTCAGACAGAAGCTGTCAAGTAGCTCAAGGTGATAGCCCAATCACCGCTTCCACTCCGAATTCCCACATATGGACAACGCATCCTCTAGACTGATGCCAGCGATGATTATTGGAGTGCCATTCTTCTCGAAGACATCAATGGCGTACGTCATTTCTGTGTACATGCAAGCGGAAAGTTCAAAGACTCTGAAAAGAACTACCATGTGATCTACAAGGAAATTCTAGCAATCAAGTATGAAATTAAAAAATTTGAATTCCATCTCATCAGCCACAAATTCCTTATCAACATGGATAATTCTTCTTTTTCCTGAATATTTGACTTCAAGAACAAATTGCTACCTGACAAGCAATTACTCAGCCTCAAAACTTGGTTTGCTAAATATGATTTCACTGTTCAACACATAAAAGGCAACCAAAACCTCATTCTAATCTTCCTTACCCGTCCAGCTATAAATAAACCCGCACTCATCTCCTCGATTCACACTATTCCAGTTATAGCCATGAATCGCCAACTTCCCTTCAAAATTCTTAACCAGAGAAATTTTCCCATGAACATCTTTTTCCAATCGGCCTACCAATTGCAAGATTTTGTAAAGAAGTTTCTCTACCGGTATTTCTTTGATGTTCATTCCAAAAAACTGACCGATTTCCTAATCTTTGCATGGAGCACTTGTTTCTCACAGGCCTCACTCTGTCCTCTCTAGCAATCTCCGAGGATGAGCTTTAGTACATGTGGTGCCTCACCACCTTATATGCTACAAAGCTAGTTTTTCCCATCAAACTAGTCCTGACTCACCTTACTACTTCAGAGCTCTCCCCAGACCTACTATGGACTCTTTTTTAATGGTATTCTCCCTTCACTTGGTGGCGCCAACAACTCCAACATTTGTCTACCTTTCACGGCTTAGACAAAATGCCGGAACAAGAAGCTAACATGTGGACCACAGCTTTCATCATCCACAGGCCTTATTTTCAACATCCAGAAACGCGAGACTACTGGACACATGACATGGCATATGAGTGGAAAACTTACTCTCATCCTTATACCTTCATCCATGATACAACAATCACTTCCGCCCTCAAAACCTATCTCATGGAACTTAACAATATTCCTCCACCTGCCACGAATACTCACCACACCTCCATTGGACCATCACACACCCTTGAAATAATCCCAAAAACACAAGGTTGTACTCCAGGTTTAAGTTCAAGTCCAAAAGGAATCCTTGTTATGGAAGAACATCCTAACCACACAAATGTCTTATTCTAAGACGCCCAGGACCCATGGGAAGACTTTCAGTCCCTTCTCCATACTGATACTCCCCATGCTACCTCACGACACATGTCTGAAGCTGATGAAGACAAGTACCAGCAAGCTGAGGCATATCTCGATAAAAGACAAAGGCGTCGGCATAAGCGACAATATGAGAAAGAAATAGGAGACGTGTCACCATCGCGTTATCCATCCACTCCATAATGACACTTTGTCGCTCTCACACAACTTTTGATGTAATAACCCATGTGACCCCCGTTTGCTTTTGTTAAAGTCCTTGTGAGTGTGCTTTACTTTTGTTAAAGTCCTTGTACGTGTGCTTTACTTTTGTTAAAGACCTTGTAAGTTTGCTTGTCTTTTGTAAAAGTCATGCTTGGCTTGCTTTGCTTTCCAAAAAGGTGTGCTATGAGATATGATCATTCGAGAGGTCTTGTTCTCAATGATCCTCTATATAAAGCCCCTTTGGTCTCAGTTGTAAGGGAGCCAATTCGAAAAATAAAAAACTTAAGTTTCGACATTATGTTTCCCTAAACCTCTCTCTCTCTTCTAGGACTCAAAGAAATTATTTGAGTTACAAATGATACGCTCACCTCCAAATTTCTAAACTGAGTATGTTCTGCGCTTGCCTCACGCTTGAGGATCCTGTGCGTCAGAAAGGTCTTGTTTTATCCTCCAAAACCGATTTTTATCTAACAAAATTGTTTTCTCACAACGTTCGCCCTTTTTGAAGGCCCTGGGTGCCGTGTTTTCGGGTGGTAATGTGAAAAACTGTTTTAAATAAATTTCAGATTTGGTATTTGGTGGATAAGTGCATATCGGCTAAAAACCATAACGTGCGGGATATTGATCTGTTCTAAGCTAGATTTGGTCCCAAAGACAGATTTAGCTCTGCATCGATTTGGTAGAACAACACCATGTACAACATATCCATTTAGTTCTCAATTTGGTAGAACAACACCACATACAACATACCCACTGGTATCAGGACGTTGTTCCATAACAAGGATTCCTTGAGGACTTGATATAGCATTAAGCAACAGACCCCAAAGTAGTTTACCTAGCAACACAAAAGATTTAAGAAATGAAGGAAAAGAGCATTGAAAAGTTATTAACTTAAGGTCCAGAAAGAATGTTCATATTCTAGTAGGTGTACCAAAAAGAAGAGTTAAACTCATTTTAACCCAAGAAGAAATTCAAGTCTAAAAAGAGCCACAACATCCCACTTTTCAACCCACTGGTGTAAACAGCCAAGCTACTACATCTACAAAAAATGATGATCTAATATTTGTTGGTGATGCTACTGCAGCACTAACCATATTAGCCCAAAACATGACAAAAAAAAGTAGTCTGTACAGCTTGCTACAACACAATAGTTTAGGCACCCACTACCTTTTCCATAAAAATTTCAGAAGCAAAAATATGATAAATAATTCAACAAATTCTTGGAGGTGTTAAAGCAGCTAAATATCAACATTCATTTTGTGGAAGCTTTAAAACAAATGTCAAATTATGTGAAGTTTTTGAAAGATATTTTGGCAAGGAAAAGAAGGTTTGGCGAGTTTCACACAAAAATGCAGTCATATGCTTCATAATAAAATAACTCAAAAGCTAAAGGATCTAGGAAACTTTACAATCTAATGCTCAATAGGAATTAAATACAGTGGTAATGCACTTTGTGATTTAGGGGCAAGATCAATTTTGTGCCTCTATCAGTGTTCAACCAATTTGGAGTTTGAGATGTTCGACCAACAATAGTGATTTTACAACTTACTAACAGATCTCATGCCTATCCAAAAAGAAAGATTGAAGATGTATTCGTAAAGGTGGATAAATTTAATTTTTTCAATGGATTTCAATGTGTTGGACTTTGAGGTAGATAAAGAAGCGACAATCATTTTAGGCAGGAAAGACTCTAATTGATGTACAAAAATGAGAACTAACTATGTGGGTAAGTGATCAGCAAGTTACCTTCAATGTCCTACATGCCATGAAGAGTCCTGATGATATTAAAGACAATAATTTTATCAGTATTGTGGATTTTGTTGTAGTAAAGAGATTAAACAGTTGTTGTAGTAATGAAGAAATTAAGGTTGTAACATTTAAAGAACTTAAAGATGAAGATCTTGAAATGACTAACATGGTATAGTTAGGAGAGAAGTAACCCCTAAGAACTGGAAAGCTCTTTGAATTTTTAGATCTCTAAAACAAGGAAGTTAGTCACCTCCTGTTTTAGAACTGAAACTTTTACCCTCATATCTAAAGTATGTTTATCTTTATGACAATGACATACTTCTTGTAATTATTTCATCTTTTCTTAATGTAGATCAAGAAAAGAGCTTGATGGATGGATTGGGAAAATACAAGAAGGCCATCAGATGGACCATGGCAGATGTCAAAATAATCAACCCCTTCATATGCATACAAAATATTATATTATAGGATTACTACAACAATTCTGTAGAGCAACAAAGAAGATTAAATCCCATAATGAAGGAAGTTATAAAGAAAGAGATTATTAAGTGGCTTGATATTGGAATTATTTATCTAATATCAAACAGCCAAGTACAATGTGTTCTAAGAAAAGTAGGTTAAAAGTTGTAGCAAATGAAAAGAATGAGCTTATTCCCACAAGAACAGTAACTAGATAGAGAGTTTGTATGGATTATAAGAAGTTAAACAAAGCTAAAAAGAATGATCACCTCACATTGTCTTTCATAGATCAGATGCTGGACAGACTTACTGGAAAAGAGTACTATTGTTTATTGGATGAATATTCAAGCTACAACCAGATACTATAGCACCAGAGGATTAGGAGAAGACAATATTCACTTATTCTTATTGAACCTTTGCTTTCAGAAGGATGCTGTTTAGGTTGTACAATGCTCGAAAAACTTTCCAAAGGTGTATGATGTCTACTTTTTCAGATATGGTTGAGCAAACACTTGAGGTATTCATAGATGATCTTTCAATATTTCGGAATTATATGATGACTGTTTGCATAATCTAGAAAACGTGCTTAAGAAATGTGAGAAGAAAAATTTAGTGTTGAATTGAGAAAAGTGTTATTTCATGATACAAGAATCGATAGTCCTAGGCCATAGAGATTCTAGAAAGAAAATAGAGGTGAATAAGGAAAAAATAGAGGTGTTTGATAAACTTCCACCACTTACTTCAGTAAAGGGCATCAAGAGTTTCTTAGGACATGATAAGGGCATCAAGAGTTTCTTAGGACATGATAAGTTCTATAGAAAGTTCATTAATGATTTTTCCAAAATAGCCAAACATTTATACTTTTTGCTGGAACATGATAGAACTTCAATTTTTATAAGAATTGCTTAAAGGCCTTTGTTGAGTTAAAGAGAACTCTTGTTACAGCATCAATTGTTGTAGCACTTAATTAAAGTATGCCTTTTGAATTAATGTGTGATGCTAGCGACCACCGCTTTGTTAGAGCAGTGCTAGGGCAGAGGAAAGGAAAGCTTTTTCACTCCATTTATTATGCCAGTAAAACCTTAGCTAATGCACAACTCAACTACACGACTATTGAAAAAGAGTTACTGGCATTTATTTTTACATTTGATAAATTGAGAGCCTAAAATGACTGTTTATACAGATCACTCAACTATAAAGTATTTGATTTCAAAGAAAGATATCAAACTAAGGTTAATTAGATGGATTCTTTTACTACAAGAATTTGACCTAGAGATCAAGGACAACAAAGGCACTGAGAATCAAGTAGCAGATCGTCTCTCAAGGCTGGAAGCAGATGCAAGTACTCTAACTAAGCAAGACATAATAAAAACTTTTTCTAATGAGCAGTTGCTAATGATACAACATGCGCAGATGCTGCAACAATTTGGATTTCCATGGTATGCTGATTTTGCTAATTGTTTAGTGAGTGGATTATTACTTCTTAATTTGAGTTACTATAAGAAGAAGAGATTTCTCCATGATGTTAGAAGCTATCAGTGGGATGACCTTTACTTGTACAAGATGTGTTCTTGATGAAGAAATTTCAAACATTTTGCAGTCATGTCATGCTGCAGCATATGGTGGACATTTTGAAGGACACATAACAGTAGCAAAAGTTCTTCAATTAGCTTATTACTGGCCCTCTACTTTTAAGGATGCTTATAACCTTGTTAAATGTTGTGATATGTGCCAAAGAATAGGGGACATCTCTTAAAAGCATGAAATACCATTAACTAACATCTTGGAGGTTGAACTTTTTGATATATGGGGAATAGACTTTATGGAATCATTTCTACCCTCTTTTGGCAACTTATACATCTTAGTTGCTATGGACTATGTATGCAAGTGGGTAAAAGCTGCAACATTGCCAACAAATAATGATAAAGCAGTGGTGAAGTTTCTTCAAAATAACATTTTCTCAAGATTTGGCAATTGTCAGTGATGAAGGAACTCATTTTGTTTTAATCTTTAGACTTCAGGAGCAGAGAGAACTCCTTAATCATGGCTTCATCTTCATCTTCTTCCAATCCTGTTACTTTGTCTTCTACTCTTTCTCTCCCTAAATCTTGCACTTCTCATACAGCTAATAAAATTGAAAACCTTGTTGAATACTCCTACATCCCTAAATTAGCCCAAATCAGTGAGTCATCTTACCCTCTCATCAGTCCTTACCAACCTTACAAACGACCCAGTTCCTTTACCCGCAGTATCTGTTCCCTTATCTCTACCAAACGGCCTCATCCTAAAGAATATATCCAGTCCTCTCGCCTGGATCAGTGTGCTCTTCAAGCCACTTCTGCTGAACAATATGTCACTCTGGAGATTCCCTCAGAATTGATTTCCAACTGGAAACAGGAATGTTATACCCATCTTCATCTTGGAGGAATCAGATTAATCCTTACTCTTCATGGGAGAAAAGGATTACCAGTCACAGCTCGCCTTGCCCTCCTTAATACCCGCTTCAAACAGTACCAAGATGCTATTATTGGCACTGTTCTTACTACCCTCCATGCAGGAAGTGTTTTACTCACTTTCTACCCAAACTTCAACCTGATAAAAAAGAGAGTACCATCTGATTGGACACCATTTTCTCATCAGAATGGACAGTTCAGCCTTCCCAAATATCTTTAATTTCAAAGGTAAAACTGTTCCTGAAAAAATGTTACTAAGGTTAAAAGATTGGTTTTCCAAGTATGACTTTTCAGTAAAGCATATAAAGGGGTCCCAGAACCTCATCCCTGATATGCTTTCTAGACTCTCCAAACCAGACAAACTTCTCACCGTGTTTTCCACAACCTACCACTTCCCAGTTATCTCCATGGCTACTTCACTTCTTCCAGAAGCTCTCACCAAGAAAAATTGTCCCCTTAACAAAACCTTCTCCTCTGTCTTTGCCATCCAGGACTTTGCCCGAAAAGTTGTTTTTCGCTTTTTCATTAAAGCCTACCTCATGGCAGACTCATTTTCATTTTCTACCTTCCACCCAGAAAACATGTTTCTTACAGGTCTCACCCTTGACCCATCCAGAGATATCACTGAAGATGAGTTATGGTACCTCGGTGCCTAATTGTTCTTTATGCCACCAAGCTCATCCTACCAATCAGTTCCACTTTGGAACATCTCCTCAACCCGGACAAAGCCACCTCCCTCACCTGGACTCTACTTGAGTGGTTTTCTCCTATTTCATAGTGGAGAAAGAAACTGCAGCAATTATCAGAGATTTACAACCTCGAAAGAATGCCTTCCTCTGAAGCAAAACTGTTCACCTCAGTCTTCATCATTCACAGGCCATATTTTCAGCATCCAGACACAAAGCTTTTCTGGTCCCAAGATCAAGTGTACGTATGGTTTACTGCACCACACCTAGCTGTCATTGAAAATGAAATCCAAACCACCCTGCACAATTATCTTTGCCAACTCAACCACCAGACTCCACCACACAGAGATATCTCCCACACCTCCTTAGGCCCACAACATGACGTCATCATGATCCCCACTCCATCTACTATATCACATCCAAAACCCACCGGCATCATCATCAAAAAGGAAAAACCAGATTACACTGACTTCCTCTATCAAGACTCTCAGGACCCATGGGAAGACTTTCTTCCTTTCAGCCAACATCTCCAACAATTTCCTCAACCATCCATGCATGAACCTGGATCCTCCTCCCAACCACCACCATCACAACCACCCAAACCTTCTAAAAAAGACAAGGCTACCCAGACATCCCCAAAAGCTTCTCCGACATCATCCAGACCAGTGTATGAATTCTACTGCCCACATCCACCATGCAGTGGTCCCGCTTGCAAGCATCCAAGGCTTTCCAAGACCTTTTTTGCACTACCTTCTGACGATGACCCTGATGCGGCAGAAAGTGACTCTGAAGATGAATACATGAACCTTCACTCCCCATAAAGAATTTTGTCTTTATGCATGACATTTCCTCCTTTGTCTCCATGCATGAAATTTCCTCTCTTGTCTTGTTGTAGGAAATTTCCCACTTTGTCTCCTTGTATGCACTTTCCTCTTTTTTCCTCTTGTCATGAACTTTTTCATGTTGTAATAATGTTGCTTGTACTGTAGCTTTACTCTTGTACTGCAGCTTTACCTTACTTTTACTATTGTAAAAGATAGGGGTCCTGTCCAATCTTTATGAGCTCTCCTATGTAAAGAGCTCACCCCCTTGTAAGATATAAGAAGTTTTAAGAGGTTTCCAAGAAGTTTGAAATCAATAAACTCTCGTGTGCCTTTCTATCATCATGAAGTTATAAACTCTCCTCTCTCTCTCTCTCTGCATATGAAGTTCTAAGTGAAAGAAATGAATCAAAGAATTAAATTTGTTTATTTTGAAAACTTAAGAAAGTATGCTCTGCACTTGCCTTCAAGGAAGGATCCTGTGCATCAGAAAACTTATGGCGATTTCTTAAATGGTTTGGTACCCTGTTTTAAAGACTAAAGAGAAGTTTGTTTTGGGTTTTATAACCTTGAAAGAATTCGTTTTAAGTTTTGATTCAAGAGGTATATAGGCAGGAAACTCTCGACGTAAATTCCAGAGGCGAACCCGAATGGGAGTTAGTCTGGTCTGCACTAAGAGATCACAAGCCACGTATTCTCTTTTTTATGGAATCAGAGCTATACTCGTCCTTGAAACTTCCATGTTTTCTAAATCTCATTTTTCCTGCTCAAAATGGTATAATTTCAGTATTTGATTTGTTTTGATCTTTAGACTTCAGGAGCACAGAGAACTTCTCAATCACGGCTTCAACTTCATCTTCATCTCCTTCCAATCCTGTTACTTTGTCTTCTACTCTTTCTCTCCCTAAATCTTGCACTTCTCATACAGCTAATAAAATAGAAAGCCTTGTAGAATACTCCCACATCCCTGAATCAGCCCAAATTAGTGAGTCATCTTACCCTCTCATCAGTCCCTCCCAACTGTACAAAAGACCCAGTTCCTTTACCCGTAGTATCCGCACCCTCATCTCTACTCGAAGACCTCATCCAAAAGAATATATTCAGCCCTCTCGTCTGGATCAGTGTGCTCTTCAAGCCACTTCTGTTGAGCAATATGTTACTCTGGAGATTCCTTCAGAGTTAATTTCCAACTAGAAACGAGAAGGTTATATCTATCTCCATCTTGGAGGAATTAGATTAATCCTCACCCTTCATGGGCGCAAAAGATTACCAGTCACAGCTCGCCTTGCTCTCCTTGATACCCGTTTCAAACAGTACCAAGATGTTGTTATTGGCATTGTTCTCACTACCCTCCATGCAGGAAGTGTTTTACTCACTTTCTACCCCAACTTCAACCTTTCTCTCCAAGACACAACTTTACCCACATTTGCCTTAGATCTACCCCACATTTGCCTTAGAAGTGTTTTACTCACCAATTGGTCTATAGGCTTCAAAATCATGCCTTAGATCTACCCACTCTAGACCATCACTCTGACACTCTCATGGTCTTAGCTGAATCTGACCAAATCCCAACCATCATCCAGATCCCCAGACAAATCCCCCGTCATGAGCTCATCAAGCTTATGCCTCTTGAGTGGATCTCAAACTATGAACAGTTCCATACCAATACAGCTCCAATTCAGACATCAGAAAGCATGTTTGAAAGACGGCCAGATGGAATAGTCAGAATGACTTTCAAACCACCTCCCAGTGCTCCCCAAGAGCCTCCTCGGCTCTCCTTTACTTACTCTTCCATGATCACAGCTGTGCAGACAGCTCAAGAAGATCTACCCATTACAGGGTTTACTTCTAAAGGCTACCCTGTTTATCCAGAAAAGCTCAATGGTCATTTCCTATGGGATGCCCCTGGCTCAGGCATGTGTGACCCAAATTGTCCCTGCTGGGATGATTAGGACGAGGACGATGATGATTATTCCAGAAAAAGGAAACCTAAAAAGAAAAAACCTCTAGCCTCATGTCACTATTATAATCCCACACCACCACAAGATACTCCATCTCCACCAGCTCCTTTATCCATCTACAAAAAAGAACTCAAATGGATTGCAAAACATTGTAAATCCGAGATTCCCTCACCAATCCCAAATCCAACACCACCACTGAGTTGTATGATGTTTTCATCTACTTCTTCATACTACTCTTCTTCCTTTCCTCCTTTAGACACCCACACAGATTCCCAAAGCAATGTTGTGTCCAAACCCTTTATCCCTTCAGCCATAACCTCTACAGGCCACCTTGAACCCCCTAAACCTTTTGAATCAGTCCTCAATTGGCAAACCCAAAATGGCAGAGCACAAAATGATACTTTGGTAAATATTAATTCCAAAGTTGAAAAAATCAGTTTACCACTCAGTCAGTCTTTAGAGAATTTGCCACTCGTTTTACGGGTGCTCTAAGAGATTAATTTGAATCTCTAGGCCAATACAGACAATTGCAGTTTGTTCAATTGCCAGAAGTCTCAAGTGCCCTTGCTGTTATCCATGATCAATTCCTTGGAGACCCCTCTACCATTTTTGAAGCTGCACGATGAGACTATCTCAACATGAAATGCTGTTCCCTTAATGCTAAGGATCTTGAATTCCATTATAAAAGAATGTCCTTGCTGTTCTATAAGCTTAATGGCTTCAATGAACCGACACTAAAGCATGTTTTCCTGGCTTCCCTTCCTGATGAACTCCAACCAGACATACAGCGACAACTTCGTGCTTCCAATCTTGTCCTTGACAACATCTCTCTTGACAAAATCTTTCAACTTACCAAAACTTGTCTTGACAAACTCTGTGAGCAGAAACAGTTTTTCAAAGAACTGTTGAAAGACAGAGAACAATTTCAGAGTGCCTGCAAAAAGCCTTATTTGCATATTAAATGCAAACAGAAGAAGGATTGTGATTGCAGTCCTAAAACGAAAAAGCATTTTCGGAAATTCAAACGTCCGGAATACTCATCTAAGCCTCGCTGGTCCAGAAAGTCCTACAGATTTTTTAGAAAGAAGTCATCTTCATCCAGAGACTTTAAAAGGAGAAAGTCCAACAGATGCTTTATTTGCAAGAAGAAAGGTCATTATGCTAAGGATTGTCCCAACAAACGAGAAAAATCTATTCGGCTACTTGAACATCTCTAAGCTACCACAAATTTCTCTCCAGAAAAGGATGAACTAGAATTTTATTTTTCAGAACAAGATGAACCCAATGATGAAACAATGTTCCCACTATAGAATTCCTCTGATGACTCAGACAGTGATCAGTCACAAGTCATTTTCCACCAACAGTTGTTGTCCCTTGATACTACTGTTCCCATACCTTCCATCAAACTCCAAATCTTGCCTTCCAAATTCCAAAGGCCCATTCCAGCAATTGGTCTCATCGACACTGGAGCCCAACGCAGCATGTTAAATCCGCATATTCTTCCACCAGAATATTGGACAGAATTTGAGGAACATTTCAAAGTTGTCAATGGAAAATTATTCACCACCTCTTTGATTACCAAAAAACCCATTGGTATTCAAATCTTCCCAAACTGTGTCATTTGGACCAAGGTCATTGGTTCAACTCTGCCTAATAAAGATATCTTGTTAGGTTTTGACATCCTTCACCAGATCAAACACCTCTAAATCATTCCCACTGGAATCCGAGTCAAATCCATGTTCAAACCTTTCACAGACATTCTTAAACTTTACAACCTATCCGACACATCTCAGCCCTACCAAGATATATCCACTAAAATTTTGAGTCTGTGTCCGGAGTCTCATTCTCAATTCACCCATCCAAACCCATTGTGGAAAAATAAGTCTTTCTTTATTAAGTTACCTTTCAAACTTAATGAAGATATTAACCCAACCAAAGCTACCCATCCAGGAATGAGTCCTTCTGACTTACTCCTAGCCCAACAAAAATGTTCCCAATTGTTAGCCCAAGGTCTAATTGAGCCCACAACTTCTCTATGGGCTTGCCAAGCCTTTTATGTTGAAAAGCATGCTGAGCTTGTTCGAGGAAAGAAATGCTTAGTCATTGACTATCAGCCCTTAAACATATTTTTACAAGATGACAAATTCCCTTTGCCACGTCGACAAAGCATGTTTACTTTTCTCAAAAAAGCCCAGATCTTTCCAAAATTTGATTTAAAATCATGTTTTTGGCAATTAGGCATTGAACCCTCAGAATGGTACAAAACTGCCTTTTGTATTCCAAATGCCCATTTCCAATGGACAGTCTTACCCTTTGGTCTTAAGACTGCCCCATCCATCTTTCAAAAATCCATGATCCAAATCTTTCAGCCCATCCTCCATCATGCCTTGATTTATATTGATGACATCTTATTTTTTTCAGGTTCGCATGAGGAACATCACCAGCTGTTAACTCTGTTCTATGATATTGTCCAAAGTCATGGAATTATGTTATCAGCCAAGAAAAGCCCCATTGCCACAGATACCATTGAATTTCTTGGAATGGTCATAAAAGACGGCCATTACCAGCCTGGAAAGCACATTGCCCAAGAGTTGCTTCACTTTCCAGATCAGCACCTTTCCAAAAGGCAAGTCCAACAGTTTCTCGGTATCATCAACTACATTCGTGATTTCATCCCACACGTGGACCAACACACTCGATATCTTTCGGCTTTATTGAAAAAGAAGCCCCCAGAATGGAATGAGAACCACACCATTACTGTCACTACATTAAAGCAGATTGCGCAAAATCCGCCTCCCTTAAAGCTGATTGCAGATGGCAAGCGCATACTACAGACAGATGCCAGTGATGAATTATGGGGTGCCATTCTCCTCGAAGAACTCAATGAAAAAGAAAGCTTTATTGCTTATGCTAGTGGACATTCATCTGACACACAGAAGCATTACCACAGTGTGTTCAAAGAATCTTAGCGGTCAAGAATGGCATCAAAAAGTTCGAGTACCATCTGATTGGACACCATTTTCTCATCAGAATGGACTGTTCAGCCTTCCCAAATATCTTTAATTTCAAAGGTAAAACTGTTCCTGAAAAAATGTTACTAAGGTTAAAAGATTAGTTTTCCAAGTATGACTTTTCAGTAAAGCATATAAAGGGGTCCCAGAACCTCATCCCTGATATGCTTTCTAGACTCTCCAAACCAGACAAACTTCTCACCGTGCTTTCCACAACCTACCACTTCCCAGTTATCTTTATGGCTACTTCACTTCCTCCATAAGCTCTCACCAAGAAAAACTTTCCCCTTAACAAAACCTTCTCCTCTGTCTTTGCCATCCAGGACTTTGCCCGAAAAGTTGTTTTTCGCTTTTTCATTAAAGCCTACCTCATGGCAGACTCATTTCCATTTTCTACCTTCCACCCAGAAAATCTGTTTCTTACAGATCTCACCCTTGACCTATCCAGAGATATCACTGAAGATGAGTTATGGTACCTATGGTGCCTGACTGTTCTTTATGCCACCAAGCTCATCCTACCAATCAGTTCTACTTTGGAACATCTCCTCAACTCGAACAAAGCCACCTCCCTCACCTGGACTCTCCTTGAGTGGTTTTCTCCTATTCCATGGTGGAGAAAGAAACTGCAGCAACTATCAGAGATTTACAACCTGGAAAGAATGCCTTCCTCTGAAGCAAAACTGTTCACCTCATTCTTCATCATTCACAGGCCATGCTTTCAGCATCCAGAGACAAAGCTTTTCTGGTCCCAAGATCAAGTGTACGAATGGTTTACTGCACCACACCCAGCTGTCTTTGAAAATGAAATCCAAACCACCCTGCACAATTATCTTTGCCAACTCAACCACCAGACTCCACCACACAAAGATATCTCCCACACCTCCTTAGGCCCACAACATGACGTTATCATGATCCCCACTCCATCCATTATATCACACCCAAAACCCATCGGCATCATCATCAAAGAGGAAAAACCAGATTACACTGACTTCCTCTATCAAGACTCCCAGGACCCATGGGAAGACTTTCTTCCTCTCAGCCAACATCTCCAACAATTTCCCCAACCATCCATGCATGAACCTGGATCCTCCTCCCAACCACCACCATCACAACCACCCAAACCTTCCAAAAAATACAAGGCTACCCAGACATCCCCAAAAGCTTCTCCGACATCATCCAGACCAGTGTATGAATTCTACTGCCCACATCCATCATGTAGTGGTCCCGCTTGCAAGCATCCAAGGTTTTCCAAGACCTTTTTTGCACCACCTTCTGACGATGAACCTGATGCGACAGAAAGTGACTCTGAAGATGAAGACATGAACCTTCACTCCCCATAAAGAATTTTGTCTTTATGCATGACATTTCCTCTTTTGTCTCCATGCATGAAATTTCCTCTCTTGTCTTGTTGCAGGAAATTTCCCACTTTGTCTCCTTGTATGCACTTTCCTCTTTTGTCCTATTGTCATGAACTTTGTCATGTTGTAATAATGTTGCTTGTACTGTAGCTTTACTCTTGTACTGTAACTTTACCTTACTTTTACTATTGTAAAAGATAGGGGTCATGTCCTATCTTTATGAGTTCTCCTATATAAAGAGCTCACCCCCTTGTAAGATATAAGAAGTTTTAAGAGGTTTCTAAGAAGTTTGAAATCAATAAACTCTCGTGTGCCTTTCTATCATCAAGAAGTTCTAAACTCTCCTCTCTCTCTCTGCAAATGAATTTCTAAGTTAAAGAAATGAATCAAATAATTAAATTTGTTCATTTTGAAAACTAAAGGAAGTATGCTCTGCACTTGCCTTTAAGGAAGGATCCTGTGCATCAGAAAACTTATGGCGATTTCTTAAATGGTTTGGTACCCTGTTTTAAAGACTAAAGAGAGGTTTTTTTTGGGTTTTATAACCTTGAAAGAACTCTGATGAGAAAATGGTGTCCAATCAGATAGTACTCGAACTTTTTGATGCCATTCTTGACCGCTAAGATTTCTTTGAACATACTGTGGTAATGCTTCTGTATGTTAGAGAAATGTCCACTAGCGTAAGTAATAAAGCTTTCTTTTCCATTGAGTTCTTCGAGGAGAATGGCACCCCATAATTCATCACTGGCATCTGTCTGTAATATGCGCTTGCCATCTGCAATCAGCTTTAAGGGAGGCGGATTTTGCGCAATCTGCTTTAATGTAGTGACAGTAATGGTGTGGTTCTCATTCCATTCTGGGGGCTTCTTTTTCAATAAAGCCGAAAGATATCGAGTGTGTTGGTCCACGTGTGGGATGAAATCACGAATGTAGTTGATGATACCGAGAAACTGTTGGACTTGCCTTTGGAAAGGTGCTAATCTGGAAAGTGAAGCAACTCTTGGGCAATGTGCTTTCCAGGCTGGTAATGGCCGTCTTTTATGACCATTCCAAGAAATTCAATGGTATCTGTGGCAATGGGGCTTTTCTTAGCTGATAACATAATTCCATGACTTTGGACAATATCATATAACAGAGTTAACAGCTGGTGATGTTCCTCATGCGAACCTGAAAAAAGCAAGATGTCATCAATATAAATCAAGGCATGATGGAGGATGGGCTGAAAGATTTGGATCATGGACTTTTGGAAGATGGATGGGGCAGTCTTAAGACCAAAGGGTAAGACTGTCCATTGGAAATAGGCATTTGGAATACAAAAGGCAGTTTTGTACCGTTCTGAGAGTTCAATGCCTAATTGCCAAAAACCTGATTTTAAATCAAATTTTGAAAAGATCTGGGCATTTTTGAGAAATGTAAACATGCTTTGTCGACGTGGCAAAGGGAATTTGTCATCTTGTAAAAACATGTTTAAGGGCTGATAGTCAATGACTAAGCATTTCTTTCCTCGAACAAGCTCAGCATGCTTTTCAACATAAAAGGCTTTGCAAGCCCATGGAGAAGTTGTGGGCTCAATTAGACCTTGGCTAACAATTGGGAACATTCTTGTTGGGCTAGGAGTAAGTCAGAAGAACTCATTCCTGGATGGGTAGCTTTGGTTGGGTGAATATCTTCATTGAGTTTGAAAGGTAACTTAATGAAGAAAGACTTATTTTTCCATAATGGGTTTGGATGGGTGAACTGAGAATGGGACTCCGGACACAGACTCAAAATTTTGGTGGATATATCTTGGTAGGGCTGAGGTGTGTCGGACAGGTTGTAAAGTTTAAGAATGTCTGTGAAACGTTTGAACATGGATTTGACTCGGATTCCAGTGGAAATGATTTGGAGGTGTTTGATCTGGTGAAGGATGTCAAAACCTAACAAGATATCTTTATTAGGCAGAGTTGAACCAATGACCTTGGTCCAAATGACACAGTTTGGGAAGATTTGAATACCAATGGGTTTTTTGGTAATCAAAGAGGTGGTGAACAATTTTCCATTGACAGCTTTGAAATGTTCCTCAGATTCTGTCCAATATTCTGGTGGAAGAATATGCGGATTTAACATGCTGCGGTGGGCTCCAGTGTTGATGAGACCAATTGCTGGAATGGGCCTTTGGAATTTGGAAGGCAAGATTTGGAGTTTGATGAAAGGTATGGGAACAGTAGTATCAAGGGACAGCAACTGTTGGTGGAAAATGACTTGTGACTAATCACTGTCTGAGTCATCAGAGGAATTCTGTAGTGTGAACACTATTTCATCATTGGGTTCATCTTGTTCTGAAAAATAAAATTCCAGTTCATCATTTTCTGGAGAGAAATTCGTGGTAGCTTGGAGATGTTCAAGTAGCCGAATAGATTTTTCCTGTTTGTTGGGACAATCCTTAGCATAATGACCTTTCTTCTTGCAAATAAAGCATCTGCTGGACTTTCTCCTTTTAAGGTCTCTGGATGAAGATGACTTCTTTCTAAAGAATCTGTAGGACTTTCTAGACCGGCTAGGCTTAGATGAGTATTCCGGACGTTTGAATATCTGAAAATGCTTTTTCTTTTTAGGACTGCAATCACAATCCTTCTTCTGTTTGCATTTAATATACAAATAAGGCTTTTTACAAGCACTCCGAAATGGTTCTCTGTCTTTCAACAGTTCTTTGAAAAACTGTTTCTGCTCATAGAGTTTGTCAAGACAAGTTTTGGCAAGTTGAATGATTTTGCCAATAGAGATGTTGTCAAGGACAAGATTGGAAGCACGAAGTTGCCGCTGTATATCTGGTTGGAGTTCATCAGGAAGGGAAGCCAGGAAAACATGCTTTACTGTCGGTTCATTGAAGCCATTAAGCTTATAGAACAGCAAGGACATTCTTTTATAATGGAATTCAAGATCCTTAGCATTGAGGGAACAACATTTCATGTTGAGATAGTCTCGTCGTACAGCTTCAAAAATGGCAGAGGGGTTTACAAGGAATTGATCATGGATAACAGCAAGGGCACTTGAGACTTCTGGCAATTGAACAAACTGCAATTGTCTGTATTGGCCTAGAGATTCAAACCAATCTCTTAGAGCACCCATAAAACGAGTGGCAAATTCTCTAAGGACTGATTGAGTGGTAGCTCCTGGCCTTAACATTTGTAAGTCAAGCCAGGTAGACATTTCATTAAGCCGATCACACCATTTAGAGGATGGAATATTATCAAATGTAAACCATGGACCATTTGACGATTTTGGGCCGGTTGAACCGGTTTGGGCTTGGGCTGGAGGAGGTTGGTTTGAGGCAGAGAATTCAGGCATTTCTTCATCAACTTCAGAAGGAATGTCAACATATGGTTCTGTGTGAGAGATCTGGCCTTAATCAGGTGGATTAGTTTGAGCCATCAGGATTTTGGTGATATCAGCATAGGACTTTTCAGAGTCACTAGTGGAAGCTGATGATTCTGTGTCTGTCCCAGTATGAGTATCTGAGACTGCAAGATTGGAATCAGAAGTTTGATCATCGGTGGTGGATGTGTTGTCAACTGCGTGGGCACTAAACAGGTGCGTGGGTTGTTTATCTTTGGATTGGGTAGGAGGTTGAGAAGGAGCTGGTGGTGGAATGCTGATGGTGAGACTGATAGATAGCCATGGGTTGGTTGGTCAGGAGTGGAAACAGCGGGTTGGGGAATAGTGGCTGGTTGTGGTTGAGGTTTAGGCTTGGGTTTAGGTTTTGATGGAGGTGGTAATAGATTTTCTCGAAAAAGAGTATGAGTCATACCAAATAACTTGAAAGGTTCATACTGTTTGATAGGGGAAAGCATAGAGGCAAATGGATGATAGGTTGGACCGATGGAAGGCATCGGAGGTGAGGAGGTAAAAAGGGTAGGCCTTTGTTTTTCTGATTCTATATGGTCAAGCTCAGCTTTCAAGCGTTTGATCTCTCTTTCCTTCTGGTCAAATTGAGGGCCATAATAGCGTTAAGCAAGCATGGTTCTTAACTCAGAATCAAGTTGAGCAATTCTGGACTGTAGGTTTTGGTGGATCTGCTGCATTTGGGCAGTGATGGAATCAACTTTGGTCTCAGGCTTTTCAGTTCGTAAACTGATTTTTTCAACTTTGGAATTAATGTTTACCAAAGTATCATTTTGTGCTCTGGCATTTTGGGTTTGCCAATTGAGGACTGATTCAAAAGGTTTAGGGGGTTCAAGGTGGCTATAGAGGTTATGGCTGAAGGGATAAAGGGTTTGGACACAACATTGCGTTGGGAATCTGTGTGGGTGTCTAAAGGAGGAAAGGAAGAAGAGTAGTCTGAAGAAGTAGATGAAAACATCATACAACTCAGTGGTGGTGTTGGATTTGGGATTAGTGAGGGAATCTCAGATTTACAATGTTTTGCAATCCATTTGAGTTCTTTTTTGTAGATGGGTAAAAGAGCTAGTGGAGATGGAGGATCTTGTGGTGGTGTGGGATTATGATGGTGACATGAGGCTAGAGGTTTTTTCTTTTTAGGTTTTCTTTTTCTGGAATAATCATCATCGTCCTCGTCCCAATCATCCCAGCAGGGACAATTTTGGTCACACATGCCTGAGCCAGGGGCATCCTATAGGAAATGACCATTGAGCTTTGCTGGATAAACAGGGTAGCCTTTAGAAGTAAACCCTGTAATGGGTAGATCTTCTTGAGCTTTCTGAACAGCTGTGATCATGGAAGAGTAAGTAAAGGAGAGTCGAGGAGGCTCTTGGGGAGCACTGGGAGGTGGTTTGAAAGTCATTCTAATTGTTCCATCTGGCCGTCTTTCAAACATGCTTTCTTATGTCTGAATTGGAGTTGTATTGGTATGAAACTATTCATAGTTTGAGATCCACTCAAGAGGCATCTTGATGAGCTCATGACGGGGGATTTGTCTGGGGATCTAGATGATGGTTGGGATTTGGTCAGATTCAGCTAAGACCATGAGAGTGTCAGAGTGATGGTTTGGAGTGGGTAGATCTAAGACATGATTTTGAAGCCTATAGACCAATTGGTGATGGAGAGTGGCAATTTTGGCGGAAGAGATTTGTTCTGCACCTTGGATCTGGACTTGGACTTTTAAGGTTGTGAGTAAAGTTGTGTCTTGGAGAGAAAGGTTGAAGTTGGGGTAGAAAGTGAGTAAAACACTTCCTGCATGGAGGGTAGTGAGAACAGTGCCAATAACAACATCTTGGTACTATTTGAAACGGGTATCAAGGAGAGCAAGGCGAGCTGTGACTGGTAATCCTTTGCGCCCATGAAGGGTGAGGATTAATCTAATTCCTCCAAGATAGAGATGGGTATAACCTTCTCGTTTCCAGTTGGAAATTAACTCTGAAGGAATCTCCAGAGTAACATATTGCTCAGTAGAAGTGGCTTGAAGAGCACACTGATCCAGACGAGAGGACTGAATATATTCTTTTGGATGAGATCTTCGAGTAGAGATGAGGGTGCGGATACTACGAGTAAAGGAACTGGGTCTTTTGTACAGTTGGTAGGGACTGATGAGAGGGTAAGATGACTCACTGATTTGGACTGATTCAGGGATGTAGGAGTATTCTACAAGGTTTTCTATTTTATTAGCTGTATGAGAAGTGCAAGATTTAGGGAGAGAAAGAGTATAAGACAAAGTAACAGGATTAGAAGGAGATGAAGATGATGTTGAAGCCATGATTGAGAAGTTCTCTCTGCTCCTGAAGTCTAAAGATCAAAACAAATCAAATACTGAAATTATACCATTTTGAGCAGGAAAAATGAGATTTAGAAAACATGGAAGTTTCAAGGACGAGTATGGCTCTGATACCATAAAAAGAGAGTACGTGGCTTGTGATCTCTCAGTGCAGACCAGACTAACGCCCATTCAGGTTCGCCTCTGGAATTTACGTTGAGAGTTTCCTGCCTATATACCTCTTGAATCAAAACTTAAAACGAGTTCTTTCAAGGTAAATTTACCCACAACCTTAAAAGTCCAAGTCCAGATCCAAGGTGCAGAACAAATCTCCTCTGCCAAAATTGCCACTCTCCATCACCAACTGGTCTATAGGCTTCAAAACCATCCCTTAGATCTACCCACTCCTGACCATCACTCTGACACTCTCATGGTCTTAGCTGAATCTGACCAGATCCCAACCATCATCCAGATCCTTAGACAAATTCCTCGCCATGAGCTCATCAACGATCTCTCAGTGCAGACTAGACTAACGCCCATTCGGGTTCGCCTCTGGAATTTACGTCGAGAGTTTTCCGCCTATATGCACCTAAAACGAGTTCTTTTAAGATTATAAAATCCAGAACAGACTTCTCTTTAGTCTTAAAATAGGGTACCAAACCATTTAAGAAATCGCCATAAGTTTTCTGATGCACAAGATCCTTCCTTGAAGGTAAGTGCAGAGCATACTTCCTTAAGTTTTCAAAATGAACAAATTTAATTCTTTGATTTGTTTCGTTCACCTAGAACTTTATTTGCAGAGAGAGAAAAGAGAGTTTAGCAAATCATGATAAAACACACGAGAGTTTATTGCTTTCAAAGCTTCTAAGCTTCCATATTTTAGAACGAAACAAATCAAAGACCAGAGAGAGAGAAGAGAGTTTAGCAAATCATGATAAAACACACGAGAGTTTATTGCTTTCAAAGCTTCTAAGCTTCCATATTTTAGAAGGGAAGTGAATTCTTTATATAGGAGAGCTCATGAAGATAGGACAGGACCCCTATCTTTTACAATAGTAAAAGTAAGGTAAAGCTACAATACAAGCAACATTATTACAACAGGACAAAGTCTATGACAAGAGGACAAAAGAGGAAAGTGCATGCAACGGGACAAAAAGGAAATGTCATGCAACAAGACAAAAACAAGGAAATTTCATGGAAAGTGCATGCTATGAGACAAGGACGGAAATTTCATGCAACAAGACAAAAAGGAAATTGCATAGAACAAGACAAAGTGAGAAATTTCCTGGAAAAAGCAAACTATGAAGAGGAGAGGTTCATGTAGTCATCTTCAGAGTCACTTTCGGTTGCATCAGGGTCATCGTCAGATGGTGGAGGGAAAAAGGTCTTGGAAAACCTTGGATGCTTGCAGGCGGGACCACTGCATGGTGGATGTGGGCAGTAGTATTCAGACACTGGTCTGGATGATGGCTGAGGAATCTTTGGGGACGTCTGGGTAGCTTTGTCTACTTTTGAAGGTTTGGGTGGATGTGATGGTGGTGGTTGGGAGAAGGATCCAGGTTCATGCATGGATGGTTGGGGAAATTGTTGGAGATGTTGGCTGAGAGGAAGAAAGTCTTCCCATGGGTCTTGGGAGTCTTGGTAGAGGAAGTCAGTGTAGTCGGGCTTTTCTCTTTAATGATGATTCCTATAGATTTTGGCTTGGATATGGTTGATGGAGTGGGGATCATGATGAGGTCATGTTGTGAGCCTAAGGAGGTATGAAAAATATCTCTGTGTGGTGGAGTCTGGTGGTTTAATTGGCGAAGGTAGTTATGGAGGGTGGTTTGGATTTCATTTTCAATGATAGCTGGGTGTGGTGCAGTAAACCATTCATACACTTGATCTTGGGTCCAGAAAAGTTTTGTATCTAGATACTAAAAGTATGGCCTGTGGATGATGAACACTGAGGTGAACAGGCGTGCTTCTGAAGCAGGGATTCTTTCAAGATTATAAATCTCAGAAAGTTGCTGTAGTTTCCTTCTCCACCATGGAATGGGAGAAAACCATTCAAGTAAAGTCCAAGTGAGGGAGGTGGCTTTGTCCGGGTTGAGGAGATGTTCCAAAGTGGGACTGATTGGCAGGATGAGCTTGGTGGCATAAAGAACAGTTAGACACCATAGGTACCATAACTCGTCTTCAATGATATCCCTGGAGGGGTTAAGGGTGGGACCTGTAAGGAACAAATTTTCTAGGTGGAAGGTAGAAAATGGAAATGAGTCTGCAATAAGGTAGGCTTTCATGAAGAAGCAAAAAACAGCTTTTCGTGCAAACTCTTGAATGTCAAAGACATGAGAGAAAGTTTTGTTAAGGGGAAAGTATTTCTTGGTAAGAGCTTCTGAGGGAAGGGAAGTAGCCATAGAGATGATTGGAAAGTGGTAGGTTGTGGAAAACACGGTGAGAAGTTTGTCTGGTTTGGAAAGTCTAGAAAGCATATCAGGGATAAGGTTCTGGGACCCCTTTATATGCTTAATTGAAAAGTCATACTTGAAAAACTAATCTTTTAACCTGAGTAACATTTTTTCAGGAACAGTTTTACCTTTGAAAGTGAGAATATTGGGGAAGGCTGAACTGTCCATTCTGATGAGAAATAGTCTCCAATCAAATGATACTCAAATTTCTTGATGCCATTCTTTACCGCTAAGATCTCTTTGAACATACTATGGTAATGCTTCTGTGTGTCAGAGAAATGTCCACTAGCATAAGCAATAAAGCTTTCTTTTCCATTGATTTCTTCGAGGAGGATGGCACCCCATGATTCATCACTTGCATCTGTCTGTAGTATGCTCTTGCCATCTGCAATCAACTTTAAAGGAGGCGGATTTTGCGCAATCTGCTTTAATGTAGTGACAGCAACGGTGTGGTTCTCATTCCCACTCTGGGGGCTTCTTTTCAATAAAGTTGAAAAATGTCGAGTGTGTTGGTCCACGTGTGAGATGAAATCACGATTGTAGTTGATGATACCAACAAACTGTTGAACTGGCTTTTTGGATAGGTGCTGATCTGGAAAGTGAAGTAATTCTTGGGCAATGTGCCTTCCTGGCTAGTAATGGCCATCTTTTATGACCATTCCAAGAAATTCAATAGTATCTGTGGCAATAGTGCTTTTCTTGACTAATAACATAATTCCATGACTTTGGACAATATCATAGAACTGGGTTAACAGCTGGTGATGTTCCTCATGCGATCCTGAAAAAAGTAAAATGTCATCAATATAAATCAAGGCATGATGGAGAATGGGCTGGAAGATTTGGATCATGGATTTTTGGAATATGGATGGGGCAGTTTTAAGGCCAAAGGGTAAGACTGTCCATTAGAAATGGGCATTTGGGATACAAAAGGTAGTTTTGTACTGTTCTGAGGGTTCAATGCCTAATTGCCAAAAACCATATTTTAAATCAAAATTTGAAAAGATCTGGGCATTTTTGAGAAAAATAAACATGCTTTGTTGTCGGGGCAAAGGAAACTTGTCATCTTGCAAAAACATGTTTAAGGGCTGATAGTCAATGACTAGGCGTTTCTTTCCTCGAACAATCTCAGAATGCTTTTCAACATAAAAGGCTTGGCAAGCCCATTGAGAAGTTGTGGGCTCAATTAAACCTTGGGCTAATAATTGTGAACATTCTTGTTGGACTAGGAGTAAGTCAGAAGGACTCATTCCTAAATGGGTAGCTTTGGTCGGGTTAACACCTTCATTTAGTTTGAATGGTAACTTAATGAAGAAAGACTTAATTTTCCACAATGGGTTTGAATGGGTGAACTGAGAATGGAACTCTGGACACAGACTCAAAAGTTTGGTGGCTATATCTTGGTAAGACTAGGGGGTTTCAAACAGATTATAGAGTTTTAGAATGTCTGTGAAAGGTTTGAACATGAACTTGACTCGGATTCCAGTGGGAATGATCTAGAGGTGTGTGATCTGGTGAAGTATGTCAAAACCTAACAAGATATCCTTATTAGGAAGAGTTGAACCAATGACCTTGGTCTAAATGACACAGTTTGGGAAGATTTGAATACCAATGGGTTTTTTTGGTAATCAAAGAGGTGGTGAACAATTTTCCATTGACAGCTTTGAAATGTTCCTCAGATTCTGTCCAATATTCTGGTGGAAGAATATGCGGGTTTAGCATGCTGCGTTGGGCTCCAATATCGATAAGACCAATTGCTGGAATGGGCCTTTGGAATTTAGAGGGCAAGATCTGAAGTTTAATGGAAGGAATGGGAACAATAGTATCAAGGGACAGTAACTGTTGGTGGAAAATGACTTGTGACTAATCACTGTCTGAGTCATCAGAAGAATTCTGTAGTTCGAACACTGTTTCATCATTGGGTTCATCTTGTTTTGAAAAATAGAATTCCAGTTCATCCTTTTCTGAAGAGTAATCTGTAGTAGCTTGGAGATGTTCAAGCAGTCGAATAGATTTTTCCTGTTTGTTGGAACAATCCTTGGCATAATGACCTTTCGTCTTGCAGATAAAACATATGCTGGACTTTTTCCTTTTAAATTCTCGGGATGAAGATGACTTCTTTCTGAAGAATCTGTAAGGCTTTTTGGACGGGCGAGGCTTAGATGAATATTCCGGATGTTTGAATTTCTAAAAATGCTTTTTCTTTCTAGAGCAATTGTCAGTGATAAAGGAACTCATTTTTGGAACAAAATATTTGTTGTGGCATTGGCTAAGTATAAGATTAAGTAAAAAGTTGTTACAACATATTATCTACAAATAAGTGGTTAGACAGAAGTGTCCAACATGGTGATAAAAAAAATATTTTAAAGAAAGTGATGAATCCCAATAGAAAGGGTTGTTCTATTAGATTAAATGACTCCTTGTGTGTATATCATATCCCCTTCCAGAATTGTTTACGAGAAAGCGTGTCATTTATCCTTAGAGCTGGAGCACAAAACATATTGGGCAATAAAACAATTGAACATGGATATCTTTCCTGCAGCAGAGCAGAAGAAGCTACAACTTTATGAGCTAGAAGAATTGAGGTTATTCTCCTACGAAAATGCAAGAATCTACAAGGAGAGGACCAAGCAATGACATGACAAGCAAATCCAGTAAAGGAAGCTCATTCCAAGTCAACAAGTCTTAATCTATAATTCAAGACTAAAACTGTTCATGGGAAAATTATTTTCTAGATGGTTAGGACATTTTTAAACTTATCAAAATTTATCCTCATAGGGCTGTGGACCTTTAAGATGAAAGGATAGGCCAGGAATTCCAGGTGAATGGACAAAGAGTGAAGCATTACCTTGGAGCTATTGTGAGCAATCCAAGAGAGAATTTGTTCCTAAAGGATCTAGCTTGAGTAATCAGAGATGGTCAAGCTAAAGGACTTAAAATCTAGCGCTAATTAGAAGACGAAAGTTGTTTCAAAATTATTACAACATTATATTTAGTGTTAAAACTTTGTTAATTTATCTTTTTGTTATTTCAATTGTGCATATAATTTCTTTATTTTCTTTTATTTCGTTGTGTGAAATTACAGCAAATAAAAAAATATGGGCAAAGAAGCCAAAAAGAATTGTTGCAACATCATATACAGCATGACAGTTACAAGATGGTTCTTAAACAACGAAGGCACCTACATTAATGCCACAACAAATGATTGATTGCTATAGCAATGATTTTTACTATTACACTGACAGTTTTGGATTTTTAACGTTAGAGGGCTGACACGCTTTTGTCAGCAAATCAGAATTTGTGATAAAGATGATTCTGCAACCCCTTATTCGCTATGACACATATCCTTTCCTTTCATTCTTGAAACTTGTTTTTAAAATTCAAAAATATATTTCCAAGTTTATCTAATTAATTACCTTTCTCTTTCCACTTTCCTTTTGCTATAATTAGGGATTTACTTCAATTATTTCAATTTCACTATAACTCTTTCTTTCCCTGTCTGTAACTATCAACATCTTTATAATTCTTTTTCTGTTCTACTTTTCTTTCCAGCAAAATACAACTCTGTTCAAATTACCACAACAATGCCAAAATTAAAGCACGTGTTGGTAGATTAAAGGATCATGTAGAATTCCACAACCATAAAGCCAAGGAAAAGTTTGAAGACACTATCGAGCCTTAGAAAATTCTAGAAGAAAAGGGTTATCAATTTCCAAAACAACCAACAAGGATGATGAACAACATTTATACTGTTGTAGCACATAAAGGATGGATGAAGTTTAGTGCTCACCCTCAAGACCATGTTATCTGAGTCGTTAAGGAGTTCTATTCCAACATGTTACAATAGGACCAACGCAATATCTTTATGAGGCAAGTGCAAGAACCTTGAGACTCTCAAGTTATTAATGCTTTTTATGACTTTCCTGTTGTGATTGATTGTGAGCAAATAAGTGGGGGGGTTTAAGACCTTGACTGTTCAGGGTAATGAATGGATGAATAAGGATAGTAGAGTAGTCAATAGGATAGACTTGAAGTATATTGCTAAGGTTTGGGTGAAATTTTTGAAATCTAGATTGATGCCAACCATCTACACTACTGTTGTTTTCTAAGATAGACTCATCCTTTTTTATACTATAGTCAAGGGTTTAGCCATAGATGTTGAGAAGATCATTGAAAAAGAAATTCTAGAGTGCCTTGCTGTTTCTTTTCACTTATCACAAGTATTTGTGAGGCCTCTGGGTGAAATTTGAGGCATGTGACGAGAAAGTGAAGAATGAAGGGGTTATCATAGATAGGGCAGTCAAAAGGATTGTTGTGTAATCTACTACTGCAGCAACCCCAGAACACCCTACTTTAGCTAAAGACAAGACAAGCTATAGGGAATGAGAAGATGCTACAAGAGCTCAGTGAAAGCATAAATGCATGTGTCCAAGCACAAATGGAAGAAAATGAGAAGTTTTGGACTTACTTAGTGCATCTTGAAGCACAGAAGCATCAATTTGTCAGATCTATGTGATGTTCCTAAGTTATTGCTCTAGTAATTTAATTTTCAAAGAGCGAAGGAGACTACTCCAATAGCAGAAAGTGAAGACGTAGAGAGCGGATGAGAGTTAACCAAAGAGTAGCAGTAGGAATAAGGGGAGGCTGAAAACGCTAAAGCAAAAGAAGAAGAAGAAGAAGAAGAATGTGAAGAGGAGGAAGAAGAAGAGGAAAAGTAGAAAAACCACCAGTTATGACTCTTAAAAGCAAGGGTAAAGAGAAAATTTTGATTGAAGAGGAGTTTGAGCAGAGAAAGCAGAGGTGATTGATGCAGCTTTAGAGAAGGCCATCAGCAGGGCCACAATGACAAAAGAAGCAAAAAGGAGTTTGAGGGAAATCATTGCGAGCATCACTGAGCAACCAGCAACAACAACTCCTACACCAGCCGCTGTAAAGAAAACTCCTACCAAGTCTCCTATATCAATTCCCAGGGCATCCGACAAAAGAAAAAATGCACAACCTTCTAGAGGTACTGCAACAGGGGCAAGCACTAGAAGAAATAGAACCAAAGAAAACAAAGATAATTCCACCCAAAGGCACAGAAGTTGTTGGAACCCCTCCAACCAACTCGACCAAAAGCCAAAAGAAAAATAACTAGTTGCTGCACTACTAGGTTCACCTAAGAAACGCTTGAGAAGTGAATCAAAGAAGAAATAAACCTTTTCAACATGTGCTGTAACAACAAGGGAGTATCCCCTGCCAGCCCAGTTTAATTTTTCTATTTCTAAAAACTTTTCTTTTCTTTTATTCATTCCATCTTGTTTATTGAGAATTTATTTTTATTGCTATATGCATGTTTATCTTTAAATCATTTTGTGTGCACTTGAGGACATAACACCTCTCAAGTTTGAGGGGTGTGTTATTGTATTTTGTGTCTATGAATGCATTTGTTTGTGTTGTGTGTGTAGCTCTATTTATCCAGAATTCATATTTGGATTAGAAAATCCAATGAGGATAAATTGAGTGTTGAAATGGGGAATTAATGACTGTCAAGTAGGGATAGTTTATAGATGAAGGTTGAAACTTTGTCTTAACACTTAGGCTTTAGTTGAGTTTTGTGAGTATGTTGTAGCAAAATCAGATAGAGCAATAAGGTTAAAAATATCTCAAGTTTGTAGGGAACTTGAAATTTTTTTCAGAATTATAAAAAATTATGCTAGTTATGGAATAAAATTATGCTCTAATGATTTAGTTTCTGAGAAACTAGGGCTAAGTATATACCTCATATGTAGGCTTGAGTAAAAAGGCAGTAAGAGTTATGAGCATTGTTGTAGTAACTGATATATAACAGAAAAAAAAAGAAAGTAAGATAGGTCCTCTATATAGGATATTGAGTAGCTAGATCTATTCATGAGTCTCACGCTCAGTCTTGAGTCAAGTGTGTCCAAAGATAAGATTATGTTATAGCATCTTAGATGTTTTTGCTTCAACAACTTTGATCTATACATTGGTCAAGTAATTAAGTGGTATCATTACAAGTGATAGGCATTAACATGAAAAATCAATGTTACATTGAAGAGTGTAAAACGAAAAATTATTGTAGCACAGCTTGCAGCAATTTTTTACCAAAGTTCCTCTATATGGGGATGTATTTGTGTTTGATCTTAGGTTATATTTGATGCTTGTGTGATGTACAGCAACTCTAAAACTTGATTAAAGTGTTACACACACACTTTAGACAGTATAAAACCTAAGTCTAGAACTAGCTAGATGTTAAAGCTAAGTTGTTTGTCGAATGATTATGTGATTGAAGTGTTAGTATTGTTATTATAGTATTTTTATACTTAAACTACTATTACTTAGAGAATAAATGATGTGTTTAATTGTATTTTTAGTTACATTTTTGCATGAGCAATTGTTTAAGCTTAATTTTAATAAATTGGTTGTGTTTTAGAATACTTTGTGCTCTGATTAAGTGTATGATTGTAGGGGACCAAAAAGCTCAAGTTTTAAGGATGGAATGCTGTTGCAATAGACTTGAAAAGATGATAAAAAAACTTGGTTGTAGAGGAATTAAAACAAGTTTGGAACAGAGAATATGTTGTAGTTGTTGCTTTAGTAATCTTGTAGCAACTGCATATGAGATTTCACGCGTGTTTACTGAAAGATTACGATCCAAGGTTTCCAAAAATGGAAGGCACGTGGCCACACACTTTTGATTGCCCTAATTCCTATATATATAAAAGGAGTACACATGCAAAGAAAAAAAACAGTCGTCATTAAAGACAAATAACAGAGAAAAAAAGAGAAAAAGAGAGATTTAAAGGCTGCAACAGAGGATTCAAGGAGAAAAAGAATGATAGATCACAAGATCAAGCGGAACTTAATTCCTAATCTTTATTATATTGTTTTCTTTGCTTTATGGGAATGTATTTGATGGCTAAAATGATTTTTCTTTCTGTTTTATCTTTCATGAACTAAATTTTGTTGTGGTTGAGTGTTAAACTAGTTTAATGACTATTTGACTGATATGTATTAGGGCTGGGCAAAATCGGGTTTGGGTCAGATTCGGATCAACCCGATCAGATTTCGGGTTAGTCGGGTTGGATAAAAGCTCATCCGAACTCAACCCAAACCTACAACCCGATCTGATCCGATCCGATCTAAGTTCGAAGCGGATCGGATCGGGTTGTAGGTTCGGGTTGAGTTCGGATCGGATCAGATCAGATATAAAGTATATAAACAATTACACACGATCTATACATTTGTTCACTTATAATATATAAAGCATATACACCATCTTTGTCAAGTTACACTAACAGCCCAAAACATTCAAAAGTCAAAAGTCAATAGCCAAATGATGGATGGAGCTTGCGGGGTCGAATGGAGCTTGAATCGGATCAGGTGATAGTGGAGGATTGGAGGCGTGAAGGTGGCGCAGCAGATCCAGTACTTGGTGACAACAAATTGGTAGATCCAGTATTGACGGAGCAGCTTTGGTTGGCGTCGACTCTCGGCGGTTGCTGCATCTGGTGACTGGATCCAGCTTGCTCCTTGAACTTCATGTGTGTTTAACTGTCTGTGAATCGTGACTATTTTGTTTGTTTGGCTGTGGGTGTGCGCTGTGTAACTACCGCTTGTCGTCATCGGTTGTGGAATGCGAGAGAGGGAGGTTGTGGCATGTACGTCGCTGGTCGGCGATTGTGGGTCGGTGTAGGCATGAAGCTGTGAACTTTGTGTGTGATTGACTATGTTTCAGTGTTTGTTTGTGACTCTGTGTGTAGATGGTGTGTGGATCGTGTGTGTGGTGTGTGATTGTGTGGGTGAGTGAAGTTTGTCAATTTTGGTTTTTTAATTTTGTTCTGTTTTTTTATTTCGTGTCAACCCAATCAGATTTTTGGATCGGATTGGGTTTCATCCAATCCGTTCATGATCCAATCGGGTTGACACAAATGAATCTGATCGGGTTTTATATATAACCCAATCTGATCCGAACCCGATTTTTTTCGGATCGGATCGGGTCGGATTGGGTATTTTGCCCACCCCTAATATGTATGTGTTGCTCAGAATCTGCTATAGCATTTTGTATTGATTTTACGTATTGCAATTCCTTATTTAGCTGACCACCCATTTAGTGGATACTAGAGCCTAAAAAAGTCTGACTTAGTAGAACTAATTAAGATAATACATGGTTTTAGATTGGATTTTCCAAATTGAGTTAACCTTAATTTGAATAGGGTCATACTTGATCTAAAATTAGTGAAGAACTAAACATAGGGATTTACCTTGTAGGGCAATTAGAACCTAGAATGTATAATTTTACATCTAATGTTAGTGTAACGATTAGTCACTGTTAGGTTGTATTTAGATATAAGATATCTAACATGCGACAGCTGAGGATGCATGATGTATTATGCTTAGTGTTGTAGGAGATGCTGTAGCAACAGAGTCTTAATTGAAAAAACAGTCAATACCATTAAGTGAGTTTTAATCACTCAACTACTCTTTTCCCATTGAGTTTGTCTTTATGTTTGACTTGAGAATTTTCCTTATTGCATTTTATTTATTGCATTTTTTATTTCATTAGTTCATTAGTTTCATTAATTTACTTTAATTAAAATTAAAATGTACTGTTAAGATTGATGTACAAATCGTATAGCATCGATCCCTGTAGAGTCGACTTGAATACTCATTGTTATATTACTTGTTGTGTACACTTGCACATTGACACCTAAAGCAATAAGTATACAATCCAACAGTTTGTCATCATTAAAAAAATCGGAGATTGTTGACATTAATATACTTATAACATTGATTTTGATTATGACAACCCATGTGGGACAAAAGTTAAGAATGATGAAGTCCTTAAACTAGTTCAATTTCTTAGGTCGTATGATGTTTTTGGACAAGTATAAGTTTTTAAAGACAAACGGATAATCATTAATCTTGAAACAGTAAATCAATAATGTATGGTTGAGTTATTGAAAGGTTTGGGAAACTAATAGTTAACAGTTTATAAGAAAACAACTAATCAATAAATTCCAAAGAAGAACTTGTTTGAAAATAACAAACCGTTTACGGGGAATAGATAACCAATATTTCTTTGCAGAGTCTCTAGACGAAAATGGCAAACCGACATCCTCTAATGGTGATTCGACAATTCATATTGCTGCATAACAGTAACCAACACAAAGTCAAAACAAAAATTCGATTTCTATTAACGGTGATCCAATAATTGCTAGAAGTCAACAACAACTAGTTTTCTTCTCTATCTAAAAAACGGCTTCGTCAAATTCAATTTAAAGAGGATTTTATGATTGTCATAAGCTTGTTTATTGAGTATTCAAACTGCCTTGTGCTTAAAATTTTCTTATTCTTTCATACTTGTGAGAGTAAAAATCATTGTAATCTTTATTTCAATATCAAAATTGAGTGGTTGAAAGTGTGGGAAACATTTTGGTAAAGAGATGTGTTGTTGGTTGAGAGAGCAGCATTTCATCTGATGGTATTCTTTTCTGTCCGCTTCAGTGGAGGCAGTTTTTTCACCGAGAAACTGCTCATGAATGATATTGAGGGCTGTACCAACCGGAGCTTCAATGAATTGGAGCTGTCTGAATTCTCCTAAGCTCTCTAGCCAGTCTCGTAAAGAACCCGTGGAACGGGCCATGAATTCACGAAGGACAGTTTGAGATTGAGCAGAAGGCTTGGTACTTTGAAGATCAATCCAAGCAGCAAATTCTTGAAAGCGAGCTGCCCATTTTTGACGGGGAATGTCATCAAATGTAAACCAAGATGCTGAGGATGGTTTAGTGGAGTGGTCATGGACTGGTGGTGGCACTGGGTCTGTTTGAGACGCTTGGTCAGGAGGGTCATCTTCCACAATAGGAGTGGAAGTAGAGGCACTTGGATCTGCAGTCTCAGTGGCCATTAATATGCCTGTGATGTCAGCATATTTGGACTCAGAATCAGTGGAGGTGTTTGATGAGTCATAAGAGGAAGATGAGGAGGAATTAGGTGTTTCAGGCTCAGACGAATCAGAGGAGTCTGAAAGGTGAGGCTGGACAGTATGATAGTGATACTGATCCATTGGGTTTTTATCCTTTTGAGGAGGTTCAGGATAGACTTGTGGTGGTTCTCTTGGAGGGATAATAGGTGTAGATGAAGAGGCTGTAGCCTTGGGACGTGGTTGAGAGGTGTTGACTTGGGATCGTTGTTTTTTGGATAAAGATGGTGGAGGAGGTACTGGAAGATGAGAGTAACCGAAAGGTTGCTGATAAGCAGGTTGTTGAGATCTAGATGGTGGATAGAAAGGTACAAATGCATCAAAGAGTGGAGGAGATACTGGTGTAGGTTGAGATCGGGTGAAAAGAGATGGTCAAACCTTGTCAGCATCTATTCTGGATACCTCAGCTTTGAGTTTTCTGATCTCGGCTTCTTTGGAATTGAACTCTGGACCCCAGATATGATTCTTAATCATATATCTGAGATCGGTGTCTAGCTCAGAAATCCGGTCATGGAGACGGATGTACATTTGATCCAAGCGACTGGTGATGGAATCAACTTTGGTTTCAGTCTGGGAGACTTGAGTTGCAACACGGTCAATTTTCTTACCGAGTTGTTGGAGAGAATGGTTTTGAGCATTGGCATTTTTGGTTTGCCAATTCAAGACAGCTTCGTATTGTTTTGGTTCTTCAGGTTGTCCAGAGGCTGTAATTGGAGATTGGACAAAAGGTTTGGAGGTAACACGGGTTTGTGGATCTGTTTATTTTTCAAGGGGTGGAAAGGAGTTTTCATAAGAGTGACTTGAAAACATAAGGCAAGACCTGATTGGTTGAACAGGAGGTTTTGGATCCGGTGGAGGTTGTGGAGGAAAGGATGTGCAAGATGATGGAGGATAAGAAGCTTTTTTCTTTTTCTTTTTCTTTCTCCGCATAACTTCTAATTCTTCATCAATGTCATCAGTATCCGTATCATCCAAGCAAGGACAATCCGGATTGCACATATGGGCTTCTGGAACATCCCATAAAAAGTGACCATTAAGCTTGGCAGGATATACTGGATAGCCTTCGGATGAAAAGCCATGAATAGGAAGGTGTTCTTCTTGACCAGTTTGCACTGCTGTGATCATTGCAGTATAAGAAAGCCGTGGATCGTCTGAAGTAGGCTGAGCATCAGGAGTTTGAAAAGTAAGTTGGACTTGGCCATTTGGACATCTGGTAAAAGTGGCTTCTGTGGCTTGGACTGGTTCAGAATTCTGGTGAAAGTGCTCATAGTTGGTTAGCCATTCAAGAGGCATGAGGTTGAGCAGTTCTTGTTTTGGAATTTGTTTGGGGATTTGGATGATGGTAGGAATTTTGTCTGTATCCGCCAGTATCATCAAAGCATCAGAACTTGTGTGTGGTGTAAGAAGGTCAAGTGCATGATTTTGTAATCGATACACTATTTGGTGATGGAGGGTTGCAATCTTGGAGGTAGGTGTTTGTTCTGCTCCTTGGAGCTGGATTTGGACTTTAAGTGTTGTTGGAAGGTTGGGATCCTCAAGAGAGAGGTTGAAGTTTGGGTAAAAGGTTAAGAGGACACTACCAGCATGGAGGGTTGTTAGAACGGTTCCAATGACTACATGTTGGTACTCCTTGAACCTGGTGTCTAGGAGAGCAATCCTAGCTGTGACAGGTAAGCCTTTGCGACCATGAAGGGTGAGAATCAACCGGACACCACCAAGATGGAGGTGTGTGTATCCTTCTCGTTTCCAGTTGGCTATGAGATCGGCAGGTATCTCCATAGTGACATATTGTTCACTCTGAGAAGCTTGTAAAGCACACTGGTCTAGTCTTGAAGACTGGACATATTCTTTTGGAAGTGGTCTTTTAGTGGAGATGAGAGTGCGAATACTTCGGGTGAAGGACTTTTGTTGTTTGTAGAGGTTGTAAGGACTCATGAGGGGAAATTGGGACTCAGTGACTTGAGCAGATTCGGGAATATAAGAATATTCCACAAGGTTTTCTATTTTAGAGGCTATGTGTTTAGAGCATGATTGAGGAAGAGAGAGTGTAGAAGAAAGAGAAATAGGAGATGAAGACGATGTAGAAGCTGAAGATGTGTTTGTTTCCATGGTGAGAGAGTTCTCTTCTAGGAGATCAAATGATTATTCAAATTACTAATGATACCACCTCGGCGTTGGGTGAGGCTCTGATACCAGTGGGTTGTGTGGTACGTGGCTTGTGATCTCTCAGTGCAGACCAGACTACCGCCCATTCGGGTTCGGCTCTGGAATTTACGTCGAGAGTTTCCCGCCGATATACCCTTATCCACCAACTACGAAATCCGAAATTTATTTATTGAAAATGGGTTTTTCACGATACCACCCGAAAACACGGCACTCATGGCCTTCAAAGAGGGTGAACGTTGTGAGAAAACATTTTCGTTGGATAAAAATCGATTTGGTGTGGATAAAACAGGACCTTTCTGTTGCACAGGATCCTCAAACGAGGCAAGTGCAGAGCATACTCAGATTTGAAAACGAGGTGAGCGTATCATTTGTAACTTAACTAACTTCTTTGAATCCTAGAAGAGAGAGAGAGGTTTAAGGAAACATGTTTGAGAGAAACTTAAGTTTTTTTTTTTTTTACGAAATTGGCTCTTTGCTCCTTGGCCTCCCTTTACAAGTGAAACTAAGGGTGCCTTATATAGACAATCCTTGAGAACATGGTCTCTCAAGTGATTATGACACGTAGCACACCTTTGCTTAAAATAAAGTAAGCCAACCATGACTTGTACAAAAGACAAGCATTAAAGTAAAACATACTGACATGGACTCTTGCAAAAAGTAAAGCACACCGACAGAGACTCTGACATTAAAGTAAAACATGCCTAGAAAAACTTGAAATAAAATAAAGCACACCGACATAGACTTGACACATATACAAAAGACAAACGGGAGTCACATGTGTTGCGTGGAAAGTGATGTGAGAGCGACAATCATGGCGTGGATGGATAACGCCTTGGGGACACGTCGCCTGTTTCTTTTTCATATCGGCGCTTGTGTCGACGTCGTTGTCGCTTGTCTAAATACTGCTCAGCTTGGAGAACTTTGTCTTCATCAGCGGCAGACATGTGTTGTGATGAAGAATGAGGAGTATCAGTAGGTAGGATGGACTGAAAGTCTTCCCATGGGTCCTGTGCGTCTTGGAATAAGACATTGGTGTAGTCAGGACGTTGTTCCGTAACAAGGATTCCGTGAGGACGTGAACTTGAGCCTGTTGAACTGGGGCTTGGAGTATGACCTTGTGCTTTTGGAATGAGTTCAAGGGTGTGTGATGGTCCAATGGAGGTGTGGTGAATATTTGCGGCAGGTGGAGGAACATTGTTGAGTTCCATAAGATAGGCTTTAAGGGCAGAAGTGACTGTGGTATTATGGATGAACTGATAAGGATGAGAATAGGTTTGCCATTCATATGCCATGTCCTGGGTCCAATAGTCTCTGGTTTCTGGATGTTGGAAGTAAGGCCTGTGGACAATGAAGGCTGAATGCCACATGTTGGCTTCTTGTTCTGGCATGTTGTCTAAGTTGTGAAAGGTAGACAAATGCTGGAGTTGTTGGCGCCACCATGTGAGAGGTGAATACCATTCAAAGAGAGTCCATAGGAGGTCTGGAGAGAACTCTGGAGTGGTGAGGTGAGTTAGGACTGGTTTGATGGGGAAAACTAGCTTTATAGCATACAAAGTGGTGAGGCACCACATGTACCAAAGCTCATCTTCGGAGATGGTGAGAGAAGACAGAGTGGGGCCTGTGAGAAACAAATGCTCCATGCAAAGATTAGGAAATCGGTCAGGTGTCTTGGAGTAAACATTAAAGAAATACCTGTAGACAAACTTCTTTGCAAAATCTTGTAACTGGTAGGCTGACTGGAAAGAGATGTTCATGGGAAAATTTCTCTGGTTAAGAGCTTTGAAGGGAAGTTGGCGATTCATGGCTATAACTGGAATGGTGTGAATCGAGGAGATGAGGGTAGGCTTATTTATAGTTGGACGGGTCAGGAAGTCGGGAATGAGGTTCTGGTTGCCTTTGATATGTTGAACAGTGAAGTCGTATTTAGCAAACCAGGTTTTGAGGCTAAGTAATTGCTTGTCAGGTAGCAATTTGTTCTTGAAGTCAAAGATGCGGGGAAAAGAGGAATTATCCATGTTAATGAGGAACTTGTGGCTGATGAGATGGAATTCGAATTTTTTAATCCCATACTTGACTGCGAGAATCTCCTTGTAAATCACATGGTAATTCTTTTCAGAGTCTTTGAATTGACCGCTGGCATGTGCACAGAAGTGACGTACGCCATTGATGTCTTCAAGAAGAACAGCACTCCAATAATCATCGCTGGCATCTGTCTGGAAGATGCGCTGGCCATTTGTGGGAATTCGGAGTGGAGGAGGTGATTGAGCTATCATCTTGAGTTGCTTGACAGCTTCTGTCTGAGCTGGGCCCCATGGAGGGCATTGTTTCTTGAGCATGCGAGACAGCTGGCTGGTGTGAAGTGCAACTCGTGGAATAAAGTCACGGACATAGTTAACAATTCCGAGAAATTGTTGTATCTGCTTGCGGTTGAGATTTGTGTCCGGGAACTTTAATAATTCAACTGCAATGTGGGGACCAGGCTGGTACTGGCCGTCTTTGATCACCATGCCAAGAAAGTCAATAGATTCTTTTCCTATGCTGCTTTTCTTTTCGGAAAGCATAATGCCATGTGCCTGCACAACATTAAAGAAATCCAAAAGGAGCTTCTGGTGGCTCTCATGGTCAGAGGAAAATAATAAAATATCGTCAATGTAAACCAATGCATGATGGAGAATAGGATTGAAGATTTTGGTCATGGCTTTTTGAAATAAGGAGGGTGCGACTTTAAGACCAAAAGGCATGACTGTCCATTGATAATGGGCATCAGGGATGCAGAAGGCGGTTTTGTGACGGTCGCTTGGTGAAATAACAAGTTGCCAAAAACCGGCTTTTAAATCGAACTTAGAGAAAATTCGAGCCCCTTGGAGATGGACAAACAGGGTTTGGATTTTTGGAAGGGGAAACTTATCATCTTTAAGAAAGGTGTTGAGTGGTTGATAATCAATGACTAATCTTTTCTTGCCACGAACTAATTCAGATCTTTTTTCGACATAAAAGGCTTGACAAGCCCAATCTGAATCAGTAGGCTCAATAAGACCTTGTTGGAGTAACTGAGAACATTCTTGCTTAGCAAGCAAGAGGTCTGAAGGAGACATACCCGGATGTGAGGCTTTTGTGGGGTTAATGTCTTCGTTGAGTTTGAAAGGAAGGAGAATGAAGAAGTTTTCATTTTTCCAAAGGGGTGAAGGATGATGGAATTGGGAATGGTTGTCTGGACAGTAGGCTAAGAACTTCCGTGAGATATGGCTATATGGAGATGGTGTTTCAGAAAGTGTATACAGACGTAGAGTATCTGTATAAGGCATGAACATTTGCTTGTAGCGAACTCCAGAACTAGTAAGGAATAGGTTTTTGACTAGATGAAGTATATCAAAACCTATGAGCAAATCCTTATCAGGGAGTTTGGAGGCTACAATCTTTTTCCCAATTATGCAATTCGGAAAGAATTGAATACCAATGGGTTTTTTGGTAATCAAAGTGGTTTCGAAGGTTTCACCATTAACGGCTCGAAAGAGCTTGGAGTGAGGTTCCCAATAGTTTGATGGAAGGACAGAGGGATCAATCATACTGGTGTCTGCACCAGTGGATGGACATTTTGAGAGAGGGACGAGGAATGGTGGAGACATGGTTAATAGTCTGGACAGTGGAGATGACTGAAATATCCTCAGAATCAGAGGATTCGGCAATGAGGAAAGCTGTTTGGTCATCTTGGGTTGACTGTTCTGAAAAATTGGATTCAACATCCTCATTCTCAGATAACAGGGAAGAATCTTCAAGATGATGGATAAGGCGAACAGCTTTGGCCGATTTGTTGGGACAATTTCGGGCAAAGTGACCGCGTTTCTTGCAAATGAAACAACGGTTGGACTTTTTCTTTCGGTACTGAGAAGGATCTTTCTTTCTGAAATACCGAAAAGGTTTTTTGGAGGAGGATTTTTTGTGGAAGTGTTTCTGAAAGTGTTTTTTCTTTTTGGGTGAACAAGTACACTTCTTTTCATCTTTGCATTCTATCTTGAGGTGAGGTTTTCGACAGGCACCAGAGAAGGGTTTTTTGTCTTCCATGAGATCTTTGAAGAATGCTTTCTGTTCACAGAGCTTGTCAAGAGATGAGATGGCCATTTGGAAAATCTTTCCCAAAGAGATATCAGCTATGCTCATATTGGTGGCTGTGAGCTTGCGTTGAAGATCAGGCTGTAACTCAACAGGAAGAGAAGCAATGAAGACATGTTTCAAAGATGGCTCGTTGAACCCATTGAGCTTGTAGAAGAGAATGCTCATTCTTTTGTAGTGAGCATCCAACAGATGGCGTTTGAGAGAGCAACATTTCATCTGATGGTATTCTTTTCTGTCCGCTTCAGTGGAGGCAATTTTTTCACCGAGAAACTGCTCATGAATGATATTGAGGGCTGTACCAACCGGAGCTTCAATGAATTGGAGCTTTCTGAATTCTCCTAAGCTCTCTAGCCAGTCTCGTAAAGAACCCGTGGAACGGGCCATGAATTCACGAAGGACAGTTTGAGATTGAACAGAAGGCTTGGTACTTTGAAGATCAATCCAAGCAGCAAATTCTTGAAAGCGAGCTGCCCATTTGTGACGGGGAATGTCATCAAATGTAAACCAAGATGCTGAGGATGGTTTAGTGGAGTGGTCATGGACTGGTGGTGGCACTGGGTCTGTTTGAGACGCTTGGTCAGGAGGGTCATCTTCCACAATAGGAGTGGAAGTAGAGGCACTTGGATCTGCAGTCTCAGTGGCCATTAATATGCCTGTGATGTCAGCATATTCGGACTCAGAATCAGTGGAGGTGTTTGATGAGTCATAAGAGGAAGATGAGGAGGAATTGGGTGTTTCAGGCTCAGACGAATCAGAGGAGTCTGAAAGGTGAGGCTGGACAGTATGATAGTGATACTGGTCCATTGGATTTTTATCCTTTTGAGGAGGTTCAGGATAGACTTGTGGTGGTTCTCTTGGAGGGATAATAGGTGTAGATGAAGAGGCTGTAGCCTTGGGACGTGGTTGAGAGGTGTTGACTTGGGATCGTGGTTTTTTGGATAAAGATGGTGGAGGAGGTACTGGAAGATGAGAGAAACCGAAAGGTTGCTGATAAGCAGGTTGTTGGGATCTAGATGGTGGATAGAAAGGTACAAATGCATCAAAGAGTGGAGGAGATACTGGTGTAGGTTGAGATCGGGTGAAAAGAGATGGTCGAACCTTGTCAGCATCAATTCTGGATACCTCAGCTTTGAGTTTTCTGATCTCGGCTTCTTTGGAATTGAACTCTGGACCCCAGATATGATTCTTAATCATATATCTGAGATCGGTGTCTAGCTCAGAAATCCGGTCATGGAGACGGATGTACATTTGATCCAAGCGACTGGTGATGGAATCAACTTTGGTTTCAGTCTGAGAGACTTGAGTTGCAACACGGTCAATTTTCTTACCGAGTTGTTGGAGAGAATGGTTTTGAGCATTGGCATTTTTGGTTTGCCAATTCAAGACAGCTTCGTATTGTTTTGGTTCTTCAGGTTGTCCAGAGGCTGTAACTGGAGATTGGACAAAAGGTTTGGAGGTAACACGGGTTTGTGGATCTGTTTGTTTTTCAAGGGGTGAAAAGGAGTTTTCATAAGAGTGACTTGAAAACATAAGGCAAGACCTGATTGGTTGAACAGGAGGTTTTGGATCCGGTGGAGGTTGTGGAGGAAAGGATGTGCAAGATGATGGAGGATAAGAAGCTTTTTTCTTTTTCTTTTTCTTTCTCCGCATAACTTCTAATTCTTCATCAATGTCATCAGTATCCGTATCATCCAAGCAAGGACAATCCGGATTGCACATATGGGCTTCTGGAACATCCCATAAAAAGTGACCATTAAGCTTGGCAGGATATACTGGATAGCCTTCGGATGAAAAGCCATGAATAGGAAGGTGTTCTTCTTGACCAGTTTGCACTGCTGTGATCATTGCAGTATAAGAAAGCCGTGGATCGTCTGAAGTAGGCTGAGCATCAGGAGTTTGAAAAGTAAGTTGGACTTGGCCATTTGGACGTATGGTAAAAGTGGCTTCTGTGGCTTGGACTGGTTCAGAATTCTGGTGAAAGTGCTCATAGTTGGTTAGCCATTCAAGAGGCATGAGGTTGAGCAGTTCTTGTTTTGGAATTTGTTTGGGGATTTGGATGATGGTAGGAATTTTGTCTGTATCCGCCAGTATCATCAAAGCATCAGAACTTGTGTGTGGTGTAGGAAGGTCAGGTGCATGATTTTGTAATCGATACACTATTTGGTGATGGAGGGTTGCAATCTTGGAGGTAGGTGTTTGTTCTGCTCCTTGGAGCTGGATTTGGACTTTAAGTGTTGTTGGAAGGTTGGGATCCTCAAGAGAGAGGTTGAAGTTTGGGTAAAAGGTTAAGAGGACACTACCAGCATGGAGGGTTGTCAGAACGGTTCCAATGACTGCATGTTGGTACTCCTTGAACCTGGTGTCTAGGAGAGCAATCCTAGCTGTGACAGGTAAGCCTTTGCGACCATGAAGGGTGAGAATCAACCGGACACCACCAAGATGGAGGTGTGTGTATCCTTCTCGTTTCCAGTTGGCTATGAGATCGGCAGGTATCTCCATAGTGACATATTGTTCACTCTGAGAAGCTTGTAAAGCACACTGGTCTAGTCTTGAAGACTGGACATATTCTTTTGGAAGTGGTCTTTTAGTGGAGATGAGAGTGCGAATACTTCGGGTGAAGGACTTTTGTTGTTTGTAGAGGTTGTAAGGACTCATGAGGGGAAACTGGGACTCAGTGACTTGAGCAGATTCGGGAATATAAGAATATTCCACAAGGTTTTCTATTTTAGAGGCTATGTGTTTAGAGCATGATTGAGGAAGAGAGAGTGTAGAAGAAAGAGAAATAGGAGATGAAGACGATGTAGAAGCTGAAGATGTGTTTGTTTCCATGGTGAGAGAGTTCTCTTCTAGGAGATCAAATGATTATTCAAATTACTAATGATTATTCAAATTACTATAAGGTTTGGATAGTGGAATCCTCAAACTCGGTTAGCTTGGAGGCGTGGACATACGCAAAGCTTACTAAACCACGTAAAAATTTCATGTTTGTTCTATTTTCGCTTATCTCTTACATAGATGATATGCTCTTATTTTCTAAAGACCATGATTCCCATCAAGATTTACTTTCCCACTTTCCCAAAATAGTGGACTCACATGGCATTATGCTTTCTAACAAAAAGAGCATCAGAGGCCTGGATTCTGTAGAATGTCTTGGAGTGGTCATTAAAGATGGCCATTACCGCCCTGGTCCATACAGAAAATAGATTCAGCAATTTTTAGACATTGTAAATTATCTTCAGGATTTTTTCCCTTATGTGACAATCCACACCAACTAGTTGTCAAAAATGCTTAAGAAATCTACCCCATTATGGGACCCTCTCAAACTACTGCAGTTCAACACCTAAAGAAGATTACCTAGCACCCTTTTCCACTAAAGATTCCCATTGAAGGACAACGTATTCTCCAAAAAGATGCAAGTGATGAGTAATGCGGTGCAGTACTTTTGGAAAAGCTTGACGAAAAAGAAGCTTACTATGCTCATGTGAGTGGTCAGTTCAAAGAATCAAAAAAAAATTATCATGTAATCTACAAGGAGATCTTAGCCGTAAAATATGAAATTCAAAAGTTTGAATTTCATCTCATTGGCCATAAATTTCTTGTCATATTGGACAACTCCTCTTTTCCAAAAATTCTAGATTTCAAAAACAAGACACTTCCAGATAAACAGCTTCTCCGTCTTAAGACATGGCTTTCTAAATATGATTTTTCAGTCTAGCATATCAAGGGAGAGAAGAGAGAACTCAGTCTTATCATAAATCACCATCACCTCAATCTTCTCCCTGATCAAGAAGGTGAATAATTCACCTCAATCTTCATTGTCCATCGTCCCTACTTTCAACATCCTGTCACTAAACTCTTCTGGACACGAGATCAAGCCTATGAGTAGAAGACTATTCCTCATAGTTTTCCTCTGACACATGACCCTAACCCCGTCTCCACTATGAAGAACTACCTCCTTGAACTAAACTATGTTCAACCCACACCAACTGATATTCACTCGGTCCACATCATGAATTTATAGTCATTCCTATTGCTAAAGTTCCCTCACCCAGTAATTCTCCATCCACATGGAATATTAATTAAGGAAGAAAAGCTAGATTATACCAATATTCTTTTTCAAGATTCCCAGGATCCTTGGGAAGAATTCATTTCAATCCTGCATCTCGCAGAAGCATCTGAAGCACCTTCAACCAGTTTAGTTCCATGAATAGATTCTCCAACTCACCAATACCATGCCCATCTGCCTTGGTGGAAAAAACCTTTCGCAGAAGTCGATAGCGATGTTGACAACCTGTCCCCCTCCCATAGCCATTGATGATCCTACCTATAAGTCTCGTGATTGCTGCCTCTTTAAGTTTTTGTTTGCTTGTAATAATTGCTTTTGCTTTTACAAAAAGCAAAGCATCTACTTTTCAAAAGTTTGTTTTTACTTTTGCTTTGTAATCATATTGTCTAATATTTGCTTTTACTTTAAGAAAAGAAAGATAGGGGTCCTATCCTATCTTTTTCATAATTATGTTTTTTTTTACTTTTGCAAAAGAAGGACCTTGTCTTATCCTCTCTCCAAGAGTTCTTCTATAGGAAATAAAATTGTGTTTTGATAACGTGACATTCTAAAGCTTTTTTCTTTTCCTCTATTTCCCTTGAAAAACAACACTCTCGTAATAGTTCATTTATATCCTATAATGAGTATGCTTTGCACTCGCCTTTTTTGAGAATCATGTGCATCATAAAGTTTTAGGCTATGAATCCTGACGTTCCAACCATAGTTCATCCTATCCTGCAGCCAAGGAGTGGCTCCCTTTTTGGGTGGTAGTGGTAGACCCAAGTAAGTTTGTAACATTTAAGCTTGCACTTAAATTATTCTTATCTGGAAGATCAAACTTATAAGCATTGTCATTGATTCTTTCAATCACTAGAAATGGTTCATCTCCCCTTGGAACTAGTTTTTAATGCATTTAAACAGGAAACCATTCCTTGCACCCTTTATTAGCTTGGTTAGCATATTATTTTGTTCTCTTCTCAATGTTTTGCCTTACTTTTTTCATGCATGTGCCTGAAAAAGGTGGAAAGAAAGTTGTTAATGGGGGAAAAAAGGGATAAAACCATAAGTAAAGGGGATAAATTCAAAGGGGTTAATGGATTAAGACTGTACACAATTTCAAAAGGTGGAAACTTATTTACTGAATGCACACTGCTATTATATACAAATTCCACACGTGCCAAACATTCTTCCCATGTTTTCAAGATTTTTTTTTGTATTATAGCACAAATTAGATAAAGTCCTATTAGAAACAAAAGTTTAGTTCCTAACTTAGCCTAGAAAAGTATCCCTATTTGAAACAATACTTTTAGGCATGCTATGAAATCTCATGATCTCTTTGAAAAACAAGTCAGTAATATGTCACTTTAGAAAACCTATCAACGACCATAGATATAGAATTTCTTATCCCTTTTTGATCTATGTAAACCTAATACAAAATCTATAGATATGTCAGTCCAAGGTTTATTGGATACAAACCATGAGGCTTGACTTTAGACTTAGCTTGTTATAAACTATAAAGTGCATCACTTAAAACCTTGCCTTAAATATTATCATTATTGAGTATAGATGTCAGCAAGGGTCATTCCCATAGAGAATTGTTCCCAATTAACAAGTTACCAACACAAAACAAACAAACTCGAAAAGTAACTAGCAAAAAAGATCAAATTACAAATCCTATCTAAACTTTGCAAACTTAATCCAACCTTTCAGAATCTACTAAGGTTGTAGAAAGTTTAAAGCAGAAAATAAGAAATTGTAGAAAGCAATTTTAAAAAAGTTTAATTATGATATGAAATATGGTTAAGGACTTATTCCCCACCATTAAACGTTGGATTTTAGGTTAGGTATCAGAGTTATCATTCGCTTTCTTTTGAAAACAACAGTCCAAAGATAATTACAAGCTCAATTATCTTGATCTTTCCTTAACTGTCAAGTAAAACAAGCTCTTTACTTAATCTCTTTCGAAGAAACAATCCAAAAGAATCAAGAATGATATTAGGCTGAATGAAGAAATAAACATACAGGCTCAGTTTATTTATCTTGAATTAATTTCCACATGGAATCAAACAAAAATATCCCATAATCTTGATTGCAATCTGCCACTTAGGCTTAGTTCTTTCATAATTACATATTAGAAGCCTTAAACTAGCAACAAAACACTATCAAATTCATCTAGTTGACCACCTAAAAAAATAAGTTAGCAATTCTTGAACAATAAAATTAGTGAAATATTAAATTTTCTAGAGAAAATGAACAAATTCAGATTCTGAAACTTTAATGGTAAAAACTCATGTCTTGTCTAAAGTATGTTTTATCCTTTTCTTTTTTTTTTTTTAAAGTTTGGCGTGGTGTGCTTTTATGATTATGCTTTTGTAAAAGATAAGAGACCCACCTTATCTCTCCTTCCTCGAGATCTCTATATAAGGATCTCCTATCCCTTTGTAAGGCAGGAGTTAATTTGAAATATATTTTCAAGTTTTCTGTACATCATGTTTCTCTAAACTTCTTCTTTCTCCTAGGAATCAAAGAAATTATTTGGGTTAATAATGATACGCTCACCTCTATTTTTCTAAACTGAGTATGCTTTGCACTTGCCTTAAGCCTAAGGATCTTGTGTATCAGAAAGGTCTTGTTTTATCCTCCAAAACCAATTTTTATAAAATAGAATTGTTTTCGCACAACGTTCACTCCCTTTGAAGGCCATGAGTGTAGTGTTTTCGGGTGGTATTTTGAAAAACTGTTTTTAAATATAATTTTTGGATTTGGTATTTGATGAATAAGTGTATATTGGCTGGAAACCAGAACTTGCGGGCTATTGGCCCTAAGGACAGACTTTGTTCTGTTATAGATCTGGTGTAACAATGCCACGTACAACTACCGACTGGTATCAGAGCCAATACCCAAAGCAGAGGTGGTATCATTAGTAATTCCAAATAATATTATTTGATCTCTTAGAAGAAGATTACAGAAACATGGACAACTCCTATTTTCCTCGAATCTTTGATTTCAAAAACAAGTTACTCCCTGAAAAATAGTTGCTCAGCCTCAAAAATTGGTTTGCTAAATTGTCCTAAACTTCCTTACACGTCCGGCTATAAATAAACCCGCACTTATTTCCTTCTGTATGGAAAACCTATTTCTCATAGGCCTTACCCTGTCTTTCCTAACCATATGCGAAGATGAGTTACGGTACATGTGATGTCTCACAACCCTGTATGCCACATAATTGGTTTTTCCTATTAAACTAGTCCTCACTCACATCACCACTCCTGAGTTCTCGTCGGATCTTCTCTGGATTCTCCTTGAATGGTATTCAGCACTCACGTGCTGGCGAAAACAACTCAAAAATCTGTGTACTTTTCACAGATTAGACAGAATGCCAGAACAAAAAGCCAACATGTTCACTACAATCTTCATCGTTCATAGACCTTACTTCCAGCACCCAGAAACAAGAGACTTGTGGACAGAAGATATGGCCTATGAATGGAAAACTTATCCCTATCCTTATACCCTCATCCATGATACATCTGTTACCTTTGTTCTCAAGTCATATCTAATGGAACTCAACAATGTTCAGCCACCAATCACAAATATCTACCACACCTCTGTTGGACCATTACACACCTTAGAAATTGTCCTAAAAACACAAACTTGTACTCCAGGTTCTAGTTAAAGTCCTCAAGGAATCCTTGTCATGGAACAACGCCCTGATTACACTAACGTCTTATTCAAGATGCTCAAGATCCATGGGAAGATTTTCAGTCCCTTCTCCCTACTAAAAATTCCCATTACACTATCACCGGCCCAGATCCTCCTGTTGATGAAGAAGCCTATCTGTAAGCTAAAGCATATCTTGATCAGAGATAGATCCGTTGTGCCAAACGCTAATATGAGAAAGAGACTGGCGATATGTCTCCATCACACTACCCATCCACTCTATGATTGCAGACATGCATGGGAATCTTTAGCTTTTGCTTTTATAAAGTTTGCTTTAATAATTAGGCAAGGGTCCTATCTTGTCTAAAGTATATTTTATGTTTTTTGTTTTTAAAGTTTGGCGTGGTGTGCTTTCATGATTATGCTTTTGTAAAAGATAAGGTACCCACCTTATCTCTCATTCCACGAGACCTCTATATAAGGATCTCTCTATCCCTTTGTAAGGCAGAAGTTAATTTGAAATATATTTTCAAGGAATCAAAGAAATTATTTGGGTTCATAATGATACGCTCACCTCTATTTTTCTAAACTGAGTATGCTCTGCACTTGCTTTTATCCTCCAAAACTGATTTTTATAAAATAGAATTGTTTTCTCACAAAGTTCACCCATTTTGAAGGCCATGAGTGCCGTGTTTTCGAGTGGGATCGTGAAAAACTGTTTTTAAATATAATTTTCGGATTTGGTATTTGACGGATAAGTGTATATCGGCTGGAAACTAAAACTTGCGAGCTATTGGCCCTAAGGATAGACTTTGTTCTATTATATATTCGGTGTAACAACGCCACGTACAACTACCTACTAAGAGGAGGAGGTGACTGGGCTATCACTTTTAGTTGTTGGACAACTTCTGTTTGTGCTGGTCCCCATGGAGGGCACTATTTTCTGAGCATGCAGGACAACTGGCTTGTGTGGATTGCAACTTTAGGGATAAAATCAAAGACATAATTAACAATCCTGAGGAATTGTTGGATCAACTTTTTGTTGAGATGTGTGTCCGGAAACTTTAATAATTCAGTTGCAATGTGTGGACCAGGTTGATAATGGCCATCTTTAATTACCATGCTAAGAAAGTCAATTGATTCTTTCGCTATGCTGCTTTTCTTTTTAGAAAGCATGATTCCGTGTTCCTGCCAATATGAAAGAAATCCAAAAGGAGCTTCTGGTGGCTCCATGGTCAGAGGAAACTAATAAGATATCATCAATTTATACCAAAGTATGATGAAGGATAGGATTGAAGATTTTTATCATGGCTTTTGAAATAATGAAAGAGCAACCTTAAGACTAAAAGGTATAACAGTCCACTGATAATGGGCATCAGGGATACAGAAGACAATTTTGTGATGGTCAACTGGTGAAATACCAAGTTGCCAAAAACCAGTTTTTAAATTAAACTTAGAAAAGATACGAGCCCCTTGAAGATGGACAAACATGGTCTGGATTTTTGAATGGGAAAACTTATCATCATTAAGGAAAGAATTAAGTGGCTGGTAGTTAATAACTAACCTCTTTTTACCACGAACTAATTCAAATCTTTTTTCAACATAGAAGGCTTGACAAGCCCAATATGAATCAGTAGGTTCAATAAGACCTTGCTGAAGCAGTAAAACCTAAAACATTTCTTTTAAGGTCATATAACCCAAAATAGACTTTCCTTAATCTTTAAAACAGGGTACTAAACCGTTTAAGAAATCATCATAAGTTTTCTAATGCACAAGATCCTTACTGGAAGGCAAGTGCAGAGCATACTTCCTTAAAGTTTCAAAATGAAAAAATTTAATACTTTATTCTTTTTCTTTCTCTAGATCTTCATTTGTAGAGAGAGAAGAGAGTTTAGAAATTCATAGTTTTATGGCCTTCTATCTTACAAGCAAAGGAAGAATTCTTTATATAGGAGAATTCTTGGAGAAGATAGGATATGACCCCTATCTTTTACAAAAGAAAAAGTAAAAGACACATCATGACAGCTTTTAAAGCAAAAAGTTTAAAGTAAAAGTAGGCCTTAATAATTATACAAAACCATAAAGTAGAACATAATTATTACAATAAGAAAAAACCATAAAGTAGAACATAATTATTACAACAAGACAAACTACTTTATGGAGAGCAAAGATTCATGTAGTCGTCTTCGGATGAGCTTTCGAAGAACTTTGGATGCTTACAGTGGGGACCACGACAAGGTGGATAAAGGCAATCTCTTCGGTATCCTGGCTTAAGGGGTAATGACTGGGGCTTGGGGCTTGGCATCTGAATGGCCTTGTCAACTTTGGAGGGTTAGGATGATGATCCTGGTTCATACATGGTTAGTTGGCTTAGAGAAAGGAATTCTTCCTTGGGTCTTGGGAATCTTGGTAAAGGAAGTTAGTGTAGTCTGGTTTTTCTTCTTTGATGATAATTCCTGTGGACTTTGATTTGGATATGGTGAATGGAGTGGGGATTATGATGAGGTCATGTTGTGGGCCTAAGGAGGTGTGAAAGATATTCCGGTGTGGTGGTGTTTGGTGGTTCAATTGACAAAGGTAGTTGTGCAGGTTGGATTGGATTTCATTGTCAATGACAATTGGGTGAGGTGCGGTAAACCATTCATATACCTGGTCTTGAGTCCAAAAGAGATTTGTGCCTGGATGTTGGAAGTATGGCCTGTGAATAATAAATACTGATGTAATCAGTTGTGCTTCAAAGGCAAGCATACGTTCAATATCATAAATCTCTTACAGTTGTTGTAGCTTCTTTCTCCACTATGGTATTGGGGAGAACCATTCAAGTAATGTCCAGGTAAGAGAGGTGGCTTTGTCCGGATTAAGGAGATTGTTCAAAGTGCGAGTGATTGGTAGGACTAGCTCGATTGCATAAAGAACAGTTAGGCACCAGATGTACCATAAGTCATCTTCAGTGATTTTGCTGGACGGAGCGAGGGTTAAATCTGTAAGGAACAAATTTTCTGGGTGGAAGGTGGAAAATGAAAATGATTCTGCCAAAAGGTAGGATTTCATGAAAAAGCAAAAAATAGCTTTCCTTGCAAACTCTTGGATAGCAAAGATAGAAGAGAAATTTTTGTCAAGGGGAAAAGTTTTCTTAGTGAGAGCTTCTAGTGGAAGTGATGTGGCCATGGAGATGATTGGAAATTGGTATGTTGTGGAAATCAAGGTGAGAGGGTTTTCGGGTTTTGAGAGTCTGGATAGCACATCAGGGATGAGGTTCTGAGACCCATTTTTATACATAACCGAAAAATCATATTTAGAAAACCAATCTTTTAATCGGAGTAACATCTTTTCTGGTACAATTTTACCTTTGAAATTGAGAATATGGGGGAAGGCTGAACTGTCCATTCGGATCAGAAATTGGTGGTCAAACTTTTTGTTGCCATTCTTTATCGCTAAGATTTCTTTAAACACGCTATAGTAATGCTTTCGTGTGTCAGAAAATTGTCCACTAGCGTAAGAGATAAAGTTTTCTTTTCCATTGATTTCTTCGAGGAGGATGGCACCCCATGATGCATCACTTACGTCTGTCTGTAGTATGCGCTTTCCATCAATAATCAACTTTAAAGGAGGCAGATTTTGCACAATTTACTTGAGGGTATGACAATAGTTGTGTGGTCAGCAATCCACTCGGGGGGCTTCCTTTTCAATAAAGTCAAGAAGTGGTGAGTATAGCGGTCCACATGCGGGATGAAGTCTCTGATGTAATTGATAATGCCAATGTGGGGTATGTGGTACGTGGCTTGTGATCTCTCAGTGCAGACCAGACTACCGCCCATTCGGGTTCGGCTCTGGAATTTACGTCGAGAGTTTCCCGCCGATATACCCTTATCCACCAACTACCAAATCCGAAATTCATTTATTGAAAACGGGTTTTTCACGATACCACCCGAAAACACGGCACTCATGGCCTTCAAAGAGGGTGACCGTTGTGAGAAAACATTTTCGTTGGATAAAAATCGGTTTTGTGTGGATAAAAGCAGGACCTTTCTGTTGCACAGGATCCTCAAACGAGGCAAGTGCAGAGCATACTCAGATTTGAAAACGAGGTGAGCGTATCATTTGTAACTTAACTAACTTCTTTGAATCCTAGAAGAGAAAGAGAGGTTTAGGGAAACATGTTTGAGAAACTTAAGCTTTTATTTCGAAATTGGCTCTTGGCTCCTTCTTTTTCCTCCCCTCTTACAAGTGAAACTAAGGGTGCTTTATATAGGCAATCCTTGAGAACATGGTCTCTCAAGTGATTTTGACATGTAGCACACCTTTGCTTAAAAATAAAGTAAGCCAATCATGACTCTTACAAAAGACAAGCATTAAAGTAAGACATACTTACATGGACTTTTGGCATAAAGTAAAGCACACCGACATAGACTCGGACATTAAAATAAAGCATGCCTAGAAAGACTTGAAATAAAATAAAGCACACCGACATAGACTTGACACATATACAAAAGACAAACGGGAGTCACATGTGTTGCGTGGAAAGTGATGTGAGAGCGACAATCATGGCGTGGATGGATAACGCCTTGGGGACACGTCGCCTGTTTCTTTTTCATATCGGCGCTTGTGTCGGCGTCGTTGTCGCTTGTCCAGATACTGCTCAGCTTGGAGAACTTTGTCTTCATCATCGGCAGACATGGGTTGTGATGAAGAATGAGGAGTATCCGTAGGTAGGATGGACTGAAAGTCTTCCCATGGGTCCTGTGCGTCTTGAAATAAGACATTGGTGTAGTCAGGACGTTGTTCCATAACGAGGATACCTTGAGGACGTGAACTTGAACCTGTTGAACTGGAACTTGGAGTATGACCTTGTGCTTTTGGAATGAGTTCAAGGGTGTGTGATGGTCCAATGGAGGTGTGGTGAATATTTGTGGCAGGTGGAGGAACATTGTTGAGTTCCATAAGATAGGCTTTAAGGGCAGAAGTGACTGTGGTATTATGGATGAACTGATAAGGATGAGAATAGGTTTGCCATTCATATGCCATGTCCTGGGTCCAATAGTCTCTGGTTTCTGGATGTTGGAAGTAAGGCCTGTGGACAATGAAGGCTGAATGCCACATGTTGGCTTCTTGTTCGGGCATTTTGTCTAAGTTGTGAAAGGTAGACAAATGCTGGAGTTGTTGGCGCCACCATGTGAGAGGCGAATACCATTCAAAGAGAGTCCATAGGAGGTCTGGAGAGAATTCTGGAGTGGTGAGGTGAGTCAGGACTGGTTTGATGGGGAAAACTAGCTTTGTAGCATACAAAGTGGTGAGGCACCACATGTACCAAAGCTCATCTTCGGAGATGGTGAGAGAAGACAGAGTGAGGCCTGTGAGAAACAAATGCTCCATGCAAAGATTAGGAAATCGGTCAGGTGTCTTGGAGTGAACATTAAAGAAATACCTGTAGACAAACTTCTTTGCAAAATCTTGTAACTGATAGGCTGACTGGAAAGAGATGTTCATGGGAAAATTTCTCTGGTTAAGAGCTTTGAAGGGAAGTTGGCGATTCATGGCTATAACTGGAATGGTGTGAATCGATGAGATGAGGGTAGGCTTATTTATAGTTGGACGGGTCAGGAAGTCGGGAATAAGGTTCTGGTTGCCTTTGATGTGTTGAACAGTGAAGTCGTATTTAGCAAACCAGGTTTTGAGGCTAAGTAATTGTTTGTCAGGTAGCAATTTGTTCTTGAAGTCAAAGATACGGGGAAAAGAGGAATTATCCATGTTGATGAGGAACTTGTGGCTGATGAGATGGAATTCAAATTTTTTAATCCCATACTTGACTGCGAGAATCTCCTTGTAAATCACATGGTAGTTTTTTTCGGATTCTTTGAATTGGCCGCTGGCATGTGCGCAGAAGTGACGCACGCCATTGATGTCTTCAAGAAGAACAGCACTCCAATAATCATCGCTGGCATCAGTCTGGAGGATGCGCTGGCCATTTGTTGGAATTCGGAGTGGAGGAGGTGATTGAGCTATCACCTTGAGCTGCTTGACAGCTTCTGTCTGAGCTGGGCCCCATGGAGGGCATTGTTTCTTGAGCATGCGAGACAGCTAGCTGGTGTGAAGCGCTACTCGTGGAATAAAGTCACGGACATAGTTAACAATTCCGAGAAATTGTTGTATTTGCTTGCGGTTGAGATTTGTGTCCGGGAACTTTAATAATTCAACTGCAATGTGGGGACCAGGCTGGTACTGGCCGTCTTTGATCACCATGCCAAGAAAGTCAATAGATTCTTTTCCTATGCTGCTTTTCTTTTCAGAAAGCATAACGCCATGTGCCTGCACAACATTAAAGAAATCCAAAAGGAGCTTCTGGTGGCTCTCATGGTCAGAGGAAAATAATAAAATGTCGTCAATGTAGACTATAGACTAATGCATGGTGGAGAATAGGATTGAAGATTTTGGTCATGGCTTTTTGAAATAAGGAGGGGGCGACTTTGAGACCAAAAGGCATGACTGTCCATTGATAATGGGCATCAGGGATGCAGAAGGCAGTTTTGTGACGGTCGCTTGGTGAAATACCAAGTTGCCAAAAACCGGCTTTTAAATCGAACTTAGAGAAAATTTGAGCCCCTTGGAGATGGACAAACAAGGTTTGGATTTTTGGAAGGGGAAATTTATCATCTTTAAGAAAGGTGTTGAGTGGTTGATAATCAATGACTAATCTTTTCTTGCCACGAACTAATTCAGATCTTTTTTCGACATAAAAGGCTTGACAAGCCCAATCTGAATCAGTAGAATCAATAAGACCTTGTTCCAGTAACTGAGAACATTCTTGCTTAGCAAGCAAGAGGTCTGAAGGAGACATACCCGGATGTGAGGCTTTTGTGGGGTTAATGTCTTCGTTGAGTTTAAAGGGAAGGTGAATGAAGAAGTTTTCATTTTTCCAAAGAGGTGAAGGATGATGGAATTGAGAATGGTTTTCTGGACAGTAGGCTAAGAACTTTTGTGAGATGTGGCTATATGGAGATGGTGTTTCAGAGAGTGTATACAGACGGAGAGTATCTGTATAAGGCATGAACATTTGCTTGTAGCGAACTCCAGAACTAGTAAGGAAAAGGTTTTTGACTAGATGAAGTATATCAAAACCGATGAGCAAATCTTTATCAGGGAGTTTGGAGGCTACAATCTTTTTCCAAATTATGCAATTCGGAAAGAATTGAATACCAATGGGTTTTTTGGTAATCAAAGTGGTTTCAAAGGTTTCACCATTAACGGCTCGAAAGAGTTTGGAGTGAGGTTCCCAATAGGTTGATGGAAGGACAGAGGGATCAATCATATTGGTGTCTGCACCAGTGTCAAGGAACCCAATAACAGGGATAGGTTTATGGAATTTAGATGGAAGGATGGACATTTTGAGAGAGGGACGAGGAATGGTGGAGATATGGTTAATAGTCTGGACAGTGGAGATGACTGAAATATCTTCAGAATCAGACGATTCGGCAATGAGAAAGGCTGTTTGGTCATCTTGTGTGGATTGTTCTGAGAAATTAGATTCAACATCCTCATTCTCAGATAACAAGGAAGAATCTTCAAGATGATGGATAAGGCGAACAGCTTTGGCTGATTTGTTGGGACAATTTCGGGCAAAGTGACCGCGTTTCTTGCAAATGAAACAACGGTTGGACTTTTTCTTTCGGTACTGAGAAGGATCTTTCTTTCTGAAATACCGGAAAGGTTTTTTGGAGGAGGATTTTTTGTGGAAGTTTTTTTGAAAGTGTTTTTTCTTTTTGGGTGAGCAGGTACACTTCTTTTCATCTTTGCATTTTATCTTGAGGTGAGGTTTTCGACAAGCATCAGAGAAAGGTTTTTTGTCTTCCATGAGATCTTTGAAGAATGCTTTCTGTTCACAGAGCTTGTCAAGAGATGAGATGGCCATTTGGAAAATCTTTCCCAAAGAGATATCAGCTATGCTCATATTGGTGGCCGTGAGCTTTCTTTGAAGATCAGGCTGTAACTCAGTAGGAAGAGAGGCAATGAAGACATGTTTCAAAGATGGCTCGTTGAAGCCATTGAGCTTGTAGAAGAGAATGCTCATTCTTTTGTAGTGAGCATCCAACAGATGGCGTTTGAGAGAGCAGCATTTCATCTGATGGTATTCTTTTCTGTCTGCTTCAGTGGAGGCAGTTTTTTCACCGAGGAACTGCTCATGAATGATATTGAGGGCTGTACCAACCGGAGCTTCAATGAATTGGAGTTGTCTGAATTCTCCTAAGCTTTCTAGCCAGTCTCGTAAAGAACCCATGGAACGAGCCATGAATTCACGAAGGACGGTTTGAGATTGAGCAGAAGGCTTGGTACTTTGAAGATCAATCCAAGCAGCAAATTCTTGAAATCGAGCTGCCCATTTGTGACGGGGAATGTCATCAAATGTGAACCAAGATGCTGAGGATGGTTTAGTGGAGTGGTCATGGACTGGTGGTGGCACTGGGTCTGTTTGAGACGCTTGGTCTGGAGGGTCATCTTCCACAATAGGAGTGGAGGTAGAAGCACTTGGGTCTGCAGTCTGAGTGGCCATTAATATGCCAGTGATGTCAGCATATGCGGACTCAGAATCAGTGGAGGTGTTTGATGAGTCATAAGAGGAAGATGAGGAGGAATTGGGTGTTTCAGGCTCAGACGAATCAGAGGAGTCTGAAAGGTGAGGCTGGACAGTATGATAGTGATACTGGTCCATTGGGTTTTTATCCTTTTGAGGAGGTTCAGGATAGATTTGTGGTGGTTCTCTTGGAGGGATTATAGGTGTAGATGAAGAGGCTGTGGCCTTGGGACGTGGTTGAGAGGTATTGACTTGGGATCGTGGTTTTTTGGATAAAGATGGTGGAGGAGGTACTGGAAGATGAGAGAAACCAAAAGGTTGCTGATAAGCAGGTTGTTGAGATCTAGATGGTGGATAGAAAGGTACAAATGCATCAAAGAGTGGAGGAGATACTGGTGTAGGTTGAGGTCGGGTGAAAAGAGATGGTCGAACCTTTTCAGCATCAATTCTGGATACTTCAGCTTTGAGCTTTCTGATCTCGGCTTCTTTGGAATTGAACTCTGGACCCCAGATATGATTCTTTAGCATATATCTGAGATCGGTGTCTAGCTCAGAAATCCGGTCATGGAGACGGATGTACATTTGATCCAAACGGCTAGTGATGGAATCAACTTTGGTTTCAGTCTGGGAGACTTGAGTTGCAACACGGTCAATTTTCTTACCGAGTTGTTGGAGAGAATGGTTTTGAGCATTGGCATTTTTGGTTTGCCAATTCAAGACAGCTTCATATTGTTTGGGCTCTTCAGGTTGCCCAGAGGCTGTAACTGGAGATTGCACAAAAGGTTTGGAGGTAACACGGGTTTGTGGATCTGTTTGTTTTTCAAGGGGTGGAAAGGAATTTTCATAAGAGCGACTTGAAAACATAAGACAAGACCTGATTGGTTGAACAGGAGGTTTTGGATCCGGTGGAGGTTGTGGAGGAAAGGATGTGCAAGATGACGGAGGATAAGAAGCTTTTTTCTTTTTCTTTCTCCGCATGACTTCCAATTCTTCTTCAATATCCGTATCATCCAAACAAGGACAATCCGGATTGCACATATGGGCTTCTGGAACATCCCATAGGAAGTGACCATTAAGCTTGGCAGTATAAGAAGCTTCGGATGAAAAGCCATGAATAGGAAGGTTTTGTTCTTGACCAGTTTGCACTGCTGTGATCATAGCAGTATAAGAAAGCCGTGGAACGTCTGGACTAGGCTGAGCATCAGGAGTTTGAAAAGTAAGTTGGACTTGGCCATTTGGACGTCTGGTAAAAGTGGCTTCTGTGGCTTGAACTGGTTCAGAATTCTGGTGAAAGTGCTCATAGTTGGTTAGCCATTCAAGAGGCATGAGTGTGAGCAGTTCTTGTTTTGGAATTTGTTTGGGGATTTGGATGATGGTAGGAATTTTGTCTGTATCAGCCAATATCATCAAAGCATCAGAAGTTGTGTTTGGTGTAGGAAGGTCTAGTGCATGATTCTGTAATCGATACACTATCTGGTGATGGAGGGTTGCAATCTTGGAGGTAGGTGTTTGTTCTGCTCCTTGGAGCTGGATTTGGACTTTAAGTGTGGTTGGAAGGTTGGGATCCTCAAGAGAGAGGTTGAAGTTTGGGTAAAAGGTTAAGAGGACACTACCAGCATGAAGGGTTGTCAGAACGGTTCCAATGACCGCATGTTGGTACTCCTTAAACCTGGTGTCTAGGAGAGCAATCCTAGCTGTGACAGGTAAGCCCTTGCGCCCATGAAGGGTGAGAATCAACCGGACACCACCAAGATGGAGGTGTGTGTAGCCTTCTCGTTTCCAGTTGGCTATGAGGTCGGAAGGTATCTCCATAGTGACATATTGTTCACTCTGAGAAGCTTGTAAAGCACACTGGTCTAGTCTTGAAGACTGGACATATTCTTTTGGAAGTGGTCTTTTAGTGGAGATGAGAGTGCGAATACTTCGGGTGAAGGACTTTTGTTGTTTGTAGAGGTTGTAAGGACTCATGAGGGGAAACTGGGACTCAGTGACTTGAGCAGATTCGGGAATATAAGAATATTCCACAAGGTTTTCTATTTTAGAGGCTATGTGTTTAGAGCATGATTGAGGAAGAGAGAGTGTAGAAGAAAGGGAAATAGGAGATGAGGACGATGTAGAAGCTGAAGATGTGTTTGTTTCCATGGTGAGAGAGTTCTCTTCTAGGAGATCAAATGATTAATCAAATTACTAATGATACCACCGCGGCTTTGGGTGTGGCTCTGATACCAGTGTGGGGTATTCAATTCTTTCCGAATTGCATAATTTGGAAAAAGATTGTAGCCTCCAAACTCCCTGATAAAGATTTGCTCATCGGTTTTGATATACTTCATCTAGTCAAAAACCTTTTCCTTACTAGTTCTGGAGTTCGCTACAAGCAAATGTTCATGCCTACCCTTATCCACCAACTACCAAATCCGAAATTCATTTATTGAAAACGGGTTTTTCACGATACCACCCGAAAACACGGCACTCATGGCCTTCAAAGAGGGTGACCGTTGTGAGAAAACATTTTCGTTGGATAAAAATCGGTTTTGTGTGGATAAAAGCAGGACCTTTCTGTTGCACAGGATCCTCAAACGAGGCAAACTTGCTTTTTAGAAAGTTGTTGATCTAGAAAGTGAAGCAACTCTTGGGCAATGTGTTTTTCTGGTTGATAATAGTCGTCCTTTATGATCATACCAAGGAATTCAATGTTATCTATGGCAATGGTGCTTTTCTTGGCAAACAGCATGATTCAATGACTTTGGACAATATCATAAAATTGAGTTTACAGCTGGTGATGTTCATCATGTGAGCCTGAAAAAAGCAAGATATCATCAATGTAAATTAATGCATGATATAGGATAAGGTGAAAAATTTTGACCATGGGTTTTTGAAAAATGGATGGGGCAATTTTCAGGACGAAGGGTAGGACTGTCCGGGCATTTAGGATACAAAAGGTAATTTTGTAACACTCCGAGGGTTCAATGCGTGATTGCTAAAAACCTGATTTTAAATCAAATTTGGAAAAGATTTGGACATTTTTGAGAAAAGTAAACATGCTTTGTCGTCGGGGCAAAGGAAATTTGTCATCTTACAAAAACATATTTAGGGGCTGATAGTCAATGACTAAGTATTTCTTTCCTTTGACAATTTCAGAATGCTTTTCAACATAAAAGGCTTAGCAAGCCCATTGAGAACTGGGCTCGATTAGACCTTGGGCTAATAGTTGGGAACATTCTTTTTGGGCTAGGAGTAAATCAGAAGGACTCATTCCTGGATGAGTAGCTTTGGTTGGGTTAATATCTTCATTGAGTTTGAAAGATAACTTAATAAAGAAAGACGGGTTTTTCCATAATGGAGTTGGATACGTGAACTCAGAATGAGACTCTGGACAAAAACGCAAAAGATGGGATGAAATATCCTGGTAGGATTGGGGAGTGTCAGACAAATGTTAGAGTTTTAGAATGTCTATGAATGGTTTGAACATGAACTTGACTCGGATTCCAGTGGGAATGATTTGGAGGTGTGTGATTTGGTGAAGTATGTCAAATCCTAACAAGATATCCTTATTAGGAAGGGTTTAACTGACAACCTTGGTCCAAATGACACAATTTGGGAAGATTTGAATACCAATGGGTTTGTTGGTAATCAAAGAGGTAGTAAAAATTTGCCATTAACGGCCCTGAAATTTTCTTCGTACTTTGTCTAGTACGAATGAGGAAGTAAACCTTGCATCTTGGTCATAAATAATAGAAATGGGCACACCATATAGTCTTACTATCTCCTTTACATATATTTCTGCAAGCTGGTCCATGGTAAGTTGATTGACATCGCCCAAATGGCATAACGCATTTTGGTAGTTTTTGGAAGACCAACGACGAAGTCCATCATGATTTCTTCCCATTTCCATTGGGGGATTTGATTGGATTTCAAAAGTCCTACCGGCCTCTAGTGCTTCGCTTTGATTTGTTGACAAGTGAGACATTTTGCCACCAACTCCACTATATCCTTCTTCATTCCAGGCCACCAATAATGCTTCTTTAAGTATTTGTACATTTTTCTTGTGCCAGAGTGAAGTGAATGTGGAGTTGTGTGAGCTTTAAGTAGGATTTCTTTCTTTATATCTTTATTGTCTAGCACACATATCCTGTCCTTGAACAAGATGATTCCCCTCTTTGACTTTTTAAATGACATATCCTTTGAGTTGGCTTCTATCTTTAAGTTCTTCAAGTAAGAATCAATTTCCTGCCCCTCTTTAATCTTTTCTAATAAAGTTGAATAAAGTGTCATGTTGGCTAATTTTCCTGCTACTAGCTTGATTTCTACCTTACATATGTTATCTTGTAATGCCTTAAAGCTGACAGGCTTGACTTTCTACTTAGTGTATCTGCTACCATGTTTGCTTTTCTAGGATGATAGTTTATTTCACAATCGTAGCCCTTGACAAGCTCTAGCCAACGTCGTTGTCGCATATTTAACTCCTTTTGTGTAAAGAAGTATTTGAGGCTCTTGTGATCAATGTAAATCTTATAATGTGCCCCCATTAAATAGTGATACCATATTTTTAATGTGTGCACCACCGCTGCCAACTCCAAATCATGCGTTGGTTAATTTTTCTCATATTTCTTTAATTGTCTGGAAGTGTATGCAATGACTTTCCCATTTTGCATGAGGACACATCCTATGCCATTTTTGGAGGCATCGCTATAGATGACAAATTCCTTAGAGCTATTAGGAATGGCTAGGATTGGAGCAGTGACTAGCCATCGTTTTAGTTCTTCTAAGCTTTTCTCGCATTCTGGCATCCATGTGCAAACTTAGCATTTTTCTTTGTCAATTGGGTCAATGGCATTGCGATCTTCGAGTAGCCTTCCACAAATCTTCGGTAGGATCCAGGCAAACCCAAGAAGCTTATGACTTCTTTGGCATTAATCAGCTTCCACCTTTGAATTCTGAAGAGTAATCCTTAAATGCTTAGCATGCTCTTCTTTTGATCATGAGTAGACCAAAATATCATTGATGAATACCATTATGAATTTGTCTAGGTAGTCTTTAAAAACCCTGTTCACGAGGTCTATGAAGGCTACTAGTGTTAGTAATATGCCCTAAACATAGTATCTGATACAATGTATAATAAGCCAGTAACACTAAAAAACATATGGCTTACTATATTTGGTCAAGTTCAATAAACTCATTCTCTTAACAAGTACCTATGTGTTTGACTTGACATCTCATGTCAATGATATGAAACTCACCATCCATTTTAGTATCACATACCATAAGGAGTCATAACACATACTAGTGTTTATAGGAATCTATAATGTCCAATCATAAATCCACCACTAAGAACTATTTTAGAAGTATAGTACAAAGGATGCACGTTTCATATTCTCGACTATTTTACTTCTTGGACTGTATTCATTAATTAATATATGAATATTGATAACTTTGCCATTTTATAAATATCAAAATTCTATTCAAATACAATCATTCCCTAAACAATCAAATCACCATTCGATTGGCCTTTAGGGCATATGACTAACAATCTCCCACTTGCACTAAAACCAATCGCTATGGTATCTCATACCCATCTTCTCAAGATGACGATCTAACTGCTGTTGAGTAAGTGCTTCAGTCAATCTCCCACTTGCACTAAAGTCAATCGCTATGGTATCTCATACCCATCTTCTCAAGATGACGATCTAACTACTATTGAGTAAGTGCTTTAGTCAAAGGATCCGCAGTGTTATCAGCGGAGGCTATTTTCTGCATAGTGACACTCATTCCAATGATTTCTCTAATAATGTGATATTTTATCTCAATGTGTTTGGACTTTTGGTGAGACCTTGGTTCCTTAGCTTGTGCTATAGCTCCGTTGTTGTCACAATATAATGATATTGGCAACACAATGGTTGGAACCACTCCAAGTTTTTGAATAAACTTCCGTATCCAAACAGCTTCTTTTGTTGCATCTGATGCAGTTATATATTCCGCTTCAGTGGTAGAATCTGCAGTAGTTACTTGCTTGGAACTTTTCCAGCTTACTGCTCCACCATTGATAGTGAATAAAAATCATGATGTAGATTTTCTGTCATCTACATCTGACTGGAAATCTGAATCTGTGAAGCCTTCAATTTTTAGCTCACCCTCTCTATATGTTAAGAACAAATTTTTAGTTCTTCTTAAGTACTTAAAGATATTCTTAACTGCGGTCTAATGTTCCTCACCCGGATTACTCTGGTATCTGCTAGTAACACTCACTGCATGAGCTATATCCGGTCTAGTACATAGCATAGCATACATAAGACTTCCAATAGCAGAAGCCTATGGAATCTTATTCATTCACTCTCTCTCGTCATAAGTCTTAGGACTCATGCTTTTAGAGAGATGAATTCCATGTCTGAAGGGTATAAAACCCCTTTTGGAATCCCACATATTAAATTTCTTTAATATCTTTTCTATTTATTTAGCTTGACATAGACCTATTAATCTTCTGGATCTATCTCTATAAATCCTGATGCCCAAGATATAAATTGCATCTCCTAGGTCTTTCATGGAGAAGTTTTGAGAAAGCCAAAGTTTAACAGAAGACATTTGTCTAATGTCATTTCCTATAAGCAATATGTCACCTATATATAGCATATGGAAAGTTATTGCACTCCCACTAACCCTTTTGTAAACACATGGTTCATCCTTATTCTTGATGAAACCAAATGATTTGATTGCATCATCGAATCGGATGTTCCAACTCCTGGAGGCTTGTTTTAGCCTATAAATGGACTTTCTTAGCTTGCATACTTTATGAGAATTTGTCTTAGATTCAAAACCACAAGGTTGTATCATATACATATCTTCCTTAATGTACCCATTAAGAAATGCAGTTTTGACATCCATTTGTCAAATCTCATAGTCATAATATGCTGCTATAACCAATAAGATTCTGATGTACTTTAGAATGGCCTGGTGAAAAACCTTGTTTTATAGGTCTCTACCTTTCCATCTAAGCCTATCTTCCTCTTGAAGATCCACTTACATCCAATAGGTATAATACCTTCGGGTGGATCCAGTAGAGTCCAGACTTGGTTGGTTCTCATAGAGTCCATCTCTAAATCTATGGTTTCAAGCCATTTCTTAGAGTCAATATCTGATATTGCCTCTTCGTAACTAGTAGGATCATCTCTATGATCCGTATCACCCAATAAAAATATATCATTCATCTGATGAAGAAAACCATATCCTTTTGGTGGGTGAATTATCCTACTAGATCTACGGAGCTGCTGTGTTCCTTGTGTTTGTACTTGAATAGGCTCTTCATTGGATTTATCCTCATTAGAATTCTCAATAAATTCTAATTTTCTTCCTTGTCCACCTTCTTGAATAAACTCTTTTTCAAGAAATATGGCATTTCTACTGACCAATACCCTTTGGTCAGATTGGATGTAAAAGTAATAACCCAAAGTTTCCTTTGGATATCCAATGAACCTCCCACTATCTGCTTTAGCTTCAAGTTTCTCACTCTTGAGTCTCTTGATAAAAGCAAGACATCCCCAAATCCTAAGATGATTTAGGTTTGGTTGTTTACCATACTATATCTCATATGGTATTTTAGGTACAGACTTGGAAGGTACTCTGTTTAGTACATATGTTGCAGTAAGGAGAGCATATCCCCAAAGAGAAATTGGTAAGTCTGTATAACTCACCATTGATCGCACCATGTCTAACAGTGTGCGATTTCTCCTCTCAGATACTCCATTAAGCTCTGGTGTACCTGGAGGTATCCATTGTGAAACAATACTATTTTCTTTAAGGTAAGATTGGAATTCTCCACTGAGATATTCACCACCTCGATCTGATCGTAGGGTTTTAATAAATTTTCTAGTCTGTTTCTCTACTTCATTTCGGTATTCTTTGAACATTTCAAAGGCTTCAGATTTATAGTTCATTAAGTATATTGAACAATACCTTGAGTGATCGTCGATAAAAGTTATGAAATAGTAATATCCAGCCCTTGCCATTTCATTAAATGGCCCACATACATCAGTATGTATAAGTTCAAGTAAATCAGTGGCCCTTGTACTTCGTCCAACGAAGGGTGCCCTGGTCATTTTTCCTTGAAGACATGATTCATAAGTTGGATAAGGTTTTAAACCAAATGGACCTATTAGTCCATCTTTAGCCAATTTTGTGACTCTATCTTCTACAATATGACCTAATCTTAAATGCCACTTATATTTGGGGCTTATTTCTTATCTTTCACGTGTATGTGTTATGGTATTTACATTCACAACATGCTTATTATTTTCTTTCATGTTTAGTACATAAAGATCATTATCTAAAGTACCATGTACAACATATTTATTCTCATAATAAATATTACAAAATTTATTTCTAAAATAAAATTCATAATTGTCTTTGCATAAACATGAAATTGAAGCATGTTCCTTACAGCAGAAGGAACAAAAAACAATCATTCAAACTTATAACATGCCCAGATGTCATTTTTAAGAAAAATGTCCCTATAGCTGAGGCAGCAACCATTGCTCCATTTCCCACTCTAAGAGACACTTCTCCTTGTTTAAGTCTTTTACTTATTTTCAGATTATGCATTGACATACAAATATGTGTTGTTGGAGCAGAATCTAAAACCCAAGAAGTAGAATGAATAATTGAAATGTTAGTTTCAATAATGAGCATACCTTCAGAAGGATTCTCTTTAGGCTTGACTTTCAAGCTATTGAGGTAAGCTTTGTTTTTACCCTTTTCTCTAGACATGGATGATGAAGAAACCAAGACATAGAGATACAATGAAATAGGTTCTATAGATCCAACAATTCTTGTTATATGGATAGTCGTGATATACTGCTAGGTGTCACTCATGACTTGTAGAAACCTTATGATCAATATTGGTAAAGCGTATTACCAATGCATCTTAAGGTCATTAGAAAGGTTCTAATTGATGACTAAAGAGTTTAGCATCATTTAATGAATAAAGAGTTATCATTAAAATAGTTTTACTACCTTATAACTAATAACCTAAAAGGTCACACAATATAGAAATGAAAAAGGAGTTACTAGAAAATGAGAAGTTAAATTTCCTATTTTTAGGAAAATCAATATTTATATTATAATTCATTGAGAATGAATATAAATATAAATATATCTTAAATATGATTTAAGATAGAAATTTAGATGTTCCATAAATAGTTTAAGGAATAAAATAAATTTCATAAATCCTCAATTAAACATTATGGAATGTCTAGCACGTAAAATGACCATTTTGGACATGTTCGGGTTCATATATGATTATGGACTTCTAGACCAATTTTAGGTTTAGAATTTATTGGATCCAATATAGAGTAAGAGAAAGCATTAGAACATGTCACAAGAGAAGCCCACATTTAACCATTTGATGTGATCAAAATGGGGTTAATTAATTAATTCCGAAATTAATTAATTTAGCAATTTATTTATTTGATTAAATAGTTTATTGAAGTGATGAGATCAATTTCAATAAATAATAGCTAAGTGGGTGGGTCTAGCACATGATAATGTTTGGTGCCATTATTAGAGGTAATGGTGGCTTTATTTGGTGGAAGGAATCATCATGAGCTAGCATTCATGTTTCTTCATTATCTCTTTCATTTCTAAATGAAATTTCGAGATTCCAAATCCTATGAACTCCTAGAACATTTCTAAGTGTGGAATGATTAGAGGCATCACAATTGGGGTGCTTAAGGGATCTCAGATCGTGGCAAAACAGAAACTGTTCGTGCAGAGCTGTATTTTCTGGACAGTGTTCGTAGCTTGCTGTTATCAGTCTTTTTCTCCTACTTCACGAAGCCTTTTCTGAAACTACAAGTGAGGTAATTAAACGTCAATCTTTCCTCTTGATTTTCGTTTTTGAATGAAGTCGATCCGAGGTTTCTAGAGCTTCCGCCATCTGTTTTAATTTTACTGCACAAAAGTTGCGTTATTAGGAACCTCATGGACAAATGTTGTCCTTCAACTAGGGCATTAGTTAGACCAAATGGCATATAAGAATACTTCTAGTGAAAGAAGTTTTCTACTTGTAGAGATTGTAGGGACTCATGAGAGGAAACTGGGACTCAGTGACTTGAGCAGATTTCGGAATATAAGAATATTCAATAAGATTCTCAATTTTGGACGTTATGTGTTTAGAGCATGATTTGGGGAGAGAGAGAGTAGAAGAAAGAGAAATATGAGATGAAGATGTGTTTATTTCCATGGTGAATGAATCTTCTTCTAGGAAATCAAATAAGATTATTCAAATTGGTGAATGAATCTTCTTCTAGGAAATTAAATAAGATTATTCAAATTGGTGAATGAATCTTCTTCTACAAACAGAAAACTTCTTTCACTAGAAGTATTCAAACTCTCATCTCTACTAAAAGACCACTCCCAAAAGAATATATTCAATCTTCTAGACTAAATTAGTGTGCTTTACAAGCCTCATAGAGTGAACAATATGTCACTATAGAAATACAATTAATTCTCACTCTTCATGGTCGAAAAGGCTTACTTGTTACAGTTAGAATTGCTCTCCTAGATACCAGGTTCAAGGAGTACCAACATGCTGTTATAGGAACTATTCTGACAACCCTTTATGCTGGCAGTGTCTTATTAACCTTTTACCCTAATTTTAACCTCTCTCTTGAGGATCCCAATCTTCCAACAACCCTTAAAGTCCAGATCCAGCTCCAAGGAGCCGAACAAACACCCACATCCAAGATTACAGCCCTCCATCATCAAATAGTGTATCGATTACAAAATCATGCACTAGATCTTCCTACACCATACACAACTTCTGATGCTTTGATGATATTGGCGGATACAGACATAATTCCAACCAACCATCACCCAAATCCCCAAACAAATTTAGAAGCAAGATCTGCTCAAACTCATGCCTCTTGAATGGCTAACCAACTATGAGCATTTTCACCAAAATTCTAAACCAGTCCAAACCTCAGAAGCTACATTTGACAGATGCCCAAATGGTCATATCAAACTGACTTTTCAAATTCCCGACACTCCGTCTATTCCACACAGTCCACTGCTTTCTTATACTGTTATGATCGCAGCAGTTCAAACTGGTCAAGAAAAGAAACTTCTTATTCATGGTTTTTAATCATGAGGGTATCCAGTATATCTTGATAAAATTAATTGTCATTTTCTATGGGATGTTCCTGAAGCCCATATGTGCAATCCAGATTGTCCTTATTTGGATGATACAGATGTTGATGAAGAATTGGAAGTCATGCGGGAAAAGAAAAAAAAGAAGAAAAAATCTTCTTATCCTCTACCTCCTTGCAAATCCTTTCTTCCACAACCTCCACCGGATCCAAAACCTCTTGTTCACCCAATCAGGTCATATCTTATGTTTTCAAGTCATTCTTATGAGGAATCCTTTCCTCCTCTTGAAAAACAGACAGACCCACAAACCCGTGTTATCTCAAAACCTTTTGTTCAATCTCCGATTACAGCCTCTGGGTAACTTGAAGAACCAAGACAATATGAAGCTGTTTTGAATTGGCAAACCAAAAATACCAATGCTCAAAATCATTCTGTTCAACAACTTGGTAAGAAATTTGAGCGTGTTGCCACTCAAGTCTCCCAGACTAAAACTTAAGTTGACTCAATCAGTAGTCGTTGAGATCAGATGTATATACATCTTCAAGACTAGATTTCTGAACTAGACACCGATCTCAGACGAATGACTAACAATCATATATGGGGTCCAGAGTTTAATAAAAAAGAAGCCGACATCAGGAAACTCAAAGCTAAATTATCCAGGATTGATGCTGAAAAGACTTGACCTTATCTTTTTACTCAACCACAACCTACACCAGTATCTCCTCTAATCTTTGACACCATTGTACCTTTCTACACACCATCCCAACCTCAACAACCTGTTTATAATCAATTCTTTGGTTTCTCTCACCTTCAACCAACTCCCCAACCATCTTCACCCAAAACACCACGTCCAAAGGTCATGTCATCTTCCTCTACATCCACAATCCCTCCAGAAGAATCACCACAAGACCATCCTGAGTCTCTTAAAAAAGATAGAAGCCCAATGGACCGATATCATTATCATACTGTCCAGCCTCAACCTTCAGAGTCCTTTGACTCTTCTAAGCTTGAAACATATAATTCAGCTTCATCCTCCTCTTATGACTCATCAAACGCCTCCACTGACTCTGAGTCTAAATATGCTAGCATTACAGGCATATTAATGCCCACTGAAATTGTAGATCCAAGTGCCTCTACTCCAACGCCTATTATTGATGACAGTCCTTCTGACCAAGCTTCTCAAACAGACCTAGTACCACCACCAGTTCATGAACACTCAACAAAACCATCTTCAGCATCTTGGTTTACATTTGATGACATTCCCCGTCACAAATGGGCTTCTAGACTTCAAGAATTTGCTGTTTTGATTGATCTCCGAGGTACCATGCCTAATGCTCAATCTCAAGCCATTCTTCGTGAATTCATGGCCTGTTCCACAGGTTCTTTACGAGACTGGCTAGAAAGCTTAGGAGAATATAGGCAACTCCAATTCATAGAATCTCCGATTGGTACAGCCCTCAATCTCATTCATGAGCAATTCATCGGTTAAAAAACTGTTTCCACTGAAGCAGACAAAAAAGAATACCATCAGATGAAATGTTGCTCTCTTAAAAGACATCTTTTGGATGCTCATTACAAAAGAATGAGTATTCTCTTCTACAAGCTAAATGGGTTCAATGAGCCATCTCTTAAATACGTCTTCATTGCCTCTTTTCCTCCTGAGTTACAATCCAATCTTCAGCGAAAACTCATAGCCACAAATATGAGCATAACTGATATCTCTCTGAGAAAGATTTTTCAAATGGCCATGTTATATCTTGATAAGATCTGTGAACATAAAAAATTCTTCAAAGATCTCATGGAAGACAAAAAACCCTTCTCTGAAGCTTGTTGAAAACCTCATCTCAAGATAGAGTGTAAAGATGAAAAGAAGTGTATTTATTAGCCTAAAATGAAAAAACATTTTCAAAAACACTTCCACAAAAAATCATTCTCCGAGAACCTTTTCGGTATTTCAGAAAGAAAGATGTTTCTCAGTACCGAAAGAAAAAATCTAACCATTGTTTCATTTACAAGAAACGCGGTCACTTTGCCCGACATTGTCCTCAGAAATCGGCCAAAGGGGTTCATCTTATCCAACATCTTCAACATTCTTCCCTGTTATCTGAGAATGAGGATGTCGAATCAAATTTTTCAGAACAGTCCACATAAGATGACCAAACTGCCTTTCTTATCGCCGAATCTTCTGATTCTGAAGATATTTCAGTCATCTCTACTGTTCAGATTGTTAATCATGTTTCCGCTATTCCTTGACCTTCTCTCAAGATGTCCATCCTTCCTTCCAAATTCCATAAACCTATTCCTATTATTGGGTTTATTGACATTGGTGCAGATACTAGTATGATTGATCCTTTTGTTCTTCCATCAAACTGTTAGGAACCTCACTCCAAGCTTTTCAGAGTTGTTAAGAGCGAAAATTTTGAAACCATCTTGCTTACCAAAAAACCCATTGGTATTCAATTCTTTCCAAATTGCATCATTTGGAAAAAGATTGTAGCTTTCAAACTCCCTGATAAAGATTTGCTCATAGGTTTTGACATTATTCATCTGGTTAAAAACATATTCCTCACTAGTTATGGAGTTCGCTATAAACAGATGTTCGTGCCTTATACAAATACCCTACGTTTGTATACACTTTCTGAAACATCATCCCCATATAGTCAAATCTCACAAAAGTTCTTAGAATTCTGTCTAGAAAACCATTCCCAATTTCATCATCCTTCACCTCTTTGGAAAAATGAACTATTTTTCATTCACCTTCCTTTCAAACTCAATGAAGACATCAACCCCACAAAAGCTTCACACCCGAGTATGTCTCCTTCTGACCTCTTGCTTACTAAACAAGAATGTTCTCAGTTACTTCAACAAGGTCTTGTTGAGTCCACTGATTCATATTGGGCTTGTCATGCCTTTTATTTTGAAAAACGATCTGAATTACTTTGTGGAAAAAAGAGATTAGTGATTGATTACCAGCCACTCAATTCTTTTCTTAAAGATGCTAAGTTTCCCTTTCCAAAAATCCAGACCCTTTTTGTCCATCTCCAAGGGGCTCGTATCTTCTCTAAGTTTGATTTGAAAGCTTGTTTATGGCAACTTGGTATTTCACCAATTGATATGATTGGAAAGTGGTAAGTTGTGGAAAACACGATGAGAAGTTTTTCTGATTTGGAGAGTCTAGAAAGCATGCATATCAGGGATGAGGCTCTAGGACCCCTTTATATGCTTAACCGAAAAATCATATTTGGAAAACCAATCTTTTAACCTGACTAACATTTTTTCGGGAACAGTTTTACCTTTGAAATTGAGAATATTCGAGAGGGCTAAATTGTCCATCTGGATAAGAAAATGGTACCACTAAGATTTCTTTGAACATGCTATGGTAATGCTCCTGTGTGTTAGAAAAATGTCCACTAGCGTAAGGGATAAAGCTTTCTTTTCCATTGATTTCCTCGAGGAGGATGGCACCCCATGATTCATCACTTGCATTTGTCTGTAGTATGCACTTTCCATCAGCAATCAACTTTAAGGGAGGCGGATTATACGTAATCTACTTTAGTGTAGTAACAGCAATGGTGTGGTCATCATTCCACTCTGGAGGATTCTTTTTCAATAAAGCTGAGAGGTGTCAAGTGTAGCGATCCACATGTGAGATGAAATCACGGATGTAGTTGATGATACTGAGAAACTGTTGAACCTGTTTTTTGGAAAGTTGCTGATCCGAAAAGTGAAGCAATTCTTGGGCAATGTGCTTTCCTGGTTGATAATGGTCGTCTTTTATGATCATTCCAAGAAATTCAATAATGTCTGTAGCAAGGTTGCTTTTTTTAGCTGATAATATGATTCCATGACTTTGGACAATATCATAGAACTGAGTTAACAGCTGGTGATGTTGTTCATGGAATCTTGAAAAAAGTAAGATATCATCAATGAAAATTAATGCATGATGCAGGAGCGGCTAAAAGATTTTGATCATGGATTTTTTGAATATGGATGGGGCAGTTTTGAGACCAAAGGGTAAGACTGTCCATTGGAAGTGGGCATTAGAGATACAAAAGACAGTTTTGTATCGTTCAGAGGGTTCAATGCCTAATTGCCAAAATCAGATTTTAAATCAAATTTTGAAAAGATTTGGGTATTTTTGAGAAAAGTAAACATGCTTTGTTGTCGGGGCAAAGGAAACTTGTCATCTTGTAAAAACATGTGTAATGGCTGATAGTTAATGACTAAGCGTTTCTTTCCTCAGACAATTTCAGAATGCTTTTCAACATAAAAAGCTTGGCAAGCCCATTGAGAATTTGTGGGCTCAATTAGACCTTGGGATAACAATTGTGTACATTCCTGTTGGGCTAGGAGTAAGTTAGAAGGACTCATTCCTGGATGGGTAGCTTTGGTTGGATTAGCATCTTCATTTAGTTTGAAAGGTAGCTTAATGACGGACTTGTTTTTCCACAATGGGTTTGGATGGGTAAATTAAGAATGGGACTCTAAACACAAACACAAGAGTTTGGTTGAAATATCTTGGTAGGGCTGGGGTGTGTCAGATAGGTTGTAAAGTTTCAAAATGTCTGTGAAAGGTTTAAACATGGACTTGACTCGGATTCTAGTGGGAATGATTTAGAGATGTTTGATCTGGTGAAGGATGTCAAAGCCTAACATGATTTCCTTATTAGGAAGGGTGGAACCAATAATTTTGGTCCAAATGACACAGTTTGGGAAAATTTGAATACCAATGGGTTTTTTGGTAATCAAAGAAGTGGTAACCAATTTTCCATTGACAGCTTTGAAATGTTCCTCATATTCTGTCCAATATTCTAGTGGAAAAATATGCAGATTTAACATGCTGCGTTGGGCTGCAGTATCTATAAGATCAATTGCTGGAATGGGCCTTTGGAATTTTGTGGGTAAGATCTAGAGTTTGATGGAAGGTATAAGAACAGTGGTATCAAGGGATAGCAACTGTTGGTGGAAAATTACTTGTAACTGATCACTGTCTGAGTCATCAAAGGAATTCTGTAGTGCAAACACAGTTTTATCATTGGGTTCATCTTGTTCAAAGAAATAGAATTCCAGTTCATCCTTTTCTAGGGAGTAATTTGTGGTAGCGTGAAGATGTTCAACCAAGCGGATGGATTTTTCCCTTTTGGTAGGACAATCTTTGGCATAATGACCCTTTTTCTTGCAGATGAAACATTTGCTTGATTTTCTCCGTTTAAGGTCTTTGGATGAAGATGACTTCTTTCTAAAGATTCTATAGGGCTGTTTGGATCTGCGAGGCCTAGATGAGAATTTCGGATGTTTGAATTTCCAAAAATGCCTTTTCAACAGTTATTTGAAAAACTATTTTTGCTGGAAGATTTTTCCAGGAGAAATGTTGTCAAGGACAAGATTAGATGCACAAAGTTGCCTCTGTATGTCTGGTTAGAGTTCTTTTGGGAGAGAAGCCAGAAAAACATGCTTAAATATTGGTTCATTGAATCCATTAAGCTTCTAGAACAGCAGGGACATTCTTTTATAATAGAAGTCAAGATCCTTAGCATTGAGTGAACAACATTTCATGTTGAGATAGTCTCATCGTACAGCTTCAAAAACTGCATAGGGGTCGCCAAGAAATTGATCGTGAATAACCGCAAGGGTACTTGAGACTTCTGCCAATTGAATAAACTGTAATTGTCTGTATTGGCCTAAGAAATCAAACCAATCTCTTAGGGCTACTGTAAATCGAGTAGCAAATTCCCGAATGACTACTTGAGTTGTAGCTCCTGGTCTTAACATTTGTAAATCAAGCCAGGCAGATATTTCATTGTGGTGCTCACGCCATCTAGAAGATGGGAGATCATCAAATGTAAACAATGAACCATTTTACGATTTTGGACCAGTTGGACCGGTCTGGGCTTGGGTTGGAGGTGGTTGGTTTGAGGCAGAGAATTCAGCGATTTCTTCGTCAACTTTAGAAGGAATGTCAACATAGGTTGATCAGGTTAAGCCATCAGGATTTTGGTGGTATCAACATAGGACTTTCCAGAGTCACTGGCTATCTGAAACAGCTAGATTTGAATCAAAAGTTTGATCATCTGTGGTAAATGTATGATCAACTGTGTGGGCACTGAACTGGTGCATGGGTTGTTTATCCTTGGATTGGGTAGGAGGTTGGGAAGGGGCTGGTGGTGGAGGTGCTGATGGTGATGCTGGTGTATAACCAGGGAATTGTTGGTCAGGAGTGGAAACAGCAAGTTGGTGAATGATGACTGGTCATGGTTGAGGTTTAAGCTTTAGTTTAGGTTTAGATTATGGTGGCAATGGATTGTCTTAAAAAAGAGTATGAGTCATACCAAATAACTTGGAAAGTTCATACTGTCGGATAGGGGAAAGCATGGAGGCAAAAGGATGATAAGTTGGGCTAATGGAAGGGATAAGTGGTGAGGTGGTAAAAAGAGTAGGTCGTTGTTTTTCTGATTCAATCTGATCAAGCTCAGCTTTCAAGCGTCTGATCTCTCTTTCTTTTTGGTCAAATTCTGGGCCATAATAGCGTTAAGCAAGCATGGTTCGTAACTCATAATCGAGTTGAATAATTCTGGACTGGAGATTTTAGTGGATCTGTTGCATCTGTGCAGTGATGGAGTTAACCTTCATCTCAAGTTGTTCAGTTCGTAAACTGATTTTCTCAACTTTTGAATTGATATTCAACAAAGTATTATTTTGTGCTTGGGCATTTTGGGTTTGTCAATTGAGGACTGATTCAAAAGGTTTGAGTGGTTCAAGGTGTCAGGTAGAAGTGATGGCTAAAAGGATAAAAGGTTTAGACACAACATTCCGTTGGGAATCTGTGTGAGGTTTCTAAAGGAGGAAAGAAAGAAGAGTAGTCTAAAGAAATAGATGAAAACATCATACAATTCAATGATGGTGTTGGGTTTGAGATTGGTGAGAGAATCTCAGATTTGCAATGTTTTGCAATCCATTTGAGTTCTTTTTTGTAAAAGGGTAAAGGAGCTGGTAGAGGTGGAGAATCTTATGGTAGTTTGGGTTCATTATGGTGACATGAGACTGGAGGTTTTTTCTTTTTAGATTTCTGTTTTCTTGTAGTATAATCATTGTCGTCTTTCCAATCATCCCAACTGGAGCAAGAAGGATCACACATACCTGAGCCAGGGGCATCCCATAAGAAATGGTCATTCAGCTTTGCTGGATAAACAGGGTAGCCTTCAAAATTAAACCCTGTAATGGGCAGATCTTCTTAAGCTATCTGCACAACTGTGATCATTGAAGAATAGGTAAAGGAGAGCCAAGGAGGCTCTTGTAGAGCACTGGGAGGTGGTTTAAAAGTCATTCTGACTGGAACTATTCATAGTTGGAGTTGTATTGTTATGGAACTATTCATAGTTGGAGATCCATTCAAGAGGCATAAGCTTGATGAGCTCATAATGAGGAATTTATCTTGGGATCTATATGATTGTTGGGATCTGGACAGATTCAGCTAAGACCATGGGGTGTCAGAGTAATGGTCAGGAGTGGGTAGATATAAGACATGATTTTGAAGCCTATAGACCAATTGACAATGGAGAGTGGCTATCTTGGCAGAGGAGATTTGTTCTGCACCTTGAATTTGGACTTGGACTTTCAAGGTTGTGGGCAAATTGGTGTCTTGGAGAGAAAGGTTGAAGTTTGGATAGAAAGTGAGTAAAACACTTCCTACATGAAGGGTTGTAAAGACAGTGCCAATAATAGCATCTTGATACTGTTTGAACAGGGTGTCTAGCATAGCAATTCGAGCTGTGACTAGTAATCCTTTTCTCCCATGAAGGGTAAGGATTAATTGGATGCCTCCAAGATGAAGATGAGTATAACCTTCTCGTTTCCAGTTGAAAATTAACTCTAAGGGAATTTCCAGAGTGACATATTGCTCAGCAGAGGTTGCTTGAAGAGCACATTGATCCAGACGAGAGGACTGGATATACTCCTTAGGGTGAGGTCGTCTAGTCGAGATGAGGATACGGATACCGCGGGTAAAGGAACTGGGTCGTGTGTACAGTTGGTAAGGACTGATGAGCGGGTAGGATGATTCACTGATTTGGGCAGATTTAGGGATGTAGGAATATTCAACAAGGTTTTCAATCTTATTGGTTGTATGAGAAGTGCAAGATTTGGGCAAAGAAAGAGTGGAAGAAAGAGTAACAAGAGTAGAAGGATTTAAAAATGAAGTGGAAGCCATGAATGAGAAGCTCTCTTTGCTCCTGAAGGCTAATGGGCAAAACAACAAAAGACTTAAATCATACCATCTTCACCCAAAAAATCACAATCTAAAGTCAAAATCTCTGAACCATGTCAAAAGGCCACTTCCTCATCCTCTACCTCTACAATTCTTCTAGAAGAATCACCACAAGACATTCCAGAGCCTCTTAAAAAAGATAAAAGCCCAATGGACCAGTATTACTATCATACTGTCCAGACACAATCTTCAGATTCCTCCGACTCTTTTGCACCTGAAACAAATCACTTAACTTCCTCCTCCACCTATGACTCATCAAAAACATTCACTGACTCTGAGTCTGAATATGCTGACATCACAAGCATATTGATGGCACTGAAACTGCAGATCCAAGTGCCTATACTTCAACACCTATTGTTGATGACAATCCTTCTAACCAAGCTTCTCACATAGACCCAGTACCGCTACCAGTTCATGAACCCGCAACAAAACCATTTTCAGAATCTTGGTTTACATTTGATGACATTCCCTGTCACAAATTGGCGGCTAGAGTTCAAGAATTTACTGCTTTGATTGATCTCCAAGGTACCAAACCTAATGCTCAACCTCAAGCCATTCTTTGTGAATTCATGGCCCCCTCCACGGGTTCTTTACGAGATTGGGTAGAAAGCTTAGGAGAATACAGATAGCTCCAATTCATGGAATCTCCGATTAGTACAACACTCAATCTTATTCATGAGCAATTTATCGGTGAAAAAACTACTTCCACTAAAGTAGATAGAAAAGAATACAATAAGATGAAATGTTGTTCTCTCAAAAGACACCTTCTGAATGCTCATTATAAAAGAATGAGTATTCTAGTCTACAAGTTAAATGGGTTCAATGAGCCATCTCTTAAACATGTTTTCATAGCCTCTCTTCCTTCTGAGTTACAATCTAATCTTTAAAGAAAACTCACAGCCACTAATCTGAGCATAACTGATATCTCTCTGGGAAAGATTTTCCAAATGGGCATGCTATCTCTTGATAAAATCTGTGAAGAAAAAGCATTCTTCAAAGATCTCATGGAAGACAAAAAAACCTTTCTCTGAAGCTTGTAAAAAACCTTATCTCAAAATCGAGTGTAAGGATGAAAAGAAATGTGTTTGTCCAACCACAAAGAAATGACATTTCCGGAAACACTTCCATAGAAAGTCATCTTCCAAAAAACCTTTTTGGTATTTCAAAAAGAAAGATGTTTCTCAGTACTGAAAGAAAAAATCCAACCATTGTTTCGTCTGTAAGAAACGCGGTCACTTTGCCCAAAATTGTCCCCATAAATATGCCAAAGCTGTTTGTCTTATCCAACATCTTCAACATTCTTCTTTGTTATTTGAGAATGAGGACGTCGACTCAAATTTTTCAGAACAGTCAGCTCCAGATGACCAAACTACTTTCCTTATAGAAGAATCCTCTAATTTTGAAGATATCTCTGTCATCTCTATAGTTCAAACTATCAACCATGTTTCCACCATTCCTAGACCTTCTATCAAGATGTCCATCCTTCCTTCTAAATTCCATAAACTTGTTCCTGTTATCGAGTTTATTGACACTGGTATAGACACCAGTATAATTGATCCTTCTGTTCTTCCATCAGACTGTTGGGAACACCATTCCAAATTTTTTAGAGCAATTAATGGTGAAACTTTTGAAATAATTTTGATTACCAAGAAACCCGTTGGTATTCAATTATTTCCGAATTGTATAATTTGGAAAAAGATTGTAGCTTCCAAACTTCCAGATAAAGATTTGCTCATAGGTTTTGACTCTTCATTTGGTTAAAAACCTCTTCCTCACCAGTTCTGGAGTTCGTTACAAAAAAATGTTCTTACCCTATATAGATACTCTCCATCTGTATGCCTTTTCAGAAACGCCATCTCCATACAGTCATATCTCACAAAAGCTCTTAGAGTTCTGTCTAGAAAACCATTCATAATTCCACCATCCTTCACCTCTTTGGAAAAATAAACAATTCTTCATTCACCTTCCCTTCAAACCCCACAAAAGCATCACACCTGGGTGTACCTCCTTCAGACCTCTTGCTTTCCAACAAAGTCTTATTGAGCTTGTCAAGCCTTTTATGTTGAAAAATGATATGAATTAGTTCGTGGCAAAAAGAGATTAGTTATTGATTACTAGCCACTTAATTCCTTTCTTAAAGCGGATAAGTTTCCCCTTCCAAAAATCCAAACCCTATTTGTCTATCTTCAAGGGGCTCGTATCTTCTCTAAATTCGATTTAAAAGTTGGTTTTTGGCAACTTGGTATTTCACCAGTTGACTGTCACAAAACTACCTTTTACATCCCTGATGCCCATTACCAATGGACTGTTATGCCTTTTGGTCTTAAAATCGCACCCTCTTTATTTTAAAAGCCATGACAAAAATCTTTAGTCCTATTCTCCATCATGCATTGGTCTACACTGACGATATATTGTTATTTTCCTCTAACCATGAGAGCCACCAGAAGCTCCTTTTGGATTTCTTTCACGTTGTGCAAGCACATGGCATCATGCTTTCCAAAAAGAAAAGCAGTATAGGAAAGGAATCAATGGACTTTCTTGGCATGGTGATTAAAGACGGCCAGTATCTGCCTGGTTCACATATTGCCATTGAATTAATAAAGTTTTCGGACACACATCTCAACAGAAAGCAGATACAACAATTTCCTCGGGATTGTTAATTATGTCCGTGATTTTATCCCAAAAGTTGCAATTCACACCAGCCAGCTGTCATGCATGCTCAAAAAATAGTGCCCCCATGGGGCTCTACTTAGACAGAAGCTGTTAAGCAGCTAAAGGTGATAGTACAATCACCTCCTCCACTTCGAATTCCCATAAGTGGACAATGCATCCTCTAGACTGATGCCAGCGATGATTATTAGAGTGCCATTCTCCTTGAAGACATCAATGGCGTGCGACATTTCTGTGCCCATTCAAGCGGACAATTCAAAGACTCTAAAAAGAACTACCATGTGATCTACAAAGAGATTTTTGCAGTCAAGTATGGAATTAAAAAATTTGAATTCCATCTCATCAGCCATAAATTCCTTATCAACATGTGTTCTTTTCCTCGCATTTTTTACTTCAAGAACAAATTGCTCCCTGACAAGCAATTACTCAGCCTCAAATCTTGGTTTGCTAAATACGATTTCATTGTTTAACACATAAAAGCCAACGAAAACCTCATTCAGACTTCCTCACACGTCCAGCTATAAATAAACTCTCACTCATTTCCTCAATCCAAACCATCCTAGTCATAGCTATGAATCGCCAACTTCCTTTCAAAACTCTCACCCAGAAAAACTTTCCCATGAATATCTCTTTCTAATCGGCTTACCAGCTGTAGGATTTTGCAAAGAAATTTCTTTATAGGTTCTTCTTCAATGTTCAAACCAAAAAACCCGACTGTTTTCGTAATCTTTGCATGGAACACCTGTTTCTCACAGGCCTCACTCTGTCCTCTCTATCCATCTCTGAAGATGAGCTTTGGTATATGTGTTGTCTCACCACCTTGTATGCTGCAAAGCTAGTTTTTCCCATCACCTAACCACTCCGGAGTTCTCACCAGACCTACTATGGACTCTCTTTGAATGGTATTCCCCCACTCACTTGGTGGCGCAAGCAACTCCAACATTTGTGTACCTTTCATGGATTAGATAAAATGCTAGAACAAGAAGGTAACATGTGGACTACGGTCTTCATCGTCCACAAGCCTTATTTCCAGCATCCAGAAACACGGGACTACTGACACAGGACATGGCATATGAATGGAGAACTTACCGTCATCCTTATACCCTCATCCATGATACATCGGTCACCTCTGTTCTCAAAGCCTATCTCATGGAACCTAACAATGTTCCTTCACCAGCCATAAATATTCACTACACCTCTATTGGACCATCACCCACCCTTGAAGTTATTCCCAAAACACAAGGTTGTACTCCGGGTTCAAGTTCAAGTCCTCAGGAAATCCTTGTTATGGAACAACGTCCTAACTACACCAATGTCTTATTCCAAGACGTTCAGGACCCATGGGAAGACTTTCAGTCCCTTCTCCATACTGAAAATCACCATTATACTGTCACTAGTCCAGACTCTCCTACTGCATCTACATCTGAGCTCATGACTGAAGCTGATGAAGAAAAATACCAACAAGCTGAGGTATACCTCGACCAACGAAAAATCCGTCAGCACAAACGATAATATGAAAAAGACACAAGAAATGTGTCAGCATCTTGTTATCCATCCATTTCATGATAACAACTTATGAACAAGCTTTTGGTACAATCATCCATGTGACTCCTATTTGTCTTTTGTTAAAGTCCTTGTCAATATGCTTTACTTTTGTTAAAGTCCTTGTCAGTATGCTTTACTTTTGTTAAAGTCCCTGTCGGTATGCTTTACTTTTGTTAAAGTCTTTATAGGGGTGCTTTACCTTTTGGAAAAGTCCTGATAGGCGTGATTTGCTTTCAAAAAAGGTGTGCCATGTGATATGATCATTCGAGAGGTCCTGTTCTCAATGATCCTCTATAAAACGCATCTTTGGTCTCAATTGAAAGGGGATCCAATCTGAAAATAAAAGCTTAAGTTATCCACATTATGTTTCCCTAAAACTTCTCTCTCTCTTCTAGGAATCAAAGAAATTATTTGAATTAAAAGTGATACGCTCATCTAAAAAATTTCTAAACTGAGTATGCTCTGCACTTGCCTCAGGCCTGAGGATTCTATGCATCAGAAAGGTCCTGTTTTTATCCTCCAAAACTGATTTTTATAAAATGAAAGTGTTTTCTCACAATGTTCACCCTCTTTGAAGGCCATGAGTGTCGAGTTTTCGGGTGGTAACGTGAAAAACCGTTTTCATATATGATTTTCGGATTTGGTATTAAATGGATAAATGTATATTGGCTAGAAACCAAAACTTATGGGCTACTGGCCCTAAGAATAGACTTCGCTCTATTATATGCTTAACTAAAAAGTCATACTTGGAAAACCAATCTTTTAACCTGAGTAACATTTTTTTAGGAATAGTTTTACCTTTGAAAGTAAGGATATTTGGGAAGGCTGAACTGTCTTCTGATGAGAAAATGGTGTCCAATCAAATGATACTCAAATTTCTTGATGCCATTTTTTACCGCTAAGATTTCTTTGAACACACTGTGGTAATGCTTCTGTGTGTCAAAGAAATGTCTACTAGTGTAAGCGATAAAGCTTTCTTTTCCATTGATGTCTTCGAGGAGGATGGCACCCCATGATTCATCATTGGCATCTGTCTGTAGTATGCGCATGTCATTTGCAATCAACTTTAAGGGAGGCGGATTTTGCGCAATCTGCTTTAATGTAGTGACAGCAAGGGTGTGGTTGTCATTCCACTCTAGGGGCTTCTTTTTCAATAAAGCCGAAAGATGTCGAGTGTGTTGGTCCACGTGTGGGATGAAATCACGGATGTAGTTGATGATACTAAGAAACTATTGGACTTGCTTTTTGGAAAGGTGCTGATCTGGAAAGTGAAGCAACTCTTGGGCAATGTGCTTTCTAGGCTGATAATGGCCATCTTTTATGACCATTCCAAGAAATTCAATGGTATCTGTGGCAATGGTGCTTTTCTTGGCTGATAACATAATTCCATGACTCTGGACAATATCATAGAACTGGGTTAACAGTTGGTGATGTTCCTCATGCGAACCTAAAAAGAGTAAGATATCATCAATATAAATCAATACATGATGGAGGATGGGCTGGAAGATTTGGATCATGGATTTTTGGAATATGGATGGGGCAGTTTTGAGTCCGAAGGGTAAGACTGTCCATTGGAAATGGGCATTTGGAATACAAAAGGCAGTTTTGTACCGTTCGGAGGGTTCAATGCCTAATTGCCAAAAACCTGATTTTAAATCAAATTTTGAAAAGATTTGGGCATTTTTGAGAAAAGTAAACATGCTTTGTCGGTGTAGTAAAGGGAGTTTGTCATCTTGTAAAAACATGTTTAAGGGCTGATAGTCAATGACTAAGCGTTTCTTTCCTCGAACAAGCTCAGCATGCTTTTCAACATAAAAGGCTTGGCAAGCCTATGGAGAAGTTGTGGGCTCAATTAGACCTTGGGCTAACAATTGGGAACATTCCTGTTGGCCTAGGACTAAATCAGAAGGACTCATTCCTGGATGGGTAGCTTTGGTTGGGTTAATGTCTTCATTGAGTTTAAAAGGTAACTTAATGAAGAAAGACTTATTTTTCCACAATGGATTTGGATGGGTGAACTGAGAATGGGACTCCGGACACAAACTCAAAATTTTAGTTGAAATATCTTGGTAGGGCTGGGGTGTGTCAGACAGGTTATAAAGTTTAAGAATGTCTATGAAAAGTTTGAATATGGATTTGACTCGGATTCCAGTGGGAATGATTTGGAGGTGTTTGATCTGATGAAGGGTGTCAAAACCTAACAAAATATCCTTATTAGGAAGAGTTGAACCAATGGTCCAAATGACACAATTAGGGAAAATTTGAATACCAATGGGTTTTTTTGGTAATCAAAGAAGTGGTGAACAATTTGCCGTTAACAGCTTTGAAATGTTCCTCATATTCTGTCTAATATTCTGGTGGAAGAATATGCGGATTTAACATGCTGCGTTGAGCTCCAGTGTCGATGAGACCAATGGCTGGAATGGGCCTTTGGAATTTAGAAGGCAAGATTTGGAGTTTGATGGAAGGTATAGGAACAATAGTATCAAGGGACAGCAACTGTTGGTGGAAAATGACTTGTGACTGATCACTGTCTGAGTCATCAGAGGAATTCTATAGTGCGAATACTGTTTCATCATTGGGTTCATCTTGTTCTGAAAAATAGAATTTCAATTCATCCTTTTCTAGAGAGTAATTTGTAGTAGCCTGAAGATGTTCAACCAGGCGGATGGATTTTTTCCTTTTGTTAGGATAATATTTGGCATAATGTCCTTTTCTCTTGCAAATGAAACACCTGCTTGATTTTCTTCGTTTAAATTCTCTGGATGAAAAAAACTTCTTTCTGAAGAATCTGTAAGGCTTTTTGGATCGACGAGACTTAGATAAGAATTCCGAATGTTTGAATTTCCAAAAATGCTTTTTCTTTTTTAGGACTACAATCACAATCCTTCTTCTGTTTGCACTTGATTTGCAAATAAGGCTTTTTGCACACACTTCGAAATGGTTCTGTCTTTCAACAGTTCTTTAAAAAACTGTTTCTGCTCACAGAGTTTGTCAAGACAAGTTTTGGCAAGTTAGAAGATTTTGCTCAAGTTGCCTCTGTAAGTCTGGTTGGAGTTCATCAGGAAAGGAAGCCAGAAAAACATGCTTTAATGTTCGCTCATTGAATCCATTAAGCTTATAAAACAGTAGGGACATTCTTTTATAATGGAAGTCAAGATCCTTAGCATTGAGTGAACAACATTTCATGTTGAGATAGTCTCGTTGTGCAGCTTCAAAAACTGCAAAATGGTCTCCAAGGAATTGATCATGGATAACCGCAAGGGTACTTGAGACTTCTGGCAATTGAACAAACTGTAATTGTCTGTATTGGCCTAAAGAATCAAACCAATCTCTTAGAGCACCCGTAAAACGAGTGGCAAATTCTCTAAAGACTGATTGAGTTATGGCTCCTGGCCTTAACATTTGTAAGTCAAGGCAGGCAGACATTTGATTAAGCCGATCACGACATTTAGAGGATGGAACATCATCAAATGTGAACCATGGACCATTTGACGATTTTGGACTGGTTGGACCGGTTTAGGCTTGGGTTGGAGGAGGTTGATTTGAGGCAGAGAATTCACGCATTTCTTCGTCAACTTCAGAAGGAATGTCAACATATGGTTCTGTGTGAGGTTTGGCCGTGATCATGTTGATCAGGTTGAGCCATCAGGATTTTGGTGATATAAGCATAGGGCATTTCAGAGTCACTGGTGGATACTGAAGATTCTGTATCTGTCTCAGTATGGCTATCTGAAACAGCTAGATTTGAATAAGAAGTTTGATCATCTGTAGTGGATGAGTGGGTAACTGTGTGGGCACTAAACAAGTGCATGGATTATTTATCCTTGGATTGGGTAGGAGGTTGAGAAAGAGCTGGTGGTGGAGGTGTTGATGGTAATACTGGTGTATAACAAGGGGATTGTTGGTTAGGAGTAGAAACAACAGGTTGGTGAATAGTGACTGGTCGTGGTTGAGGTTTAGGCTTTGGAAGGTTCATACTGTCGGATAAGGGAAAGCATGGAGGCAAAAGGATGATAAGTTGGACCGATAGAAGGGATCAGAGGTGAGAAGGTAAAAATGGTAGGTCTTTTTTTTTCTAATTCTATTTGATCAAGCTTAGCTTTCAAGCGTCTGATCTCTCTTTCCTTCTGGTCAAATTCTGGGCCATAATAACGTTGAGCAAGCATGGTTCGTAACTCATAATCGAGTTGAACAATTCTGGATTAGAGATTTTGGTGGATCTGCTGCATCTGTGCAGTGATGGAGTCGACCTTTGTCTCAAGATGTTCAGTTCGTAAACTAATTTTCTCAACTTTTGAATTGATATTCAACAAAGTATCATTCTGTGCTCTGGCATTTTGGTTTGCCAATTAAGGACTGATTCAAAAGGTTTAGGTGGTTCAAGGTGTCCTGTAGAGGTGATGGCGGAAGGGATAAAAGGTTTAGACACAAATTACTCCCCAAAAACGGATGAAGTGGAATTCTATTTCTCTAAATAAGATGAACCCAACGATGAAAGTGTGTTCGCACTACAGAATTCCTCTGATGACTCAGACAGTGATCAGTCGTAAGTGATTTTTCACCAACAGTTGCTATCCCTTGATACTACTGTTCCAATACCTTCCATCAAACATAAGATCTTACCCTCCAAATTCTAAAGGCTCATTCTAGCGATTGGTCTTATAGATACTGGAGCCCAACACAGCATGTTGAATTCATATATCCTTCCACCAGAATATTGGACAGAATATGAGGAACATTTCAAAGCTGTCAATGGCAAATTGTTAACCACTTCTTTGATTACCAAAAAACCCATTGGAATTCAAATTTTCCCCAATTGTGTCATCTGGACCAAGGTCATTGGTTCCACTTTTCCTAATAAGGACATCTTGTTAGGATTTGACATCTTGCACCAGATCAAACACCTCCAAATCATTTCCACTGGAATCCTAGTCAAGTCTATGTTCAAACCTTTCACAGACATTATGAAACTCTACAATCTGTCTGAAACCCCCAGTCCTATCAAGATATTTCAAACAAGCTTTTGAGTCTTTGTCCAGAATCCCATGCTGAGTTTACTCATCCAAACCCATCGTAGAAAAATAAGTCTTTCTTCATTAAGTTACCTTTCAAACTCAATGAAGACACTAACCCAACCAAAGCTACCCATCCAGGAATGAGTCATTCTGACTTACCCATAGCCCAATAGGAATGTTCACAATTGTTACCCCAAGGTCTAATTGAGCCCACGAATTCTCAATGGGCTTGCCAAGCCTTTTATGTTGAAAAGCATTCCGAGATTGTTCTAAAAAAGAAACGCTTAATCATTGACTATCAGCCATTAAACATGTTTTTGCAAAATGACAAGTTTCTTTTGCCTCGAAGACAATGCATGTTTACTTTTCTCAAAAATGGCCAAATCTTCTCAAAATTTGATTTAAAATCTGGCTTTTGGCAATTAGGCATTGAACCCTCAGAACGGTACAAAACTGCCTTTTGTATCCCCAATGCCCACTTCCAATGGACAGTCTTACCCTTCAGTCTTAAAACTGCCCCATCTATATTCCAAAAATCCATGATCAAAATCTTTCAGCCCATCCTCCATCATGCATTGATTTATATTGATGACATCTTGCTTTTTTTAGAATCGCATGAGGAACATCACCGGCTGTTAACTCAGTTCTATGATATTGTCCAAAGTCATGGAATTATGTTATCAGCTAAGAAAAGCACCATTGCTACAGATACTATTGAATTTATTAGAATGGTCATAAAAGACGGCCATTATCAGACAGGAAAGCACATTGCCCAAGAGTTGCTTCACTATCCAGACACACTCGACACCTTTTAGTTTTATTGAAAAAGACGCCCCCAGAGTGGAATGATAACCACACTATTGCTGTCATTACACTCAAGCAGATTGCGCAAAATTCGCCTCCCTTAAAGTTGATTGCTGATGGCAGGCGCATACTACAGACAGATGCAATGGCAGGCGCATACTACAGACAGATGCAAGTGATGAGTCATAGGGTGCCATCCTCCTCGAAGAAATCAATGGAAAAGAAAGCTTTATCGCTTATGCTAGTGGACATTTTTCCGACACATAGAAGCATTACCACAACGTGTTCAAAGAAATCTTAGCAGTAAATAATGGTATCAAAAAGTTCGAGTATCATCTGATTGGACACCATTTTTTTATCCAAATAGACAGTTTAGCCTTCCCAATATCCTCAATTTCAAAGGTAAAATTGTTCCCAAAAAAATGTTACTCAGGTTAAAAAATTAGTTTTCCAAATATGACTTTTCAGTTAAGCATATAAAGGGGTCCCAAAACCTCATCCCTAATATGCTTTCCAGACTCTCCAAACCAGAAAAACTTCTCACCGTGTTTTCCATAACCTATCACATTCCAATCATTTCTATGGCTACTTCACTTCCCCCAGAAGCTCTCACCAAGAAAAACTTTCCCTTTGACAAAAATTTCTCCTCTATTTCTACCATCCAAGAGTTTGCGAGAAAAGCTATTTTTCATTTATTTCATGAAAGCCTACCTTATGGGAGACTCATTTTCATTTTCTACCTTCCACCCAGAAAATTTGTTTCTTACAGCTCTCACCCTTGACCCATCCAGAGATATCACTGAAGATGAGTTATGGTACTTATGGCGTCTAACTGTTGTTTATGCAACCAAGCTCATCCTACCAATCAGTCCTACTTTGGAACATCTTCTCAACCCTGACAAAGCCACCTCTCTCACCTCGACATTACTTGAATGGTTTTCTCCCATACCATAGTGGAGAAGAAACTACAGCAACTCTCAGAGATTTACAATCTTGAAAGAATGTCTGCTTCAGAAGCACGACTATTTACCTCAGTATTTATCATTCATAAGCCATACTTCCAACATCCAGATACAAATCTTTTCTGGTCTTAAGACCAAGTCTATGAATGATTTACTGCACCACACCCCGCAGTCATTAACAATGAAATCCAAACCACTCTGTACAACTACCTCTGTCAGCTAAACCACCAGACTCTACCACACTGAGATATCTTCCACACCTCCTTAGGCCCACAACATGACCTCATCATGATCCTCTCTTCATCTACCATATCAAAACCAAAGTCCACTGGAATCATCATCAAAGAAGAAAAACCAAATTACATAGACTTTCTTTACCAAGACTCCTAGGACCCATAGGAAGAATTTCTTCTTTTAAGTCAACATCTCCAGCAGTTTGCCCAGCCATCCATGCATGACCCAGGATCCTCATCACAACCATCATCTTTACAACCACCCAAACCTTCAAAAGCAGACAAGGCTACTCAGACATCACCCAGACCAGGATACAGACGAGAATGCCCTTATCCACCTTGCCATGGTCCCACCTGCAAGCACGCAAAGCTCTCCAAGACCTTTTTTCCACCAACCTATGATGATAACCCATATGCAACAAAAAGCTCCTCTGAAGACAAATACATGAACCTTCACTCTCCATAAAAGTGTTTTGTCTTGTTGCATGAACCTTCCCTCTTTGTCTTGTTGCATGAACCTTCCCTCTTTGTTTTGTTGCATGAATCTTCCCTCTTTGTCTTGATATCATGAACCTTCCCTCTTTGTCTTATTACATGCACCTTCCCTTTTTGTCTTCTTGTCATGGACTTTGTCCTGTTGTAATCATAATCATGTACCTTTTACTTTTGTATTGTATCTTTATCTTACTTTTACTGTTGTAACAGATAGGGTTTCTGTCCTATCTTTATGAGAATCCTCCAATATAAAGTATTCTCCCCTGACTTGTAACATATAGAAGTTTCAGCAATAAACTCTCTTGTGCCTTTATCTAATTATGAAGTTCTAAACTCTCTCTTCTCTCTGCAAATGAAGTTCTAGTGAAAGGAATAAATCAAAGAATTAAATTTGTTCATTTTGAAAACTTAAGGAAGTATGCTCTGCACTTGCCTTCAAGGAAGGATCCTGTGCATCATAAAACTTATGATGATTTCTTAAAAGGTGGTACCCTGTTTAAAAGACTAAAAGAAAGTCTGTTTTGGGGTTTATGACCTTAAGAGAACTCATTTTAGGTTTTTATCTCAGAGGTATATCGGCTGGAAACCAAAACATGCGGGATATTGATATGTTCTAAGCCAGATCTGGTCCCTAAGGCAGATTCAGTTCTGCATTGATTTGGTAGAACAACGCCACGTACTCTTAATAGTATCAGAGCCATTCTCGTCCTTGAAACTTCCATGTTTTTTAAACCTTAGTTTCTTGCTCAAGATGGTATAATTTAATTATTTGATTTGTTTTGATCTCTAGACTTCAGGATCATATAGAACTTCTCAATCATGGCTTCAACTTCATCTTCAAATCCTTCCAATCCTGTCACTCTTTCTTCTACTCTGTCTCTACCTAAATCTTGCACTTCTCATACCACCAATAAGATTGAAAACCTTGTTGAATATTCCTACATCCCTGAATCCGCCCAAATCGGTGAATCATCTTACCCTCTCATCAGTCCTTACCAACTGTACAAAAGACCCAGTTCCTTTACCCGCAGTATCCATACCTTCATCTCTGCTAGACGCCCTCACCCTAAGGAGTATATCCAGTCCTCTCGTCTGGATCAATGTGCTCTTCAAGCAACCTCTGCTGAGCAATATGTCACTCTGGAAATTCCCTCAGAGTTGATTTCCAACTAGAAACGAGAAGGTTATACTCATCTTCATCTTGGAGGCATCCGACTAATCCTTACCCTCAACAACTCGGTAAGAAAATTGACCGTGTTGTCACGCAAGTCTCCCAAACGGAAACCAAAGTTGATTCCTTTACTAATCACAACTCGCCTTGCCCTCCTTCACACCCGGTTCAAACAGTATCAAGATGCTATTATCGGCACTGTCCTTACAACCCTTCATGCAAACTTTAACCTTTCTCTCCAAGACACCAATTTGCCCAAAACCTTGAAAGTCCAAGTCCAAATTCAAGGTACACAACAAATCTCCTTAGTCAAAATTGCCACCCTCCATCATCAATTGGTCTATAGGCTTCAAAATCATGCCTTAGATCTACCCACTCCTGAACATCACTTTGACACTCTCATGGTCTTAGCTGAATCTGACTAGATCCCAACAATCATCCAAATCCCAAGATAAATTCCCCATCATAAGCTCATCAAGCTTATGCCTCTTGAATGGATCTCCAACTATGAACAGTTCCATACTAATACATCTCTAATTCAGACATCAAAAAGCATGTTTTAAAGATGGCCAGATGGAACGATCAGAATGACTTTCAAACCATCTCCCAGTGCTCCACAAGAGCCTCCTCGGCTCTCCTTCACCTACTCTTCAATGATCACAGCCGTGCAGACAGCTCACGAAGATATGCCCATTACAAGGTTCAACTCTGAAGGCTACCCTATTTATCCTGCAAAGCTAAATGGTCATTTCCTATGGGATGCCCCTGGCTCAGGCATGTGTGACCTCAGTTGTCCCTGCTGGGATGATTAGGAAGAGGACGATGATTACTCCACTAGACGAAAAAAGAAATAAAAAAAGAAAACACCTTCAGTCCCATGCCATCATACTGACCCTAAACCACCACAAGATCCTCTACCACCACCAGCTCCATTACCCTTTTACAAAAAAGAACTCAAATAGATTGCAAAGCATTGCAAATATGAGATTCCCTCACCAATCCCAAATCCAACACCACCACTGAATTGTAGTATCTTACAATGAACTAAGAATGTGGACAAAGGCAGGGTTTCGTCTATTATCTCAGAACAAAGAAAGAATGATAGCCTGACTAGCTTTCTGATGCACAAGATCCTTATTAAGGCAAGTGTAGAGCATACTTACAGAAGATAGACATTGAACAAGGGTAAGAGTTCTAAACCTAAAGATTCTTAGTTTTAAGGAATATAAACAAGGGTTTTAGGTATCCATAGGATAGAACATTGAAACTTGAAATGTTATCGAAAACCTCTTCTAGTCTTTTATTCAAAATAGCTCTCCATATATAAGAATAAGGAGGAGAAAAGACAAAAGCTAGATCTAGATCATTCCAGCTGTCATACAGGCACACTTATTTTGCAAAAGTAGGTAAGGCTCACTTGTAATTTTGACAACACTCTATGTTGGCAGTGTCCTGTTAACCTTCTACCCAAACTTCAACCTCTCTTTAGAGGATCCCAACTTGCTTACAACCATTAAAGTCCAGATCCAGAAATCCAAGATTTTGCTAAGAAATTCTTATATAGGTATTTCTTCAACACCTACACCAAATCTCTTGATCGTTTGTCAGCATGATTACATCCACAAAGGACTAAAGTATAAAGCTAAAGCATAAAGTACTTTATTTTACATTATGACAAAGTGAAAAATCTCTTAAAGAGATATTGACGCGTCTTCAAATGATGATTCAGTCTCATCAGGATCGTAATCAGGGTCCTTGTCTTTTTTGAAGATTCTTTCTAAATGAGAACATCCTGGAACACATGGACAAGGGTAATTTTGGGCTTTTGGTCATAGAGGAATGGACTGAGGAAATGTTCTGGTTGGGTTGAAAATGGCGAATACTGAGAGGAGGATGATCTAGGGAATTCATATGGTGGTGGTGAAGGTACCGGGATAAAATCTTCATAAGGATCTTAGGAATCCTGGAATAAAAAGTCAGTGTAATCTGGCTTTTCTTTTTTTATGATGATTCCACGGTTGGGAAGTTGGGAATGTAAGGATGGTGTAGGGATCATGAACATTTCATGTTTTGGGTCAAGAGATGTGTGGAGGTTATCTGGTTGCTCTGGAGGGATATGGATGAGTTCCATGAGGAAATTCTTAAGGTAGTCTTGATGTGGAAGTCTTGTTCAAGACAGGCAATGTGAGGAATGTGGTCCATTCATAACTTTGATTTTGCATCCCTGACGAGACTGAATCATCATTTGAAGACGCGTCAATATCTCTTTAAGAGATTTGTCACTTTGTCATAATGTAAAATAAAGTACTTTATGCTTTAGCTTTATACTTTAGTCATTTGTCCTTATGTAATCATGCACTTTACTTTTGTCGGCCACTGCTGTACTAGTGAACCCTACCTACTTTTGTAAACTAAGTGTGCCTGTATGACAACTGGAATGATCTGGATCCAGCTTTTGTTTTTTCTCCTCATTCTTATATAAGGAGAGTTATTTTGAATAAAAGAGAAGAAGAGGTTTTCGATAACATTTAAAGTTTCAATATTCTATCCTATGGATGGCTAAAACCCTTATTTCTATTCCTTTTTAGGTTTAGAACTCTAAACCTTGTTCAATGTCTATCTTCTGCAAGTATGCTCTGCACTTGCCTTGAAAAATGATCCTATGCATCAGAAAGCTAGTCAGGCTATCATTCTTTCTTTGTTCTGAGATAATAGACGGAACCCTACCTTTAGACTAAGTGACCAAGGAGAGTCTATGTCTTTTTAGGTTGTCTACATTCTTAGTTTTTCATAAGATACGAAATGTCTGGTATCTTGTAACCACATCATTCTCGTTTTCTAGGTATATCGGCTGGAAACCTGAGCATGTGGACTACTGGTCCAAAGGATAAATCTATTATCATTGCTCTAGTATAACAAAGCCACGTACTTAGATACCCCAGTTGGTATCAAAGCCCATACACGTACTTTTATGACATTGGTATAGGTTATAAGAGTTCAATGCCTTAGAAATCAAAGTATTAAGGAATAGAAAATCTTCGCCTCATGGCTTCAGTATCATCCTCAACTACTCCTACTTCGTCATCTTCTCTAGATACTCTCTCTCTCTACCTAAATTCTATATTAAGCAAACAGCCAGTCAAATAGAAAATCTTGTTGAATACTCTTATGTTCCTGAATCCGTTCAAATCAATGAATTCTCCTTACCTCTCATTAGCCCATATCATTTGCATAAAAAGCCTTCTTTTACCAAAAGTATCAAAACCCTAATTTCCACCAAACGACCTCATCCTAAGGAATACATCCAGTCATCTCGACACGATCAGTAGTATGCTTTGCAAGGCTAACACATCTTCACCTTGGAGGTGTCCACTTTATCCTCACTCTTCATAGGAGAAAAGGCTTACTTACCACAGCCAGAATTACTTTAGTTGACACCAGGTTTAAGTAATACCAGCATGCCATCATTGGCACAGTCTTAACCATCCTCCATGCCGGAAGTGCTTTGCTTACCTTCCATCCCAATTTTAATCTTTGACTTCTTGATTCCAGCCTTGCCACCACTTTAAAAGTTTAGATCTAGCTTTAAGGAGCTGAACAAATAACCTCAGATAAGATAACTACCCTGCACCATCAGCTTGTTTATAGAATCATGCTTTGGATTTACCAACTCCACAAACTGCAAATTCAGAAGCTCTTATGATTTTTGCAGAATATAAAGAGATCCCAACCATCATTTAAATACCAAGGTAAATTTCCCGACAAGAATTGATCAAACTCATGCCTTTAGAATGGTTGTCCAATTATGAACAATTTCATCAAAATTTTGAACCTATCCCAACTTTTGAAAGTCATTTTCAAAAAAATTCATATAGAACTATTCATCTTACTTTCAAACCACCACCCAGTTATCTTTTATTTATTCTTCAATGATCACTTTTGTCTACACAGAATAAGAAAACCTACCCATGCAAGCCTTTGATAACCAAGGTTTTCCCATATACCAAGGCAACTGTGATGCCAACTGTCCTTGTTGGGAAGATATTAAAAAAGACGATGACGAACCCAAGAGATGTAAGCACAAGTCTAAAATGATTATTTATCCAGCTTGTCGATACCATGCTGTTTGTCCAGAAGATCCACTTGAGCCTGATTCCCAAGCACCTTTACCCATCTATGATAAAGGCCTTGCCTGGATCCGAAAACATGAACTTGCTTTACTCAACTGCAGAATACAATCAGCCCATGAAACCACCAATTTTAATCATACTCCTAAAATACAGTCCTGTATGATGTTTTCCCCATAAAATACAATCAGCCCATGAAACCGCCAATGTTAATCATACTCCTAAAATACAGTCCTATATGATGTTTTCCCCATCAACATCTACAAAATACCAAGCCCAGTTCCTACCTTTAGAAAAACAAACTGACCAACAAAGGAGTTTCATCTCCAAATCATTTGTCTCATCTGCAGTAACCCATACTAGCCATCTAAAAGAACCTCGTTCTTTTGAGGCAGTTTTAAACTGGCAAACTCAAAATGTTGTTGCACAAAACCAAGTAATCACTACCCTACATCATAAGGTAGACAACATTACTCATAAAACCAACCAAGTTGAGAAAAAGGTTGATACCATCTCAGACAATTTAAATCAAATTTATCAAAATCTTCATAACAGAGTTAATCAACTTAACTCTGAACTTCAGGCTATGCTTGCTCAATGAGTTTATAGTCCTGATTTTGATAAAAAGAAGAAGCTAAGATCAGAGCGTTGAAAGCTAAAATTGCTAGAATTGATTTAGAAAAAGTCAAGTTTACCCTTTTTACCAGCTCTGCTCCATTACCAGTAATTAATCCTACCTATCATCCCTTCTCGCCATCAACTTTCTCCTGAACATATGAACCTTCTAAACTTTTTGGTATGACCCATACTTTGTTTCCTCCACATCCACGACCTCAACCAAAACCAAAGAAAACTCCAAAACCAGTCTCGGTTCCAAAACCCATTCCTCAACTACATCCTCAAACATCCAGATTTGAACCATCACTGTCTCATCACCAACTTCTTTACCTGAATTTATTCAACCATTGCCAATCCAGACCACTGTTTCCCTAGAAAAATAACCCATGTATCAATATTTTGCTCATCAAATTTCCCATTCTCCATCCCGCGATTCTTCTACTGAAAATTCCCCTTCATAATCAGATTCATCATCTATTAAGTCATCTGATTTGTCTGACTTAAACACTTCTGGTACAATTCTAGCTGATATTTCCAAACTCCTCATGGTCTTTTTTAACATCCTGGAACACATGGCCAAGGGCAATCTTGGGCTTTTGGTGATATAGTAGATACTGAGAGAAGGATGATCTAGGGAATTCATATGGTGATGGTGAAGGTAGGGTAAAATCTTCATAAGGATCTTAGGAATCCTGGAATAAAAAGTTAGTGTAATATGGCTTTTTTTCTTTTATGATGATTCCACGGTTGGGAGATTGGGAATGTAAGGATGGTGTAGAGATCATGAATATTTCATGGTTTGGGCCAAGAGATGTATGGAGGATATCTGGTTGGTCTGGAGGGATATGGCTGAGTTCCATGAGGAAATTCTTTAAGGAAGTCTTATTCAAGACAGGCAATGTGAGGACCTGTGGTCCATTCATAACTCTAATTTTGCATCCAAAAATCTTTGGTATGAGGATACTGGAAATATGGATGGTGGATGATAAAAACAGAAGCAAATTGTTTGCCTTCTTGGTATGGGAGTTCAAGAAGATGATGTGTCTCAGCAATCTGTGGTAGCTTTCTACGCCACTATGGTAATGGTGAAAACCATTCAAAAGTGTCCAAGTAAGAGAGGGGGAGGACTCTGGATCATTGAGTTTGGGAACAAGGGGTAAGACTAGGAAAACCATTTTTGTGGTATACAGAACAATAAGACACTATGTATACCAAAGTTCATCTTCATGATATCTCTATAAGCTGTAAATTACTAATCCTGTGAGGAAAAGATGATTAGGATGAAAACTGGGAAAAAAACATAGGTTCTTTCCACATCGTGTCGATATTCATAAAAAACATAAAAAAGAATTTTCTGGCGAAGTCTTGGATCTGATGGGGTGATTGGAAAGACATGTTAAGTGGGAAAGACTTCTGAGTGAGAGCTATTTTAGGAAGTGAACTAGTCATGGCAATGATGGGGAAGGAAAACTGAGAAGTGATATAGAAAAATTGGGAAGGTTTTGGTTTTGGAGGTCTGGATAGTAAATCTAGGATGAGGTTATGATCAACTTTTAAATGGTAGACATGGTAATCATATCTTGAGAACCATTCTTTAAGCCGAAGTAAAAATTTTTCTAGAACAGTCTTCTGCTTAAAGTTCAAGATATTGGGAAAAGCTAAATTATCCAGTCTGTTGGGTAGTGGAAATTTCTGATCTTGGAAAAAAATATTGAGTGGCTGATAGTTAATGCCTAGTTTTTTTTTTGCCACGAAGAATTTCATACCTTTTTTCAACATAGAAAGCTTGACAAGCCTATTGAGAATTAGTGGGCTCAATGAGGCCTTGTGTTAATAACTGAACACATTCTTGTTGGGCCAAGATAAGGTCTTGTGGGGTCATTTCTGTATGGGTAGCTTTGGTTGAGTTTTTCCATAACGGGTTTGGATGGGTAAAAAGGTTATGGTTTTCAGGGCAAAATTTGAGGATTTGATCTATAATGGCCTAGTATGAAGGTGGTGAATTGGCTAAAGAATAAATCTTTAGAGTGTTGGTGAAGGGTTTTATCATGGATTTGTAACGGAGATTGGTTTAATCATGGATTGATCTCCAAGGAACAAAGCCAAATGCTCAACCTCAAGCCGTCTTTAGTGAATTTATGGCCCGATCCATGGGTTCTTTGTGAGATTGGTTAGAAATCTTGGAAGAATACAGACAGCTTCAATTCATGCAATCCCTAATTGGTACAGCCCTCAATATCATCCATGAACAATTCATCAATTAAAAAACAGCATCTACCGATGTAGACAGAAAAGAGAACAACATTTCATTTGGTATCAGAGCCAACTTCTGCTCTTTTCTTTCTCAAAATGGTACGATAAAAGTTTTCTTTTTGTTTTCTTTTCGTTCGAGTCTTCAACGACAGAGAGAATTTCATACTCATGGCATCAACTTCCTCCAACAATGCTTCTATGTCTTCTATCATAACTCCAATTTCCCTTTCCTCCACCCTCTCCTTACCCAAATCTTGCTCCAAACACACTGCTAGTAAAATAAAAAATTTAGTTGAATATTCCTATATCCCTGAATCTGCTCAAATCACTGAATCTTCTTTTCCTCTTCTTAGTCTTTATCACCTCTATAAACGATCAAAATCCTTTACTCACAGTATTCGAACCCTTATTTCCACCAAAAGACCACATCCAAAAGAATATATCCAATCATCCAAATTGGATCAGTGTTCCCTTCAGGCTACCACAACTTAACAATGTCACTTGGGAAATTCCCCCAAACTTGATTTCTATTTGGCAAAGAGAAGGTTATACTCATCTTCATTCGGAGGAGTCCGACTAATCCTAACCTTACATGGAAGGAAAGGATTACCAATCACGACCAGAATTGCTATGCTGGACACTAGGTTCACACATTACCAAGATGCTGTTATTAGTACTTTCTTAACCACTCTTCATGCTGGAAGTGTTTTACTCACTTTCTATCCTAATTTCAACATTTCTCTTCAAGACACTAATCTCTCCACTGCCTTGCAAGTCCAAGTGTAAATTCAAGGTGCAAACCAAGTCTCTTCTGTAAAAATTGCCACTCTTCGCCATCAAATAGTCTATAGGCTTTAGAACCATGCCTTATATCTTCCTTCGCCTGAGCACCACTCTAACACCCTCATGGTGTTAGCAGAATCAGACTATATCCCAACCATCATTCAAATTCGAAGACAAATCCCTCGACATGAACTCATAAAACTCATGCCCTTGGAATGGATTTCAAATTATGAGAAGTTCTATGCCAATGCTTCTGAGAAGTTCTATGCCAATGCTTCTGAGAAGTTCCATGCCAATACTTCTCCTATCCAGACCATAGAAAGTATGTTTGAAAGAAGATCTGATGGAATTGTCCAAATGGCTTTTCGTCCTCCACCAATAGCATCAGAGGAGCCTCCACGACTCTCATTCACTTATTCAGCCATGGTAACAGCTGTCCAGACTTCTTAAGAAAAGTTGCCAATTACAGGATTCACTTCAAAAGGATATCTTGTTTATCCTGCCAAACTTAATGGCCACTTTCTTTGGGATTCACCAAGATCAGGAAATTGTGACCCAGATTATCCTTGTTGGGATGATTGGGAAGAAGATAATGTTCGCTTGCAGCGGAAAAAGAAAATACCTGAAACTTCGTGCTCACACAACCAACCTAAACCACCTTATAATCCTCCACCACCACCAGCTCCATTACCCATCATATAAGCCATAGGCTGCATGGGTGATGTGGACGGCTGAGTATGGGGAAGGATTTCAGTTTTGCAATTTAAGCTCATGACGGGGAATTTGTCTGGGGATCTGGATGATGGTTGGAATCTGGTTAGATTCAGCTAAGACCATGAGGGTGTCAGAGTGATGGTCTGGAGTGGGTAGATCTAAGGCATGATTTTGAAGCCTATAGACCAATTGGTGATGGAGAGTGGCAATTTTGGCAGAGGAGATTTGTTCTGCACCTTGGATCTGGACTTGGACTTTTAAGGTCATGGGTAAATTTGTGTCTTGGAGAGAAAGGTTGAAATTTGGGTAGAAAGTGAGTAAAACACTTCCTGTATGGAGGGTAGTGAGAACAGTGCCAATTACAGCATCTTGGTACTGTTTGAAACGGGTATCAAGGAGGGCAAGGCGAGCTATGACTGGTAATCCTTTGCGCCCATGAAGGGTGAGGATTAATCGAATTTAACATGGAGGGTGAGGATTGCCAAAAATTGCAAAACTGAAATCCTTCCCCATACTTAGCCGTCCACATCACCCATCCTCCAATTTCCCTGCCCTCGAAACCCATACCAATCTACAACGAAAGGTCATCACTAAACTCTTTATTCCTACCGCCATAACTCCTACAGGTCATTTAGAAGACCCCAAACCTTTTGAAGCCATTCTCAACTGGCAGACACAAAATGCTAGAGCTCAAAATGAAAGGTTGATATCCATAAGAAGGTTAATCATATCAGTTTATGAACTGGTCATATTGAATCTAAGATGGAAACCCAAGCATGCAGACTACTTGTCCAAGGATCTTTTCGTCATTGTTTTGTTATAACAACGCCACATTTATTTTCTCTCTTATACCAAAACAATGACGAAAAGATTGTCCTTTTGACCAGAACAAAAAACTTTAAAACATTTTCATTTCAGGTTATATAACCCAAAACAGACTTTTCTTTAGTAAAAAATAGGGTACCAAACCAGATAAGAAAATGATAGGACAAGGCCCCTATCACTTTATAAGACACATGGACAAACGACAAGTTTCAAAAGCAATAAAGACAAACTAAAGCATGACAAACATGACTCATGCTTTTAATTATTACAAGCCAACTTTGAAAAAGTGAATAAAGACAAACTAAAGCATGACAAACATGACTCATGCTTTTAATTATTACAAGCTAGCTTTGAAAAAGCGAATAACGCCAAATTGCATGAATTACGGAGATGAGAGATTCATGTAATAGTCATCTGATGAGCTGTCAGTCACATCTTTATCTTTTGAAAAGAAAACATTGAGTGATAGACGTGGAGTTTTTGGTGGATGTTGATGATCTGGTCGACAAGGTGGCCAAGGGCAAAATATTTTACGCCAAGAGGAAGACGAGTGTGCATCTTGGTAGAGAAAATTAGTGACGTCTGGTTTTTCTTCCTTGATGCTAATTCCCGAAGATTTAGGCTTTGAAATTGCGGAAGGAGTGAGAATCATGATGATATCATGTTGTGGACCTAGGGAGGTATGAGAAATGTCTTTGTGTGGAGTAGGTTGATGGTTCAGTTCACAAAGGAAGTTATAGAGTTCTTTTTGGACTCTATCGTCTTGTTCAAGGATGGATGGATGAGGTGTGGTGAACCATTCAAAAACTTGGTCTTGAGTCCAAAAGAAGTTGGTGTCAGGGTGTTGGAAGCATGGTCGATGGATAATGAACACAGAGGTCCACATTTTTGCTTCGGATGATGGCGTACGTACCAAATTATGAACTTGAGACAATTGTTGGAGTTTTTGTCACCACCATGGAATTGGAGAAAACCATTCAAGGAGTGTCCAGAGGAGGGAGGTTAAACTGTTGGGATCAAGCAGATGATCTAAGGTGGCTGCGATGGGAACAATCAGTTTAGTGGCATAGAGGACAGTAAGGCACCAAATGTACCATAATTCGTCTTTTGAAATGTCTTGAGAAGGATATAGGGTTAGACCGATAAGAAAAAAGTTTTCGAGATGAAAGGTTGAAAACGGAAATGAGTCGGATAAAGGATAAGCTTTCATAAAAAATCGAAAAACAGCTTTTTTGGCAAACTTTTGGATGGCAAAGACTGTGGTGAAAGTTTTTCCAAAGGGAAAGGTTTTTTTGGTAAGGGCTTGTGAGGGAAGTGAAGTGCCCATGAAAATAACAGGAAAATGAGAAGCTGAGGCTATGAAAAACAAGGATTTTTCTGGTTTAGCAAGCCTTGAGAGCATATCAGGAATAAGGTTGTGGTCTCCTTTTATATGCTTCAGGGAGAAATCATATTTTGAAAATCATATTTTAATCTGAGCAACATCTTTTCAGGAACATTTTTCTATTTGAAGTTCATGATGTTTGGAAAAGCTGAGTTGTCCATTCTGACAAGAAAGTGATAGCCGATAAGATGATACTCGAACTTTTGAATACCATGCTTGACAATTAAAATTTCTTTGAACACACTATGGTAATGGATTTGTGTGTCAGAGAATTGTCCACTAGCATGGGCAATAAAGTGTTCCTTGCCATCTGTTTTTTCAAGGAGGATGGCCCCCCATGATTCGTCATTTGCATCAGTCTGTAACATTCGCCTACCATCGGTGATGAGCTTTAATGGTGGTGGATTTTGCGCACTTTGCTTTAAAGTTGTTACAACAAGTGTGTGGGTTTTGTTCCACGAAGGTGGATTCTTTTTCAGCAGGGCTGACAGCTGGCGGGTTTGGTGATTAACATAAGGAATAAAATCCCTCGTATAATTGATAATACCAAGGAATTGTTGTAGTTAGCTTTTGGAAAGATGTTGATCTGGAAAGTAAATGAGCTCTTGGGCAATGTGCTTTACTGGTTGGTAGTGGCCGTCTTTGATGGTCATTCCAAGGAATTCAATGGTATGGGTGGCAATTATGCTTTTCTTAGCAGATAGCATGATTCCATAAAATTGAATGATATCAAAGAATTGATTTAACAAATGGCGATGGTCATATAGGGCACTTGAAAATAACAAAATATCATAAATGTAAATCAATGCACTATGCGAAATGGGTTGGAAGATTTGGACAATGGATTTTTGGAAAATAGATGGGGCTGTTTTAAGACCAAAGGGTAAAACTGTCCATTGGTAATGCAGAAGGCAATTTTACAACATTCGTAAGGTTTAATGCCAAGTTGCCAGAATCCAGATTCAAGATCAAATTTGGAAAAGATTTGGGCATTTTTTAGATAAGTGAACATGCTCTCTCTTTTTGGCAAAAGGAATTTGTCATCTTGTAAAAACATGTTTAGAGGCTGATAGTCTATGACTAATCGTTTTTTTTCCTCGAACAATCTCAGAATGTTTTTCAACATAAAAAGCTTGGCAAGCCCATTGAGAACTAGTGGGTTCTATAAGACCTTGGGTGAGCAACTGAGAACATTCCTTTTGGGCTAGGACTAAGTCAGAAGGACTCATTCCTGGATGAGTGGCTTTGGTGGGATTGACATCTTCATTCAACTTGAAACATAATTGAACAAAGAATTATGGATTTTTCCACAGGGGATTGGGATGATGAAAGTCAGCATGAGATTTGGGTCAAAACTTTAAAAACTTTGTGGAAATGTCTTAGAAAGGTTGGGAGGTTTCAGACAAACCATAAAGCTTTAGGACATTGGTGAATGGTTCAAACATGGACTTAACTCGAATTCTAGTTGGAATGATTTGAAGGTGTTTTATCCGGTGAATGATGTCAAATCCTAACAAGATATCCTTATTAGGTAGATAGGAACTAATGACTTTCGTCTAAATAACACAATTTGGAAAGATTTGAATACCAATGGGTTTTCTAGTAATCAAGGTGGTGGTGAAGAGTTTTCCATTGACTGCTTTGAAATTTTCTTTATAATGTTGATAAGACTGAGATGGAAGTATGTTGGGGTTTAACATACTTCGTTGGGCCCTGTATCAAGAAGACCAATGGCAGGAATCGGTCTCTGGAATGTGGAGGGTAAAATGTGGAGTTTAATGAAAGGGATAAGGATGGTAGTGTCAAGGGACAATAGTTGTTGGTGGAAAACAGTCTGAAACTCATCATTTTCAGAATCATCAAATGAGTTTTATAGTGCAAACACTGTTTCATCAGTAGGCTCCTCTTATTATAAGAAGTAAGACTCAATTTCATCATTGTGAGGAGAATAATTAGTAGTGGCCTATAAATGCTCAAGAAGTATGATTGCTTTGTCTTTTCAGTTGGGGCAATCTATGGCATAATGGCCTTTCTTTTTGCAAATGAAACATCAGCTTGACTTCTTCCTTTTTTGTTCTCTGAAAGAGCTCAATCTTTTCCTGAAAAATCAGTATGATTTTCGCTTGGATTTTGATCTTGGAAACAGTGCTGGATTTTTTAATTTTCATAAATACTTCTTATTTTTGGTGCTACAATCACAATCTTTCTTTTTCTAGCATTTGATCTACAAATAAGGCTTTTTGCATGCACTTCGGAAAGGCTCTTTGTCTTTTAACAATTCTTTGAAGAACTATTTTTGTTCACATAGTTTTACCAAGCATCCTTTAGCGATCTGAAAGATCTCTCCTAAGGATATGGTATCGATGGTGAAATTGAGACTCGTGAGCTGCCGTTGCATGTCAGGTTGCAATTCTTCAGGTAATGATGCCAAAAAGACATGTTTGAGAGTCGGACCATTGAACTTATTGAGCTTATAAAATAGGATTGACATCCGTTTGTAATGGAAATCAAGATCTTTAGAGTTGAGGGAGCAGCACTTCATATTGAGGTAGTCGCATCTTGCAGCTTCAAAGACTGCGGCTGATTCTCCAATGAATTGCTCGTGAATAACAGAAAGAGCAGATGAGACATTAGGTAGTTGTACAAACTATAATTGTCTGTACTCTCCTAAAGTATCAAACTAATCTCTTAAAGAGCCTGTAAAACGGGTAGCAAGTTCTCTAAGGACGGATGTGTAGTAGCATTTGCTCTTAACATTTGGAGATTTGTTCAGACAGCCATTTCGGATAATCTATCTCTCTATTTAACTGCAGGGATGTCATCAAAAGTGAACCATGGACCATTTGCAGGTTTATGATCATGGTGGGATTGAGCAGGCTGGTTTGAAGTTGAATCATCATTGGGTTCATCTTGTTCGGAAAAATAGAATTCCAGTTCATCCTTTTCGGGAGAGAAATCTGTGGTAGCTTGGAGATGCTCAAGGAGCCGAATAGATTTTTCTCGTTTGTGGGGACAATCCTTAGCATAATGACCTTTCTTCTTGCAGATAAAACATCTACTGGACTTTCTCCTTTTAAGGTCTCTGGATGAAGATGACTTCTTTCTGAAGAATCTGTAGGACTTTCTGGATCGGCGAGGCTTAGATGAATATTCTGGTCGTTTGAATTTTCGAAAATGCCTTTTCTTTTTAGGACTGCAATCACAATCCTTCTTCTGTTTGCACTTAATATGCAAATAAGGCTTTTTGCAGGCACTCCGAAATGGTTCTCTGTCTTTCAATAGTTCTTTGAAAAACTGTTTCTGCTCACAGAGTTTGTCAAGACAAGTTTTGGCAAGTTGAAAGATTTTGCCAAGAGAGATGTTGTCAAGGACAAGATTGGATGCACGAAGTTGCCGCTGTATGTCTGGTTGGAGTTCATCTGGAAGGGAAGCCAAGAAAACATGCTTTAATGTTGGTTCGTTGAATCCATTAAGCTTATAAAACAGCAAGGACATTCTTTTATAATGGAACTCAAGATCCTTAGCATTGAGGGAACAGCATTTCATGTTGAGATAGTCCCTTCGTGCAGCTTCAAAGATTGCAGAGGGGTCTCCAAGGAATTGATCATGGATAACCGCAAGGGCACTTGAGACTTCTGGCAATTGAACAAACTGCAATTGTCTGTATTGGCCTAGAGATTCAAACCAATCTCTTAAAGCACCCGTAAAACGAGTGGCAAATTCTCTAAGGACTGATTGAGTTGTGGCTCCTGGCCGTAACATTTGTAAGTCAAGCCAGGCAGACATTTCATTAAGCCGATCACGCCATTTAGAGGATGGAATATCATCAAATGTGAACCACGGACCATTTGACGATTTTGGGCCGGTTAAACCGGTTTGGGCGTGGGCTGGAGGAGGTTGGTTTGAGGCAGAGAATTCAGGCATTTCTTCGTCAACTTCAGAAGGAATGTCAACATATGGTTCTGTGTGAGAGGTTTGGCCTTGATCAGGTGGATCGGTTTGAGCCATCAGGATTTTGGTGATATCAGCATAAGACTTTTCAGTCACTGGTGGAAGCTGATGATTCTGTGTCTGTCTCAGTATGAGTATCTGAGACTGCAAGATTGGAATCAGAAGTTTGATCAACGGTGGTGGATGTGTGGTCAACTGTGTGGGCACTGAACAAGTGCATGGGTTGTTTATCTTTGGATTGGGTAGGAGGTTGAGAAGGAGCTGGTGGTGGAGGTGCTGATGGTGAGGCTGATGGATAGCCATGGGTTGGTTGGTCAGGAGTGGAAACAGCAGGTCGTGGTTGAGATTTAGGCTTGAGTTTAGGTTTAGGTTGTGGTGGTGGTAATGGATTTTCTCGGAAAAGAGTATGAGTCATACCAAATAACTTGGAAGGTTCATACTGTTTGATAGGGGAAAGCATAGAGGCAAATGGATGATAGGTTGGACCGATGGAAGGCATCGGAGGTGAGGAAGTAAAAAGGGTAGGCTTTTGTTTTTCTGATTCTATCTGGTCAAGCTCAGCTTTCAAGCGTCTGATCTCTCTTTCCTTCTGGTCAAATTCTGGGCCATAATAGCGTTGAGCAAGCATGGTTCTTAACTCAGAATCAAGTTGAGCAATTCTGGACTGGAGATTTTGGTGGATTTGCTGCATTTGGGCAGTGATGGAATCAACTTTGGTTTCAAGCTTTTCAGTTCGTAAACTGATTTTTTCAACTTTGGAATTAATGTGTACGAAAGTATCATTTTGGGCTCTGGCATTTTGGGTTTGCCAGTTAAGGACTGATTCAAAAGGTTTAGGGGGTTCAAGGTGTCCTGTAGAGGTTATGGCTGAAGAGATAAAGGGTTTAGACACAACATTACGTTGGGAATCTGTGTGGGTGTCTAAAGGAGGAAAGGAAGAAGAGTAGTCTGAAGAAGTAGATGAAAACATCATACAACTAAGAGGTGGTGTTGGATTTGGGATTGGTGAGGGAATCTCGGATTTACAATGTTTTGCAATCCATTTGAGTTCTTTTTTGTAGATGGGTAAAGGAGCTGGTGGAGATGGAGGATCTTGTGGTGGTGTGGGGTTATGATGGTGATATGAGGCTAGAGATTTTTTCTTTTTAGGTTTTCTTTTTCTGGAATAATCATCATCGTCCTCTTCCCAAACATCCCAGCAGGGACAATTTGGGTCGCACATACTGGAGCCAGGGGCATCCCATAGGAAATGACCATTTAACTTTGCTGGATAAACAGGGTAGCCTTTAGAAGTGAACCCTGTAATGGGTAGATCTTCTTGAGCTGTCTGCACAGCTGTGATCTTGGAAGAATAAGTAAAAGAGAACCGAGGAGGCTCTTGTGGAGCACTGGGAGGTGGTTTAAAGGTCATTCTAACTGTTCCATTTGGCCGTCGTTCAAACATGCTTTCTGATGTCTGAATGGGAGCTGTATTGGTATGGAACTGTTCATAGTTTGAGATCCACTCAAGAGGCATAAGCTTGATGAGCTCATGGCGAGGAATTTGTCGGGGGATCTGGATGATGGTTGGAATCTGGTCAGATTCAGCTAAGACCATGAGGGTGTCAGAGTGATGGTCTGGAGTGGGTAGATCTAAGGCATGATTTTGAAGCCTATAGACCAGTTGGTGATGAAGAGTGGCAATTTTGGCAGAGGAGATTTGTTCTGCACCTTGGATCTGGACTTGGACTTTTAAAGTTGTGGGTAAATTGGTGTCGTGGAGAGAAAGGTTGAAGTTTGGGTAGAAAGTGAGGAGAACACTTCCTGCATGGAGGGTAGTGAGAACAGTGCCAATAACAGCATCTTGGTACTGTTTGAAACGAGTATCAAGGAGGGCAAGGCGAGCTGTGACTGGTAATCCTTTGCGCCCATGAAGGGTGAGGATTAGTCTAATTCCTCCAAGATGAAGATGGGTATAACCTTCTCGTTTCCAGTTGGAAATTAACTCGGAAGGAATCTCCAGAGTGACATATTGCTCATCAGAAGTGGCTGGAAGAGCACACTGATCCAGACGAGAGGACTGGATTTATTCTTTTGGGTGAGGCCGTCTGGTAGAGATGAGGGTGCGAATATTGCGGGTAAAGGAACTGGGTCTTTTGTACAGTTGGTAAGGACTGATGAGAGGGTAGGATGACTCACTGATTTGGGCGGATTCAGGGATGTAGGAGTATTCAACAAGAACAGTGTTCGCCCTCCAGAATTCCTCTGATGATTGAGATAGCGATCAGTCACAAGTCATTTTCCACCAACAGTTGCTGTCCCTTGATACTACTGTTCCCATACCCTCCATCAAACTCCAAATCTTGCCTTCCAAATTCCAAAGGCCCATTCCAGCCATTGGTCTCATCGACACTGGAGCTCAACGCAGCATGTTAAACCCGCATATTTTTCCACCCGAATATTGGACAGAATATGAGGAACATTTCAAAGCTGTTAACGGCAAATTGTTCACCACTTCTTTGATTACTAAAAACCCATTGATATTCAAATCTTCCCCAATTGTGTCATTTGGACCAAGGTCATTGGTTCAACTCTTCCTAATAAGGATATCTTGTTAGGTTTTGACATCCTTCACCAGATCAAACACCTCCAAATCATTCCCATTGGAATCCGAGTCAAATCCATGTTCAAACCTTTCACAGACATTCTTAAACTTTACAACCTGTCTGACACACCTCAGCCCTACCAGGACATTTCAACCAAGCTTTTGAGTTTGTGTCCAGAGTCCCATTCTCAGTTCACCTATCCAAATCCATTGTGGAAAAATAAGTCTTTCTTCATTAAGTTACCCTTCAAACTCAATGAAGACATTAACCCAACCAAAGCTACTCATCCAGGAATGAGTCCTTCTGACTTACTCCTAGCCCAACAAGAATGTTCACAATTGTTAGCCCAAGGTCTAATTGAGCCCACAACTTCTCCATGGGCTTGCCAAGCCTTTTATGTTGAAAAGCATGCTGAGCTTGTTCGAGGAAAGAAACTCAGTTCTATGATATTGTCCAGAGTCATGGAATTATGTTATCAGCCAAGAAAAGCACCATTGCCACAAATACCATTGAATTTCTTCGAATGGTCATAAAAGACGGCCATTATCAGCCTGGAAAGCACATTGCCCAAGAATTGCTCCACTTTCCAGATCAGCACCTTTCCAAAAGGCAAGTCCAACAGTTTCTCGGTATCATCAACTACATCCATGATTTCATCCCACACGTGGACCAACACACTCGACATCTTTCAGCTTTATTGAAAAAGAAGCCCCCAGAGTGGAATGACAACCACACCCTTGTTGTCGCTACATTAAAGCAGATTGCGCAAAATCCGCCTCCATTAAAGTTGATTGCAAATGGCAAGCGCATACTACAGACAGATGCCAGTGATGAATCATGGGGTGCCATCCTCCTCGAAGAAATCAATGGAAAAGAAAGTTTTATTGCCTACGCTGGTGGACATTTCTCTGACACACAAAAACATTACCATAGTGTGTTCAAAGAAATCTTAGCGGTCAAGAATGGCATCAAGAAATTTGAGTATCAGTTGATTGGACACCATTTTCTCATCCGAATGGACAGTTCAGCCTTCCCAAATATCCTTAATTTCAAAGGTAAAACTGTTCCTGAAAAAATGTTACTCCGGTTAAAAGATTGGTTTTCCAAATATGACTTTTCAGTTAAGCATATAAAGGGGTCCCAGAACCTTATCCCTGATATGCTTTCCCGACTCTCCAAACCAGACAAACTTCTCACCGTGTTTTCCACAACCTACCACTTCCCAATTATCTCCATGGCCACTTCCCTTCCTCCAGAAGCCCTCACCAAGAAAAGCTTTCCCCTTAACAAAACTTTCTCCTCTGTCATTGCCATCCAGGACTTTGCCCGCAAAGCTGTTTTTCGCTTTTTTATGAAAGCCTACCTCATGGCAGACTCCTTTCCATTTTCTACCTTCCACCCAGAAAACTTGTTCCTTACAAATCTCACCCTTGACCCCTCTAGGGATATCACTGAAGATGAGTTATGGTACCTATGGTGCCTAACTGTTCTATATGCCACCAAGCTAATCCTGCCAATCAGTCCAACTTTGGAACATCTCCTCAATCCGGACAAAGCCACCTCCCTCACCTGGACTTTACTTGAATGGTTTTCTCCTATTCCATGGTGGAGAAAGAAACTGCAGCAACTCTCTGAGATTTACAACCTGGAAAGAATGCCTTCCTCTGAAGCAAAACTGTTCACTTCAGTCTTCATCATCCACAGGCCGTATTTTCAGCATCCAGATACAAAGCTTTTCTGGACCCAAGATCAGGTGTATGAATGGTTTACTGCACCACACCCAGCTGTTATTGAAAATGAAATCCAAACCACCCTGCACAATTATCTCTGCCAACTCAACCACCAGACTCCACCACACAGAGATATCTCCCACACCTCCTTAGGCCCACAACATGACATCATCATGATCCCCACTCCATCCACTATATCACACCCAAAACCCACCGGCATTATCATCAAAGAGGAAAAACCAAATTACACTGATTTCCTCTACCAAGACTCACAGGACCCATGGGAAGACTTTCTTCCTCTCAGTCAACATCTCCAACAGTTTCCCCAACCATCCATGCATGAACCAGGTTCCTCCTCCCAACCATCACCATCACAACCACCCACACCTTCCAAAAAAGATAAGGCTACTCAGACATCACCAAAAGCTTCTCCAACATCCTCCAGACCAGTGTATGAATTCTACTGTCCACATCCACCATGCAGTGGTCCCTCCTGCAAGCATCACAAGGCTTTCCAAGCCCTTTTTTCCACCACCATCTGACGACGACCCTGTGACAGAAAGTGACTCTAAAGACGACTACATGAACCTTCACTCCCAATAAAGTCTTTTTTCTTTATGCATGAAATTTCCTCTCTTGTCTTGTTGCAGGAAATTTCCCACTTTGTCTCCTTGCATGCATTTTCCCTTTTGTCTTCTTCCAGGATATTTCTCCCCTTGTCTCCTTCCATGAACTTTGCCCTCTTGTCTTGACTCATGCACTTTCCTTGAACCTTCCTTGCATTTTGTCTTGTTGCCATGCATTTTCCTTTCTTGTCTTGTTGTAAGAAATTTCCCTTTTTGTCTCGATGTATGCACTTTCCTCTTTTGTCCACTTGTCATGAACTTTGTCATGTTGTAATAATGTTGCTTGTACTGTAGTTTTACTCTTGTACTGTAGCTTTACTTTGCTTTTACTGTTGTAAAAGATAGGGGTCCTGTCCTATCTTAATGAGCTCTCCTATAAAAAGAGCTCACCTCCCTTGTAAAAAATAACTTGGAAGAACTTAAAAGAAGCTTAAGTGCAAGAAAACTTTCGTGTGTTTTCTCTACACCATGAATTGCTAAATTCTTCTCTCTCTCTCTGCAAATGAAGTTCTAAGTGAAAGAAACGAATCAAAGAATTAAATTTGTTCATTTTGAAAACTTAAGGAAGTATGCTCTACACTTGCCTTCAAGGAAGGATCCTGTGCATCAGAAAACTTATGGCGATTTCTTAAAACGGTTTGGTACCCTGTTTTAAAGACTAAAGAGAAGTCTGTTTTGGGTTTTATAACCTTGAAAGAACTCGTTCTAAGTTTTAATCCAAGAGGTATATAGGCGGGAAACTCTCGACGTAAATTCCAGAGGCGAACCCGAATGGGCGTTAGTCTGGTCTGGCACTGAGAGATCACAAGCCACGTACTCTCTTTTCAAAAAATGGGTTAATTCTTAAAGATTAAGCTGGCTCAGTTTCTTCAGGTTGAGCCATAAGAATCCTAGTGATATCAGTATAGGATTTTTTAGAATCACTAGATGAGATAGAAAATTCAAGGGAAGAGTCTGTGTTATATTCATATTGATTGACTGAAACGGTAAGATTTGAATCAGAAGTTTGGTCTGTATCAGATGGGTCTGGGATTATCTGTGCACTATATTGGTGCATTGGTGATTTATTTTTGGCTTGAGGTGGTGTTGGTTGAGGAGAGAGTTGGGTATATATAGGAGGTTGTGGTTCTGTGATAGACAAAGGTGGATGGAATGGCTGTTTATCAGGTCGTGGACGAGGATGAGATGTAGATCTAGATGTGTTTAGCAAAGGATGTTTTTTGAACAAAGTATGGGTCAGGCCAAATAATTTGAATGGGTCTTGGGGCCTGATTAGAGGAAGCAGAGGTGCAAAAGGATGGAGGTGCAATTGTGGGTAACGGTGGAGAGATAGTAAATAATGTTGGCCTTTGCCTGTCCAACTCAATCTGTTCAAGTTATGCTCTAGGTCGTTGTAGCTATGACTCAGCATGGTTCTTAATTCCGAATCTAGTTGAGAGATTCAGGACTGAAGATTCTGGTAAATCTGCTACATCTGAGAAGTAATCGAATCCATCTTAAATTCAATATGACCAGTTCGTAAACTGATATGGCATTTTGTGTCCGCCAGTTGAGAACGGCCTCAAAAGGTTTGGGGTCTTCTAAATGACCTATAGGAGTTATGGCAGAAGGAATAAAGGGTTTAGTGATGACCTTTCGTTGTAGATTGGTATAGGTTTCGAGGGCAAGGAAATTGGAGGAATAATCTTGTGAGGTGGATGAGAACATCATACAAGCCATAGGTTGTATGGGTGATGTGGACGGCTGAGTATAAGGAAGGATTTCAGTTTTGCAATTTTTGGCAATCCATCTCAGTTCGTTTTGGTAGATGGGTAATGGAGTTGGTGGTAGTGGAGGATTATGACGTGGTTTAGGTTGGTTGTGTGAGGACGATGATTCAGGTATTTTTATTTTTCCGCCGCAAGCGAACATTATCTTCTTCCCAATCATCCCAACAAGGACAATCTGTGTCACAATTTCCTGATCTTGGTGAATCCCAAAGAAAGTGGCCATTAAGTTTAGTAGGATAAACAGTATATCCTTTTGAAGTGAATCCTGTAATTGGCAACTTTTCTTGAGAAGTCTGGACAGCCGTTACCGTGGCTGAATAAGTGAATGAGAGCCATGGAGGCTCCTCTGATGCTATTAGTGGAGGTCGAAAAGCCATTCGGACAGTTCCATCAGATCTTTTTTCAAACATACTTTCTATGGTCTGGATAGGAGAAGTATTGGCATGAAACTCCTCATAATTTGAAATCCATTCCAAGGGCATGAGTTTTATGCGTTCATGTCGAGGGATTTGTCTTGGAATTTGAATGATGGTTGGGATCTGGTCTGATTATGCTAACACCATAAGGGCGTCAGAGTGGTGCTCAAGCGAAGGAAGATCTAAGGCATGGTTCTGGAGCCTATAGACCAATTGATGGTGAAGAGTGGTAATTTTTGTAGAAGAGACTTAGTCTACACCTTGAATTTGCACTTGGACTTGCAAGGCAGTGGAGAGATTAGTGTCTTGAAGAGAAAGGTTGAAATTAGGATAGAAAGTGAGTAAAACACTTCCAGCATGAAGAGTGGTTAAGACAGTACCAATAACAACATCTTGGTAATGTGTGAACCTAGTGTCCAATATAGCAATTTTGGCCGTGACTGGTAATCAGTTCCTTCTATGTAAGGTTAGGATTAGTCGGACTCCTTCGATATGGAGACTAGTATAAGCTTCTCTTTGCCAATTAGAAATCATGTTTGGGGGAATTTCCAAAGTGACATATTGTTAAGCTGTGGTAGCCTGAAGGGAACACTGATCCAATTTGGATGACTGGATATATTCTTTTGGATGTGGTTTTTTAGTGGAAATAAGGGTTCAAATACTGCGAGTAAAAGAGTGTGATTATTTATAGAGGTGATAAGGACTAAGAAGAGGAAAAGAAGATTCAGTGATTTGAGCAGATTCAGGGATATAGGAATATTCAACTAAATTTTTTATTTTACTAGCAGTGTGTTTGGAGCAAGATTTAGGTAAGGAGAGGGTGGAGGAAAGGGAAACTGGAGTTATGATAGAAGATGTAGAAGCATTGTTGGGGGAAGTTGATGCCATGAGTATGAAATTCTCTCTGTCGTTGAAGACTCGAACGAAAAGAAAACAAAAAGCAAACTTTTATCATACCACTTTGAGAAAAAAAAAAAAAAGAGCAGAAGCTGGCTCTGAAAAGACATCTTTTAGAATCTCATTACAAAAGGATGAGTATTTTATTTTACAAGCTGAATGGGTTCAATGAACCATCTCTCAAACATGTCTTCATAACTTCATTTCTTTCCGAGTTACAACCTGATCTTCAAAGGAAACTCACAGCCACTAATCTTAGCATAGGGGATATCTCTGTGGGAAAATTTTTCCAAATGGTTATGCTATGTCTCGACAAGATCTGTGAGCAGAAAGAATTTTTCAAAGATCTCATCGAAGACAAAAATCCTTTTCTGAAGCTTGTAAAAAGCCCTATCTCATAATAGAATGCAAAGATGAAAAGAAGTGTGCTTGTCCGACCAAAAAGAAAAAGCACTTCCAGAAACACTTCCACAAAAAATCCTCCTCTAAAAAACCTCTCCGATATTTTAGAAAAATGATATTTCTCAATACAGAGAGAAAAAACACAATCGTTGTTTCATCTGCAAGAAATGCTGTCACTTTGCACGGAACTGTCCTCACAAGTCTGCCAAAGCTGGTCGTCTCATACAACATCTTCAACATTCTTCACTGTTATCTGAACAAGATGACCAAACTGTTTTCATTATCGCAGAATCTTCTAATTCTGATGATATTTCAGTTATCTCTACAGTTCAAAATGTCAACCATGTTTCCACCATTCCCAAACTTTCTCTCAAAATGTCAATCCTTTCTTCCAAATTTCATAAACCTGTTCTTGTCATCAGGTTTATTGACACTAGTGCAGATACCAGTATAATTGATCATTCTGTCCTTCCCTCTGATTGTTGGAAAAACCACTCAAAACGTTTCCTAGCAGTTAATGGAGAAACTTTTGAAACCACTTTGATTACCAAAAAACCCATTGGTATTCAATTCTTTCTGAATTGCATAATTTGGAAAATATTGTAGCATCCAAGCTCCTAGATAAAGATTTACTTATAGGTTTTGACATTCTTCATTTGGTTAAAAACCTATTCCTCACCAGTTCTAGAGTTCGCTACAAGCAAATGTTCTTGGCTTATACAGATACATTACGTCCGTATGCACTTTCTGAAACACCATCTCTATATAGTCCTATTTCATAGAAGTTCCTAGAGTTTTGTCCAGAAAACCATTCACAGCTCCACCATCCTTCACCTCTTTGGAAAAATGAACAATTCTTCCTTCACCTTCCTTTCAAACTCAACGAAGACATAAAGCCCACAAAAGCATCACACCCGGGTATGTCTCCTTCTAACCTCCTACTTGCTAAGCAAGAATGTTCTCAATTGCTTCAGCAAGGTCTTATTGAACCTACTAATTCAGATTGGGCTTGTCAAGCCTTCTATGTTGAAAAAAGATCTGAATTAGTTCATGGTAAAAAGAGGTTAGTTATTAATTACCAGCCGATTAATTCTTTCCTTAAAGATGATAAGTTTCCTCTTCCAAAAATCCAAACCCTGTTTGTCCATCCTCAAAGGGCTCGTATTTTCTCTAAGCTTGATTTAAAAGATGATTTTTGGCAACTCGGTATTTCATCTGTTGACCGTCATAAAACTGCCTTGTACATCCCTGATGCCTATTATCAGTGGGTTGTTATACCCTTTGGTCATAAGGTTGCTCCTTCATTATTTCAAAAAGCCATGACAAAAATCTTCAGTCCTATCCTTCATCATGCTTTGGTATACATTGATAATATCTTATTATTTTCCTCTGACCATAAGAGTTGCCAGAAGCTCCTTTTGGATTTCTTTCATATTGTGTAGGAACATGGAATCATGCTTTCTGAAAAGAAAAGCATCATAGCAAAAGAATCAATTGACTTTCTTGGCATGGTGATTAAAGATGGCCATTATCAACCTAGTCCACACATTGTAACTGAATTATTAAAGTTCCTGGACACCCATCTCAACAAAAAACAGATCCAACAATTCCTCGGGATTCTTAATTATATCCCTGATTTCATCCCTAAAGTTGTAATCCACAAAAGCCAGCTGTCATGCATGCTCAAAAAACAGTACCCTCTATAGGGACTAGCATAGATAGAAGCTGTCAAGCAGCTAAAACTGATAGCCCAATCGCCTCCTCCACTCCGAATCCCTACAACTGGACACTGTATTTTGCAGACAGGCGCCAGTGATGATTACTGGAGTGCCATCCTTCTTGAAGAAATACATGGCATGTCTTATTTATGTGCCTATGCCAACAGACAATTTAAAGAATCTGAAAAGAATTACCATGTGATCTACAAAAAGATCTTGGTGGTCAAGTATGGAATCAAAAAGTTTGAATTTCATCTAATCAGCCATAAATTCCTTATCAACATGGACAACTCCTCTTTTTCTCGAATCTTTGACTTAAAAAATAAGTTGCTTCCTGACAAACAGCTGCTCAACCTCAAAAACTAGTTTGCTAAATATGATTTTACTGTCCAACACATTAAAGGCAAACAGAACCTCATCCCAGACTTTCTTACACGTCCGGCTATAAGTAAAGCCTCACTTATTTCTTCCATTCACACTATTCCAGTTATAGCCATGAATCGTCGACTTCCTTTTAAAGCTCTTAACCAGAGCACTTTCCCATGAACATTCCTTTTCACTCAACCTACCAGATCCAAGACTTTGTAAAGAAATTCCTTTACCAGTATTTCTTCAATATTCAAAGTAGAAAGCCTGATCTTTTTCTTTCCCTCTGTCTAGAAAACCTGTTTTTCACAGGTCTTACCCTGTCTTCCCTAACCATCTGCGATGATGACTTATGGTACATATGGTGTCTCACAACCCTGTATGCCACAAAGTTGGGTTTTCTTGCTAAACCAGTCCTCACTCATATCACCACTCCTGGGTTCTCGTCAGATCTTCTCTGGACTCTCTTCAAATGGTATTCACTACTCACGTGGTGGTGAAAACAACTCAAAAATCTGTGTACTTTTCATGGATTAGACAGAATGCCAGAATAAGAAGCCAACATGTTCACTACAGTCTTCATCGTAGACCTTATTTCCAATACCCAAAAACAAGAGACTTCTGGACACAAGATATGGCCTATGAATGGAAAACTTATACCCATTCTTATACCCTCATCCATGATACATCTGTTACCTTTGTTCTCAAGTCATACCTAATAGAACTCAACAATGTTCAACCATCTGCCACAAACATCCACCGCACCTCTGTTGGACCATTATACACCTTAAAAATTATCCCAAAGACACAAACTTGTACTCCAGGTTCTAGTTCAAGTCCTCAAGGAATCTCTTGTCATGGAACAATGTCTTGATTACACTTACGTCTTATTCCAAGACGCTCAAGATCTAGAGAAAGATTTTCAGTCTCTTCTCCATACTGAAAATTCTCATTACATTGTTACAAACTCAGACCCTCCTGCTACATCAGCCCTAAAAGAAATGACTAACGCTGATGAAGAAGCATATCTGCAAGCTGAAGCTTATTTTTATCAAAGACAAATTCGTCGTGCCAAACGCCAATATGAGAAAGAAACTGGCGATGTGTCTCTATCACACTACCCATCCACTCCATGATTGCAAACACGCATGGGAATCTTTAGCTTTTGTTTTTTTAAAATTTGCTTTAAAAATTAGACAAGGGTCCTGTCTTGTCTAAAGTGTGTTTTATGCTTTTCCTTTTTGTTTTTGGTGTGGTGTGCTTTAATCATTAAGATTTTGTAAAAGATAAGGGACCCACCTTATCTCTCCTTCCTCGAGATCTCTATATAAGGATCTCTCTATCCCTTTGTAAGGCATAAGTTAATTGGAAATAAAATTCAGGTTTCTTTCAAGTTTCACTAAACATTTTCTCTCTTTTAGGAATCAAAGAAATTATTTGAGTTAATAATGATAAGCTCACCTCAAATTTTCTAAACTGAGTATGCTTTGCACTTGCCATAAGGATCCTGTTCATCAGAAAGGTCTTGTTTTATCTTCGAAAACCGATCTTTCAAAAATGAAATTGTTTTCTTACAACGTTTACCCTCTTTGAAGGCAAAGAATGTTGTTTTTCGGGTGGTACTATGAAAAACTGTTTTTGGTATTTGATGGATAAGTGTATATTGGCTGGAAACCAGAACTTGCGGGCTATTAGCTCTAAGGACAGACTTTGTTATGTTATAGATCTAGTATGACAACGCCATGTACAACTACCGACTGGTATTAGAGCTAGGTTTCAATCCTGGGACCTATGGGTTATGTGCATAAGATTCAAACATTGGAGGAGGTACTAGTGGGGTTTGTGTTTGAGTAAAAGGGAAGGTCGAGTCTTTTCAGCATCAATTCTTGTTAATTCAGCTTTGAGCTTTCTGATCTCTGCTTCTTTTTTATTAAACTCTGGACCCCATATGTGGTTGTTTATCATATAATAGATATAATTGGTTATGGAAAAACTATCATTCTTCTGAGATCGGTGTCTAGCTCAAAGATACGATCTTGTAGATGGATGTACATCTGATCAAGATGATTGTTGATTGAATCAACTTTAGTTTCAGTCTAAGAGACTTGACTGGCAACTCGATCAAATTTCTTACTGAGTTGTTGAAGAGTTTGATTCTGAGCAATGGCATTTTTGGTTTGCCAGTTTAAAATAGCTTCATACTATTTTGGCTCTTCAACTTGCCCAGAGGTTGTAACTGGGGATTGGACAAAATGTTTTGAGATAACTCTAGTTTGTGTGTCTGTCTGTTTTTCAAGTGGAGGGAATGATTCCTCATAAGATTGACTTGAAAACATGAGGCATGATCTCATTGGGTGGACAGGAGGTTTGGGATCTGGTGGAGATTGTGGAGGAAAGGATTTGCAAGATGTTTTTGGATGAGAAGGTTTTTTCTTTTTCTTGTTCTTTCTCCTCATAACTTCTAGTTCGTCATCAATATCCGTATCATCCAAGCAAGGAAAAATCTGGATTGCACATATGGGCTTCAGGAACATCCCATAAGAAATGACCAGGATACCCTTTTGATGAGAAACCATGAATGGGAAGTTTCTTTTCTTGACCAATTTGAACTACTGCAATCATAACAATATAGGAAAACCTTAGAGTGTCTGAAACTGGCTTGGTTTCAAGTGTTTGGAAGGATAGTTTGACTTGACCATTTTGTCATCTTTCAAACGTTGCTGCGGTTGTTTGAACTGGTTCATAGTTTTGGTGGAAATGCTCATAGTTGGTTAACCATTCAAGAGGCATAAGTTTGAGCAATTCTTGTTTCTGAATTTGTTTAGGAATTTGGATGATGGTTGGAATTGTGTATGTGTCTGCAAGGATCATTAAGGCATCAGATGTAGTGTGTGGTGTAAGAAGATCTAGTGCATGATTCTGTAATCGATACACTATTTGGTGATGGAGGGTTGCAATCTTTGATGTGGGTGTTTGCCCTGCTCCTTGGAGTTGGATTTGAACTTTAAGAGTTGTTGGTAGGCTGGGATCTTCGAGAGAGAGGTTGAAATTTGGGTAAAAGGTTAACAAGACACTGCCAGCATGAAGTGTGGTTATGACAGTTCCTACAACAGCATGTTGGTACTGTTTGAACTTGGTGTCTAAGAGAGCAATTCTGGTTGTAACAGGTAAGCCTTTTCTACCATGGAGGGTCAGAATCAATCTAACACCGCCAAGATGGAGATGTGTATACCCTTTCTCATTTCCAAACTGCTACGAGATATGGGGTATTTCTAGAGTGACATACTGCTCACTATGAAAGGCTTGTAAAGAAGATTAGATATATTGTTTTGCTAGAGATTAGGGTTCAGATACTTCGGGTAAGAGAATTTTTGTGTTTGTATATATTGTAAGGACTTATAATAGGGAACTGAGATTCATTTACTTGGGTAGACTCATGGATATAAGAATATTCAACAAGGTTTTCAATTTTGGAGGCTATGTGTTTTAGACATGATTTTGGAAGAGATAGAGTAGAGGAAAGACAAATATGAGCTGAAGATGATGAAGGAGTTTAGTTTGAAGAAGTTGTTTCCATGTTTAGTTAATCTTATTTGACATTACTAATAATACCACCTCTACGTTAGGTGTGGCTCTGATACCAGTCGGTAGTTGTACGTGGTGTTGTTATAACAGATCTATAACAGAACAAAGTTTGTCCTTAGCGTATTGCCCGCAAGTTCTGGTTTTCAGTCGATATACACTTATCCGTCAGATACCAAATCCAAAAATCATATTTGAAAATAGTTTTTCACAGTACCAATAAACAACATTCTTTGCCTTCAACGAGGGTGAACGTTATAAGAAAGCAATTTCATTTTTGAAAGATCGGTTTTGGAGAATAAAACAAGACCTTTCTTATGCACAGGATCCTTAGGCTTAAGGCAAGTGTAGAGCATACTCAGTTCAGAAAATTTGCGGTGAGCATATCATTATTAACTCAAATAATTTCTTTGATTCCTAGAAGAGAGAAAAGGTTTAGTGAAACATGATGTGAAGAAAACCTTAATTTTATTCCTTATATAGAGATCTCGAGGAAGGAGAGATAAGGTGTGTCCCTTATCTTTTACAAAAGCTTAGTGATTAAAGCTCACCATGCCAAAAACAAAAAGGAAAAGCATGAAACAAACTTTAGACAAGACAGGACCCTTGCCTAATTATTAAAGCAAACTTTTAAAAAGCAAAAGCTAAAGATTCCCATGCGTGTCTGCAATCATGGAGTGAATAGGTAGTGTGATGGAGACAGATTGCTAGTTTCTTTCTCATATTGGCATTTGGCACAACGAATTTGTCTTTGATCAAGATAAGCTTCAACTTGTAGATAGGCTTTTTCATCAGCATTAGTCGTTTCTTTTAGGGCTAATGTAGCAGGAGGGTCTAGGTTTGTAACAGTGTAATAAGAATTTTCAGTATGGAGAAGAGATTGAAAATCTTTTCATGGATCCTGAGCATCTTGGAATAAGACGTTAGTGTAATCAGGACAATTTTTCGTGACAAGGAATCCTTGAGGACTTGAATTAGAACCTGGAGTACAAGTTTGTGTCTTTAGGACAATTTCTAAGGTGTGTAATGGTCCAATAGAGGTGTGGTGGATGTTTGTGGTAGATGGTTGAACATTGTTAAGTTCCATTAGGTATAACTTGAGAACAAAAGCAACAGATGTATCATGGATTAGGGTATAAGGATGGGGATATGTTTTCCATTCATAGGCCATATCTTGTGTCTAGAAGCCTCTTGTTTCTATGTGCTAGAAGTAAGGTCTATGAACGATGAAGACTGTAGTGAACATGTTGGCTTCTTGTTCTAGCATTCTGTCTAATTCGTGAAAAGTACATAGATTTTTTAGTTGTTTTCGCCACCACATAAGTGGTGAATACCATTCAAGGAGAGTCCAGAGAAGATTTAACGAGAACTCAGGAGTGGTGATATGAGTGAGGACTGGTTTAACAAGAAAACTAGCTTTGTGGTATACAGGGTTGTGAGACACCATATGTACCATAATTCATCATCGTAGATGGTTAGGGAAGACAGGGTAAGATCTGTGAGAAACAGGTTTTCCAGACAGAAGGAAGGAAAACGATCAGGCTTTCTGCTTTGAACATTGAAGAAATACCAATAAAGAAATTTCTTTACAAAGTCTTGGATCTAGCTGGCTGAGTGAAAAGGAATGTTCATGGGAAAAGTGCTCTGGTTAAGAGCTTTAAAAGGAAGTTGACGATTCATGGTTATAATTGGAATGGTGTGAATTGAAGAAATAAGTGAGGGTTTATTTATAGCCGGATATGTAAGAAAGTCTGGGATGAGGTTCTGTTTGTCTTTAATGTGTTGGACAGTAAAATCATATTTAGCAAACCAATTTTTGAGGTTGATTAGCTGTTTGTCAAGGAGCAACTTATTTTTGAAGTCAAAGATTCGAGGAAAATAGGAGTTGTCCATGTTGATAAGGAATTTATGACTGATTAGATTAAATTCAAACTTTTTGATTCAATACTTGACTGCTAAGATCTTTTGTAGATCACATGGTAATTCTTTTCAGATTCTTCTGCTGGCATAGGCACATAAATGAGACACACCATGTATTTCTTCAAGAAGAATGGCACTCCAATAATCATTACTGGCGTCTGTCTGCAAAATACGTTGTCCAGTTGTGGGAATTTGGAGTGGAGGAGGCGATTGGGCTACAGTTTTAGCTGCTTGACAACTTCTGTCTATGCTGGTCCCCATGGAGGGTACTGTTTTTTGAGCATGCGTGATAGCTGGCTTGTGTGGACTGTAACTTTAGGGATGAAATCACGAACATAATTAACAATCCCGAGGAATTATTGGCTCAGCTTTTTGTTGAGATGGGTGTCCGAGAACTTTAATAATTCAGTTGCAATGTGTGGACCAGGTTGATAATGGCCATCTTTAATCACCATGCCAAGAAAGTCAATTGATTCTTTCGCAATGCTGATTTTCTTTTCAGAAAGTATGATTCTGTGTTCCTGCACAATATGAAAGAAATCCAAATGGAGCTTCTGGTGGCTCTTATGGTCAGAGGAAAATAATAAGATATCATTAATGTATACCAAAGCATGATAAAGGATAGAACTGAAGATTTTTGTTTAGCTTATAGTAAAGTAAAGACATCCGCTTGTAGTGGTAATGAAGATCTTTTGTGTTGAGTGAACAACATTTCAACTTTTTTGAATTTTTTTGCATGAGCTCTTATGCCGGATTCGACAGGATCTTGAATAGGATTTGAATATGCCTCATCCCATGTGCTTGAGATAGTTTTGTCCTCAATCTCATCATTACCCTCCTCTTCAAGAGGATTTGTCCTCAATCATCACCTACATCGAAAGGACTCAAATTAGAAACATTAAAAGTAGCCCTTATATTGTAATCTAACTTATATAGATTGTCATCATCCGTTCCAAGACTTGGAATGGACCATCCCCTCGAAGTAATAACTTGGATTTCCTTCTTTTCGAAAATCATTCCTTTCACATGTGTAACCACACCCAATGGCCTGGTTCAAAAAATAGCTTGTGTCGCCCTTTGTTGGCTTCTTTAGCATATTGTTCAGTGCTCCGCTCAATGTTGGACTTTGCCAACTCATGTATCTACTTAACAATTTCAGTCTTTTTCTTGCCATCTAAGTTAACACCCTAAAAGACAGTTAATGGAAATAAATCCAATGGGGTTAAAAGATTAAAATCATAAACAATTTCAAACAGTGAATACTTAGTAACAAAATGAATAGAACGATTATAAGCAAACTCAACATGTGGCAAACAATCTTCCCAAGTTTTGATGTCCCTTTTAATGATAGCCAGCAACAGAGTAGATAAAGTTCTATTTACAACTTTTGTTTCACCATCAATTTAAAAGTAACAAGTAGTTGAAAACAATTAAGTTCCTAACTTAGCCCACAATGTTTTCTAGAAGTAACTTAAATACTTGTACTAGGCATACCATGCAACCTCACAATTTCCTTAAAGAACCGGTCAGTGATATTGGAAACATCATTTGTCTTGTGGCATGGGATTAAATATGTCATCTTAGAAAATCTATCCACAACCACAAAAATTGAGTCTTTCCCTTGTTTAGACCTAGGTAAACCTAGCACAAATCAATCGAAACATCAGTCCAAGAGACACTAGGTATTGGCAACGAGGTGTATAAGCCATGGGGTTGTACTTTCGACTCGTCGTGCCTACAGGTGACACATCTACCACAAAATCTCTCAACATCTTGTTTCATATGTGGCCAATAAAAGTGTTCCTAGAAAACTGTTAAAGTCTTTACAACTCCAAAATACCCCATTAACCCCCCTCCATATGATTCTCTTACTAACAAATCTCTCAAACAATAATTACGCATACAAAATTTATTTTCCTAAAATAAGTAGCTATCATGCTTGAAGTACTTACCAACCACACTCACAAGCTTGGTATTCAATACTAGAATCATGGTCATCAATATAAAATTTCAATACTAAAATCATGCTTGATCATTTGAAACACATTCTCTTGTTCTTCTCCTACTTTGGTAAACATTGCGGCCAGTGTACTTTAGTCTTTCACAAACCACTAGTAGAAGCTAGCGAGCTTGTGAAAGCTTCTCACATTACTTACGCTTGTAGGACTCGACCATTCTTAGATTGCCTTGTGCACTCACAACCTGTATACCTTATGCACTCACAACAAATCCTAAAAACATAAGTTTATTGGTGGAAAAAATATACTTCTTCATATTAGCAAACAACTTTTCTTTCCTAAGCACATCTAAAACAGATTTCAAATGTACTGCATGTTTGTCCAACTTTTTGCCATATATAAGGATATCATCAAATAAACAACAATAAACTTGCCAATAAAAGCTCACAAAACATTATTCATAAGTCTCATAAAAGTGCTTGGAGCATTAGTATGAGGTACAATTTTCTTACTTAAATAGAATATAATTTATTTTAAACTAACAAGCCCCCTTAAGTATTAAAACAATAATGATAATAATAATAATATAAGATATTTAATTCTAAATAACAAGCAATGACTTAAGTGATGATGTAAGAGAAGTTTGTAGAATTTAGTACGATATTTATGAAGGATAATCTCAACCGTTGATCAAGAGTTATGGTGGCAAAATCCTAACCATCCATTAGCCTTAAGAAATCCTATAAATGCCCCTGACCCCCTTTCATTTTCAATGCAACCTAAAAATTTCACCCTTTTCTATTCTAAGTCATAACATCAAGAGTAGGAAATTTTCAATTTAGAAAGGTCTAGAAAAGTCAAGGTCAAGATGTAAGTAACACTTCAACTGCAATGTAGAGGCAGAATTCTTTTTATAATTAACTTCAGCTTTAACTAATTTAATCTTGTGATGTCTACTATGATGTGATTGGTTATGATCTAAATTTTTAAATGGATTACTATTCATATTATAATAATTTCTTACTTATTCTTATATTGTTGGCTATGCCCCCTAATCTCTATATGGATGACACTGCCGCCTATATTAAAGATTATTGTCCTTAAATAAGTTGCATTGGATGCATGCATTTCATGGATTACTTGATGAAGAAGACATTTCAAAAAAATAAATATATGAAAAATCGGTGGTTTCGAAGCATAGTAAAAGGTAAATCTTATGGGGAAGGCCCAAGGGCATGTTATTTTAAATAATAAGAATGCTAGCCTTGTGGTGCAACATACCTAGGGCCCTAACAAAGTTGTTTTGTAGTTTCTAAGTTTCTTTTAAAAAACTTAATATGCATCAAAGTGTTATCTTATTGGGCATTGGCTCATAAAGTCCTTATGTGCATGTCAAACATTGGGTTTAAATGTGAGGTACAATTTTCTTAAAAATAGTAGAATTTATTTTAAGCTAACAAGCCCCTTGAGTTTATAATATTTAATTTTAAGGAATATGCCATAAGTAATGACATAAGAAATGATGACGTAAGCGATGACATAAACGATGATGTAAGAAGAAGTGTAGAGAAAGTTAAAGAATTCTGGAATTTAGTAAGTTATTTATGAAGTTTAATCTCAACCATTGATCAAGAGTTATGATGGCAAAATCTTAGCCATCCATTAGCCTTAAGAAATACTATAAATACCCTCACCACCTCTCATTTTCAATGCAACTTAGAAATTTCATTCCCTTCTATTCTAAGTCATTATAGCAAGAGTAGAGGAATCCTTAACTTAGAAAGGTCTAGAGAAGTCAAGATCAAGAGGAAAGTAACACTTTAACTGCAATGTAAGGACAATTATTTTTATACTTAAGTTTAGTTTTAACAATCCCTTTATATTATGATAGATATTATAGTGTGATTAGTTATATTCTAAATCTTTATATGGTCCGCCTTGCCGCCTAATATGTGATGCTATGCTCGGCTCTGCCACCTGATATGTTGCCTGATATGTGATGTTATGGTCGGCTCTGCCGCCTAATATGTGATGTCATGGTCGGCTCTGCTGTCAAATATATGATACTTATACTTAATTATGCTATGGTCGGCTATGCCGCCTATGCATCGAGGAATTTCAAATGTTATAAGTTGCCTTAGATGCATGCATATCATGGACTACATTATGAAGAAGACGTTTCAGAAAATGAATTTATGAAAAATAGATGGTTGTACTACCAGGTAGCAAAGTTGTAAGGAGGGCAAGCCCTCAAAGCTAAGTTGAAAGAAATCTTTTGGGGACGGCGATACGCAATGTCTAAAGATCAACTAATGAGGCCTAAGGGCATATTGTTTAAAGAGTAAAAGTTCCAGCCTTGTAATGCAACATACCTAGGGCCTAAATAAAGTTGTTTTGTATTTTCTAAGTTTATTTTAAGAGTTTAATATAGTCATCACAATTTATACATGCATCAAAGTGTTATCTTACTGGGCATTAGCTCACTAAGTCCTTACATTGCAGGTAACGATGAGTAGCGCAAGCTGGCGCAAAGTCCTAACTAAGACGAAATGCATATAAGCATAACTGATCTTGGAATTTTATGATGGGCCCAGCTTTTTGTTAATAAAAATAAGTATCTTGGCTTTCTGTAATAATTAAGTTTTTAAATAAACTAAGAAATCTCTATATGACTCTTACTTTTCTGTAATAAGTTTTGTTGGATTGTGCTAAACTTTTAGAATTCGTATTATAGTGGAGTGTTATAAATTGGTATCAGAGCCCAAGGTTTAAAGCAATCTTATAGAATGTCCATATGCACAAGTCAAGGGGAAGGACAAGGCTTAGCTTTTTAGTTATAACTTGAAATAATTAGAAAAATCTTACATTTGATTGTTTGACCCGTGGAAACTAGATTAAAAACTCGTTGAGATGTCAAGCGCTAGGGGTAATAGAGGCAGAAGGGCGGAAGGAATTGCAAGGGAGCAATCTGCAATTGATCGACTTACAAACATTATGGCACGACTCTTAGAAATAGAAGTTAGAAAGGATAAACATAGTCAGGCAATGAAGAACACTAATGACATCACAGGCATATTAATGGCCACTGAGACTGCAGACCCAAGTGCTTCTACTTCCACTCCTATTGTAGAAGATGACCCTCCAGACCAAGCGTCTCAAACAGACCCAGTGCCACCACCAGTCCATGACCACTCCACTAAACCATCCTCAGCATCTTGGTTCACATTTGATGACATTCCCCGTCACAAATGGGCAGCTCGATTTCAAGAATTTGCTGCTTGGATTGATCTTCAAAGTACCAAGCCTTCTGCTCAATCTCAAACCGTCCTTCGTGAATTCATGGCCCGTTCCACGGGTTCTTTACGAGACTGGCTAGAGAGCTTAGGAGAATTCAGACAACTCCAATTCATTGAAGCTCCGGTTGGTACAGCCCTCAACATCATTCATGAGCAGTTTCTCGGTGAAAAAACTGCCTCCACTGAAGCAGACAGAAAAGAATACCACCAGATGAAATGCTGCTCTCTCAAACGCCATCTGTTGGATGCTCACTACAAAAGAATGAGCATTCTCTTCTACAAGCTCAATGGCTTCAACGAACCATCTTTGAAACATGTCTTCATTGCTTCTCTTCCTGTTGAGTTACAGCCTGATCTTCAACGAAAGCTCACAGCCACCAATATGAGCATAGCTGATATCTCTTTGGGAAAGATTTTCCAAATGGCCATCTCATCTCTTGACAAGCTCTGTGAACAGAAAGCATTCTTCAAAGATCTCATGGAAGATAAAAAACCCTTCTCTGATGCTTGTCGCAAACCTCACCTCAAGATAGAATGCAAAGATGAAAAGAAGTGTACCTGCTCACCCAAAAAGAAAAAACACTTTCAGAAACACTTCCACAGAAAGTCCTCCTCCAAAAAACCTTTCCGGTATTTCAGAAAGAAAGATCCTTCTCAGTACCGAAAGAAAAAGTCCAACCGTTGTTTCATTTGCAAGAAACGCGGTCACTTTGCCCGAAATTGTCCCAACAAATCGGCCAAAGCTGTTCGACTTATCCATCATCTTGAAGATTCTTCTCTGTTATCTGAGAATGAGGATGTTGAATCTAATTTCTCAGAACAATCCACACAAGATGACCAAACAGCTTTCCTCATTGCCGAATCCTCTGATTCTGAGGATATTTCAGTCATCTCCACTGTCCAGACTATTAACCATGTCTCCACCATTCCTCGTCCCTCTCTCAAAATGTCCATCCTTCCATCTAAATTCCATAAACCTATCCCTGTTATTGGGTTCCTTGACACTGGTGCAGACACCAGTATGATTGATCCCTCTGTCCTTCCATCCACCTATTGGGAACCTCACTCCAAACTCTTTCGAGCCGTTAATGGTGAAACATTTGAAACTACTTTGATTACCAAAAAACCCATTGGTATTCAATTCTTTCCGAATTGCATAATTTGGAAAAAGATTGTAGCCTCCAAACTCCCTGATAAGGATTTGCTCATAGGTTTTGATATACTTCATCTAGTCAAAAACCTATTCCTTACTAGTTCTGGAGTTCGCTACAAACAAATGTTCATGCCTTATACAGATACTCTACGTCTGTATACACTCTCTGAAACACCATCTCCCTATAGCCACATCTCACAAAAGTTCTTAGCCTACTGTCCAGAAAACCATTCTCAATTCCATCATCCTTCCCCTCTTTGGAAAAATGAAAACTTTTTCATTCACCTTCCTTTCAAACTCAACGAAGACATTAACCCCACAAAAGCCTCACATCCGGGTATGTCTCCTTCAGACCTCTTGCTTGCTAAGCAAGAATGTTCTCAGTTACTCCAACAAGGTCTTATTGAGTCTACTGATTCAGATTGGGCTTGTCAAGCCTTTTATGTCGAAAAAAGATCTGAATTAGTTCGTGGCAAGAAAAGATTAGTCATTGATTATCAACCACTCAACACCTTTCTTAAAGATGATAAGTTTCCCCTTCCAAAAATCCAAACCCTGTTTGTCCATCTCCAAGGGGCTCGAATTTTCTCTAAGTTCGATTTAAAAGCCGGTTTTTGGCAACTTGGTATTTCACCAAGCGACCGTCACAAAACTGCCTTCTGCATCCCTGATGCCCATTATCAATGGACAGTCATGCCTTTTGGTCTCAAAGTCGCCCCCTCCTTATTCCAGAAAGCCATGACCAAAATCTTCCATCCTATCCTCCATCATGCATTGGTTTACATTGACGATATTTTATTATTTTCCTCTGACCATGAGAGCCATCAGAAGCTCCTTTTGGATTTCTTTAATGTTGTGCAGGCACATGGCATTATGCTTTCCGAAAAGAAAAGCAGCATAGGAAAAGAATCTATTGACTTTCTTGGCATGGTGATCAAAGACGGCCAGTACCAGCCTGGTCCCCACATTGCAGTTGAATTGTTAAAGTTTCCGGACACAAATCTCAGCCGCAAGCAGATACAACAATTTCTCGGAATTGTTAACTATGTCCGTGACTTTATTCCACGAGTTGCACTTCACACCAGCCAGCTGTCTCGCATGCTCAAGAAACAATGCCCTCCATGGGGCCCAGCTCAGACAGAAGCTGTCAAGCAGCTCAAGGTGATAGCTCAATCACCTCCTCCACTCCGAATTCCAACAAATGGCCAGCGCATCCTCTAGACAGATGCCAGCGATGATTATTGGAGTGTTGTTCTTCTTGAAGACATCAATGGCGTGCGTCACTTCTGTGCACATGCCAGCGGTCAATTCAAAGATTCCGAAAAGAACTACCATGTGATCTACAAGGAAATTATTGCAGTCAAGTATGGGATTAAAAAATTCGAATTCCATCTCATCAGCCACAAGTTCCTCATCAACATGGATAATTCCTCTTTTCCCCGCATCTTTGACTTCAAGAACAAATTGCTACCTGACAAGCAATTACTTAGCCTCAAAACCTGGTTTGCTAAATACGACTTCACTGTTCAACATATCAAAGGCAACCAGAACCTTATTCCCGACTTCCTGACCCGTCCAACTATAAATAAGCCTACCCTCATTTCCTCGATTCACACCATTCCAGTTATAGCCATGAATCGCCAACTTCCCTTCAAAGCTCTTAACCAGAGAAATTTTCCCATGAACATCTCTTTCCAGTCAGCCTACCAGTTACAAGATTTTGCAAAGAAGTTTGTCTACAGGTATTTCTTTAATGTTCACTCCAAGACACCTGACCGATTTCCTAATCTTTGCATGGAGCATTTGTTTCTCACAGGCCTCACTCTGTCTTCTCTCACCATCTCCGAAGATGAGCTTTGGTACATGTGGTGCCTCACCACTTTGTATGCTACAAAGCTAGTTTTCCCCATCAAACCAGTCCTGACTCACCTCACCACTCCAGAATTCTCTCCAGACCTCCTATGGACTCTCTTTGAATGGTATTCGCCTCTCACATGGTGGCGCCAACAACTCCAGCATTTGTCTACCTTTCACAACTTAGACAAAATGCCCGAACAAGAAGCCAACATGTGGCATTCAGCCTTCATTGTCCACAGGCCTTACTTCCAACATCCAGAAACCAGAGACTATTGGACCCAGGACATGGCATATGAATGGCAAACCTATTCTCATCCTTATCAGTTCATCCATAATACCACAGTCACTTCTGCCCTTAAGGTCTATCTTATGGAACTCAACAATGTTCCTCCGCCTGCCACAAATATTCACCACACCTCCATTGGACCATCACACACCCTTGAACTCATTCCAAAAACACAAGGTCATACTCCAAGCTCCAGTTCAACAGGTTCCAGTTCACGTCCTCACGGCATCCTTGTTATGGAACAACGTCCTGACTACACCAATGTCTTATTTCAAGACGCACAGGACCCATGGGAAGACTTTCAGTCCATCCTACCTACGGATACTCCTCATTCTTCATCACAACCCATGTCTGCCGCTGATGAAGACAAAGTTCTCCAAACTGAGAAGTATCTGGACAAGCGACAACGACGCCGACACAAGCGCCGCTATGAAAAAGAAACAGGCGACGTGTCCCCAAGGCGTTATCCATCCACGCCATGATTGTCGCTCTCACATCACTTTCCACGCAACACATGTGACTCCCGTTTGTCTTTTGTATATGTGTCAAGTCTATGTCGGTATGCTTTATTTTATTTCAAGTCTTTCTAGGCATGCTTTCTTTTAATAAAGAGTCTATGTCCGTGTGCTTTACTTTATGCCAAAAGTCCATGTAACTATGTCTTACTTTAATGCTTGTCTTTGTAAGAGTCATGATTGGCTTACTTTATTTTAAGCAAAGGTGTGCTACATGTCAAAATCACTTGAGAGACCATGTTCTCAAGGATTGCCTATATAAAGCACCCTTAGTTTCACTTGTAAAAAAGGAGGCCAAGGAGCCAAGAGCCAATTTCGAAATAAAAGCTTAAGTTTCTCTCAAATATGTTTCCTTAAACCTCTCCCTCTCTTCTAGGATTCAAAGAAGTTAGTTAAGTTACAAATGATACGCTCACCTCGTTTTCAAATCTGAGTATGCTCTGCACTTGCCTCGTTTGAGGATCCTGTGCAACAGAAAGGTCCTGTTTTTATCCACACAAAACCGATTTTTATCCAACAAAAATGTTTTCTCACAACGTTCACCCTTTTTAAAGGCCATGAGTGCCGTGTTTTCGGGTGGTATCGTGAAAAACCCTTTTTAAGTAAATGAATTTCGGATTTGGTATTTGGTGGATAAGTGTATATGGTAGAACGCCACGTACAACAACCCACTGGTATCAAAGAGGGTGAACGTTGTGAGAAAACATTTTCGTTGGATAAAAATCGATTTGATGTGGATAAAAACAGGACCTTTCTGTTGCACAGGATCCTCAAACGAGGCAAGTGCAGAGCATACTCAGATTTGAAAACAAGGTGAGCGTATCATTTGTAACTTAACTAACTTCTTTGAATCCTAGAAGAGAGAGAGAGGTTTAAGGAAACATGTTTGAGAGAAACTTAAGCTTTTATTTCGAAATTGGCTCTTGGCTCCTTTGCCTCCTGAAGGGTGAGAATCAATCGGACACCACCAAGATGGAGGTGTGTGTAGCCTTCTCGTTTCCAGTTGGCTATGAGGTCGGAAGGTATCTCCATAGTGACGTATTGTTCACTCTGAGAAGCTTGTAAAGCACACTGGTCTAGTCTTGAGACTTATGCTACGAGGAACGATAGAATACTGGTGGGACTCAATTAAACAAATTCATGATGAAGCAACAATACAATAGGTGGAATTTAAAGAACACTTCTATAACAAATATTTTTCAGAGATTGTTCGCTCAGCCAAAAGAAGAGAGTTTGCTTATTTACAACAAGGAAGGATGTCTATCCTAGAGTACATCCGAAAATTTGATGAGCTCTCTGAATATGCTCCACATATTGTTGTAATGAAAGACTTGAAAAAGGACCACATTATGCAAGGATTGCATAAAGATCTTGCAAAAGACTTAAAGGTGGCTGGAGTTCGTGATGCTTCCTTCAACGATCTCATCGATCGAGCCTTGGTAATTGAGCAAGTAGATGAAGAAAAGAAGGAAGGAAAACAAAGAAACAAAGGAAGTGTGGACTAGGGGAACTTTGTAAGATAACACTCAAATAATAATAAGAGAAAGGGAACGCCAGTGGTCCAAGATCAGAGTAAAAGTAAACGCCAAAAGAATCATCAGAAGGAAGTCCCACAAAAGCCAAAGTGCAATCAATGCAGCAAAACTCACCTTGGGGAATGTCGGCCAAATACCAGAACATGTTTCAAACGTGGAAAGGACACTTCATTAGGGACTACCCGAAAAATAGTACGCAACAAGAAAAGGCTAATGCTCGAGAACTTATGAAGACGGATGCAAAAGGAAACCCCTCAGTAATATCATGTGAACTATCTATCTCCAAAACTCCTGCATATGTGCTAATAGACTCAGGAGCTACACATTCATTTGCCTCAGCACCTTCATTAAGAAAATGGAAAATGTCCCTAACATAATAAATAGGCCTTTTAGTGTCGTGGTACTATCGGGTGAAATATTAAACTCGGGATAATTAGTTAAGGCATGTGAGGTTAGCATTAGTGGTAATACACTATACGTTGACCTAATAATCATCAAGATGCAAGATGATGTAATTCTGGGCATGGATTAGCTATCAAAGCACGATGATAAGATAGATTACAAGCAAAATGAGGTAACTTTTCGACCACCACAAAAGGAATCATTTACATTTAAAGGTGAATGCAAAGAGAACAAAATGTCTATCATTTCTGCATTAAAAGTAGCCAGACTATTAAATGGAGGATGTTCTGTGTTTGTTCTTCTGTTTCGATGATCACACCAGTGGGTTATGGTGTACGTGGCATTGTTCTACCAAATCTACAATAGCATAAAGTCTATCCTTAGGGCCAGTAGCCCGCAAGTTCTGGTTTCCAGCTGATATACACTTATCCACCAAATACCAAATCTGAAATTCATTTAAAACTGTTTTTCACAATACCACCCAAAAACACGGCACTCAGGGCCTTTAAAAAGGGTAAACGTTGTGAGAAAACAATATTATTGGATAAACATCGGTTTTGGAGGATAAAACAGGACCTTTCTGATGCACAGGATCCTCAGGTGTGAGGCAACCGCATAGCACACTCAGTTTAGAAATTTGGAGGTGAGCTTATCATTTGTAACTCAAATAATTTCTTTGAGTCCTAGAAAAGAGAGAGGTTTAGGGAAACATAATGTCGAAACTTAAGTTTTTTATTTTTCCAAATGGCTCCCTTACAACTGAGACCAAAGGTGCTTTTTGTAGAAGATCATTGAGAACAGGACCTCTCGAATGATCATATTACATAGCACACCTTTTTTTAAAGCAAAGCGAGCCAATCAAGACTTTTAAAAAAGGCAAGCATACTTACAAGGACTTGAACAAAAGTAAATCACACGTACAAGGACTTTAACAAAAGACAAACGAGAGTCACATGAGTTATTGCATCAACAGTTTTGTGAGAGCGACAAAGTGTCATTATGGAGTGGGTGGATAACACGATGGTGACATGTCTCCTATTTCCTTCTCATATTGTCACTTGTGCCGACGCCTTTGTCTCTGTTTGAGATATGCTTCAGCTTGCTGGTATTTTTCTTCATCAATGTCAGACATGTGTCGTGAGGTATAATGGGGAGTATCAGTGGGGAGAAGGGACTGAAAGTCTTCCCATGGGTCCTGGGCGTCTTTGAATAAGACATTCGTGTAGTCAGGACGTTGTTCCATAATAAGGATTCCTTGAGGACTTGAACTTGAACCTGCAGTATAGCCTTGTGTTTTTGGGATTATTTCAAGGGTGTGTGACGGTCCAATGGAGGTGTGGTGAATATTTGTGGCAAGTGAAGGAACATTGTTAAGTTCTATGAGATAGGCTTTGAGGGTGGAAGTGACTGTTGTATCATGGATGAAGGTATAAGGATGAGAGTAAGTTTTCCATTCGTATGTCATGCTTAGTGTCCAGTAGTCCCATGTTTCTGGATGTTGAAAATAAGTCATGTGGATGATGAAAGTTGTAGTCCACATGTTAGCTTCTTGTTCTTGACCTGTGAAAGGTAGACAAATGTTGGAGTTGCTAGCGCCACCAAGTGAGGGGAGAATACCATTCAAAAAGAGTCCATAGAAGGTATGGGGAAAACTCTGGAGTGGTAAGGTCAGTCAGGACTGGTTTGATGAGAAAAACTAGTTTTGTAGCATACAAGGTAGTGAGACACCACATATACCAAAGCTCATCTTCGGAGATTGTTAGAGAGGACAAAGTGAGGCCGATGAGAAGCAGGTGTTCCATGCAAAGATTAGGAAATCAGTCAGGTTTTTTAGACTGAACATTAAAGAAAAATCGATAGAGAAACTTTTTTTGTAAAATCTTGCAATTGATAAGCCGATTGGAAAGAGATTTTCATGGGGAAATTTCTCTGGTTAAGAGCTTTGAAGGGAAGTTGGCGATTCATGGCTATAACTAGAATGGTGTGGATCGAGGAGATGAGTGCAGGTTTATTTATAGCTGGATGGGTAAGGAAGTCAAGAATGAGGTTTTGGTTGCCTTTTATAGGTTGAACAGTGAAATCATATTTAGCAAACCAGGTTTTAAGACTGAGTAATCGCTTCTCAGATAGCAATTTGTTCTTGAAGTTAAAGATTCGGGGAAAAGAAGAATTATCCATGTTGATAAGGAATTTGTGGCTGGTGAGATGGAATTTAAATTTTTTAACTCTATACTTGATTGCTAAAATTTCTTTATAGATCACACGGTAGTTCTTTTCAGAGTTTTTGAATTGTCCGCTTGCATGTGCATAGAAATAACAAACGCCATTGATGTGTTCGAGAAGAATGGCACTCCAATAATTGTCTCTATCATCAGTCTGGAGGATGCGTTGTCCATTTGTAGGAATTCGGAGTGGAGGAGGTGATTGGGCTATCACCTTTAGCTGCTTGACAGCTTCTGTCTAAGCAGGGCCCTAGGGAGGGCACTGTTTCTTGAGCATGCGGGACAGTTGGTTGGTGTGGATTGCAACTTTTGGGATAAAATCACGGACATAGTTAACAATCCTGAGGAATTGTTGTATTTGCTTTTTGTTGAGATGTGTGTCCGGGAACTTTAGTAATTCGATTGCAACATGGGGAACAGGCTGATACTGGCCATCTTTAATCACCACGCCAAGAAAGTCAATGGATTCCTTTCCTATAGTGCTTTACTTTTCGGAAAGCATGATGCCATGTGCCTGCACAATGTGAAAGAAATCCAAAAAGAGCTTCTGGTGGCTCTCATGGTCAAAGGAAAACAATAAAATATCATCAATGTAGACCAATGCATGATGGAGAATAAGACTAAAGATTTTTGTCATGGCTTTTTGAAATAAGGAGGAGCAACTTTGAGACCAAAAGGCATGACCGTCCATTGGTAATTGGCATCATGATACCATAAAAAAGAGAGTACGTGACTTGTGATCTCTTAGTGCAGACTAGACTAACGCCCATTCGGGTTCGCCTCTGGAATTTACGTCGAGAGTTTCCCGCCTATATACCTCTTGGATCAAAACTTAAAACGAGTTCTTTCAAGGTTATAAAACTGAAAACAGACTTCTCTTTAGTCTTTAAAACAGGGTACCAAACCATTTAAAAAATCGCCATAAGTTTTCTGATGCACAGGATCCTTCCTTGAAGGCAAGTGCAGAGCATACTCTTCTTACCACAAGATCCTCCATCTCCACCAGCTCTTTTACCCATCTACAAAAAAGAACTCAATTAGATTGCAAAACATTGCAAATCTGAGATTCCCTCACTAATCCCAAATCCAACACCACCACTGAGTTGTATGATGTTTTCATTTACTTCTTCAGACTACTCTTCTTCTTTTCCTCCTTTAGACACCCACACAGATTCCCAACGCAATAGTGTGTCTAAACCCTTTATCCCTTCAGCCATAACCTCTACAGGCCACCTTGAACCCCCTAAACCTTTTGAATCAGTCCTCAATTGGCAAACCCAAAATGCCAGAGCCCAAAATGATACTTTGGTGAACATCAATTCCAAAGTTGAAAAAATCAGTTTATGAACTGAAAAGCTTGAGACCAAAGTTGATTCCATCACTACCTAAATGCAGCAGATCCACCAAAATCTACAGTCTAGAATTGCTCAACTTGATTCTGAGTTACGAACCATGCTTGCTCAACGCTATTATGGCCCTGAATTTGACCAGAAGGAAAGAGAGATCAGACGCTTGAAAGCTGAGCTTCACCAGATAGAATCAAAAAACCAAAGGCCTACCCTTTTTACTTCCTCACCTGCGATGCCTTCCATCGGTCCAACCTATCATCCATTTGCCTCTATGCTTTCCCCTATCAAACAGTATGAACCTTCCAAGTTATTTGGTATGACTCATACTCTTTTTCGAGAAAATCCATTACCACCACCACAACCTAAACCTAAACTAAAGCCTAAATCTCAAGCACGACCAGCCATTATTCCCCAACCTGCTGTTTCTACTTCTGACCAACCAACCCATGGCTATCCATCAGCCTTACCATCAGCATCTCCACCACCAGCTCCTTCTCAACCTCCTATCCAATCCAAGGATAAACAACCCATGCACCTGTTCAGTGCCCACACAGTTGACCACACATCCACCACCGATGATCAAACTTCTGATTCCAATCTTGCAGTCTCAGATACTCATACTGAGACAAACACAGAATCATCAGCTTCCACCAGTGACTCTAAAAAGTCCTATGCTGATATCACCAAAATCCTGATGGCTCAAACTGATCCACCTGATTAAGGCCAAACTTCTCACACAGAACCATATGTTGACATTCCTTCTGAAGTTGACGAAGAAATGCCTGAATTCTCTGCCTCAAACCAACCTCGTCCAGCCCAAACCCAAACCGGTTCAACCGGCCCAAAATCGTTAAATGGTCTATGGTTCACATTTGATGATATTCCATCCTCTAAATGGCGTGATCGGCTTAATGAAATGTCTGCCTGGCTTGACTTACAAATGTTAAGGCCAGGAGCCACCACTCAATAAGTCCTTAGAGAATTTGCCACTCGTTTTACGAGTGCTCTAAGAGATTGGTTTGAATCTTTAGGCCAATACAGACAATTACAATTTGTTTAATTGCCAGAAGTCTCAAGTGCCCTTGCGGTTATCCATGATCAATTCCTTGGAGACCCCTCTACAATTTTTGAAGCTGCACGACGGGACTATCTCAACATGAAATGTTGTTCACTCAATGCTAAGGATCTTGAATTCCATTATAAAAGAATGTCCTTGCTGTTCTATAAGCTTAATGGATTCAATGAACCGACATTAAAGCATGTTTTCTTGGCTTCCCTTCCTGATGAACTCCAACCAGACATATAGCGGCAACTTCGTGCATCCAATCTTGTCCTTGACAACATTTCTCTTGGCAAAATGTTTCAACTTGCCAAAACTTGTCTTGACAAACTCTGTGAGCAAAAACAGTTTTTCAAAGAACTGTTGAAAGACAGAGAACCATTTCAGAGTGCCTGTAAAAAGCCTTATTTGCATATTAAGTGCAAACAGAAGAAGGATTGTGATTGCAGTCCTAAAAAGAAAAGGCATTTTCAGAAATTCAAACGACCAGAATACTCATCTAAGCCTCGCCGGTCCAAAAAGTCCTACAGATTCTTCAGAAAGAAGTCATCTTCATCCAGAGACTTTAAAAGGAGAAAATCAAGCAGATGTTTTATCTGCAAGAAGAAAAGTCATTATATTAAGGATTGTCCCAATAAACGGGAAAAATCTATTCGGCTGCTTGAACATCTCCAAGCTACCACAGATTTCTCTCCAGAAAAGGATGAACTGGAATTCTATTTTTCAGAACAAGATGAACCCAATGATGAAACAGTGTTCGCACTTCAGAATTCCTCTGATGACTCAGACAGTGATCAATCAAAAGTCATTTTCTACCAACAGTTACTGTCCCTTGATACTTCTGTTCCCATCCCTTCCATCAAACTCCACATCTTGCCTTCAAAATTCCAAAGGCCCATTCCAACAATTGGTCTCATCGACACTGGAGCCCAACGCAGCATGTTAAATCCGCATATTCTTCCACCCGAATATTGGACAGAATTTGAGGAACATTTCAAAGCTGTCAATGGAAAATTGTTCACCACCTCTTTGATTACCAAAAAGCCCATTGGTATTCAAATTTTTCCTAATTGTGTTATATGGACCAAGGTCATTGGTTCAACTCTTCCTAATAAGGATATCTTGTTAGGTTTTGACATCCTTCACCAGATCAAACACCTCCAAATCATTCTCACTGGAATCCGAGTCAAATCCATGTTCAAACCTTTCACAGACATTCTTAAACTTTACGACCTGTCCGACACACCTCAGCCCTACCAAGATATATCCACCAAAATTTTGAGTCTGTGTCCGGAGTCCCATTCTCAATTCACCCATCCAAACCCATTGTGGAAAAATAAATCTTTCTTCATTAAGTTACCCTTCAAACTCAATGAAGACATTAACCCAACCAAAGCTACCCATCCAGGAATGAGTCCTTCTGATTTACTCCTAGCCCAACAGGAATGTTCCCAATTGTTAGCCCAAGGTCTAATTGAGCCCACAACTTCTCCATGGGCTTGCCAAGTCTTTTATGTTGAAAAGCATGCTGAGCTTGTTCGAGTAAAGAAACGCTTAGTCATTGACTATCAGCCCTTAAATATGTTCTTACAAGATGACAAATTCCCTTTGCCACGTCGACAAAGCATGTTTACTTTTCTCAAAAATGCCCAGATCTTTTCAAAATTTGATTTAAAATCAAGTTTTTGGCAATTAGGCATTGAACCCTCAGAACGGTACAAAACTACTTTTTGTATCCCAAATGCCCATTTCCAATGGACAGTCTTACCCTTCGGACTCAAAACTGCCCCATCCATATTCCAAAAGTTCATGATCCAAATCTTTCAGCCCATCCTCCATCATGCATTGATTTATATTGATGATATTTTGCTTTTTTCAGGTTCGCATGAGGAACATCACCAGCTGTTAACCCAGTTCTATGATATTGTCCAAAGTCATGGAATTATGTTATCAGCCAAGAAAAGCACCATTGCCACGGAATGGTCATAAAAGACGGCTATTACCAGCCTGGAAAGCACATTGCCCAAGAGTTGCTTCACTTTCCAGATCAGCACCTTTCAAAAAAGCAAGTCCAACAGTTTCTCGGTATCATTAATTACATCCGTGATTTCATCCCACACGTGGACCAACACACTCAACATCTTTCGGCTTTATTGAAAAAGAAGCCCCAGAGTGGAATGGCAACCACACCCTTGCTGTCACTACATTAAAACAGATTACGCAAAATCCGTCTCCCTTAAAGTTGATTGCAGATGGCAAGCGCATACTACAGACAGATGCTAGTGATGAATCATGGGGTGCCATCCTCCTCGAAGACATCAATGGAAAAGAAAACTTTATCGCCTACGCTAGTGGACATTTCTCTGACACAAAAAAGCATTACCACAGTGTGTTCAAAGAAATCTTAGCGGTCAAGAATGGCATCAAGAAATTTGAGTATCATTTGATTGGAAATTATTTTCTCATCCGAATGGACAGTTCAGCCTTTCCTAATATCCTCAATTTTAAAGGTAAAATTATTCCCGAAAAAATGTTACTTAGGTTAAAAGATTGGTTTCCAAGTATGACTTTTCAATTAAGCATAAAAGGGGGTCCCAGAACCTCATCTCTGATATGCTTTCCCGACTCTCTAAACCAGACAAACTTCTCACCGTGTTTTCCACAACCTACCACTTCTCAGTTATCTCCATGGCCACTTCCCTTCCTCCAGAAGCTCTCACCAAGAAAAGCTTTCCCCTTAACAAAACTTTCTCCTCTGTCTTTTCCATCCAGGACTTTGCCCGCAAAGCTGTTTTTCACTTTTTCGTGAAAGCTTACCTTATAGCAAACTCATTTCCATTTTCTACCTTCCACCCAGAAAAGTTGTTCCTTACAGGTCTCACCCTTGACCCCTCCAGGGAGATCACTGAAGATGAGTTATGGTACCTATGGTGCCTAACTGTTCTTTATGCCACCAAGCTCATCCTGCCAATCAGTCCAAATTTGGAACATCTCCTCAACCCGGACAAAGCCACCTCCCTCACCTGGACTCTCCTTGAATGGTTTTCTCCTATTCCATGGTGGAGAAAGAAACTGCAACAACTCTCTGAAATTTATAATCTTGAAAGAATGCCTACTTCAGAAGCACGTCTGTTCACTTCAGTCTTCATCATCCACAGGCCATATTTTCAGCATCCAGATACAAACCTTTTCTGGACCCAAGATCAGGTGTATGAATGGTTTACTACACCACACCCAGCTGTCATTGAAAATGAAATCCAAACCACCCTGCACAATTATCTCTACCAACTCAACCACCAGACTCCACCACACAGAGATATCTCCCACACCTCCTTAGGCCCACAACATGACATCATCATGATCCCCACTCCATCCACTACATCACACCCAAAACCCACCGGCATCATCATCAAAGAAGAAAAACCAGATTATACTGACTTCCTCTACCAAGACTCCCAGGACCTATGGGAAGACTTTCTTCCTTTCAGTCAACATCTCCAACAGTTTCCCCAACCATCCATGCATGAACCAGGCTCCTCCTCCCAACCACCACCCAAACCTTCTAAAAAAGATAAAGCTACCCAGACATCACCAAAAGCTTCTCCAACATCATCTAGACTAGTGTATGATTTCTACTGCCCACATCTGCCATGCAGTGGTCCCACCTGCAAGCATCCAAGGCTTTCCAAGACCTTTTTTCCACCACCTTCTGACGATGACCCTGATGCGACAGAAAGTGACTCTGAAGATGACTACATGAACCTCTCCTCTCCATTGTTTGTCTTTTTCCAGGAAATTTTTCATTTTGTCTTGTTGCCATGCATTTTCCTTTCTTATCTTGTTGTAGGAAATTCCCCCTTTTGTCTCGATGTATGCACTTTCCTCTTTTGTCCTCATGTAATGGGCTTTGTCCTGTTGTAATAATGTTGCTTGTACTGTAGTTTTATTCTTGTACTGTAGCTTTACTCTTGTACTGTAATTTTATCTTACTTTTACTGTTGTAAAAGAAAGGGGTCATGTCCTATCTTATGAGCTCTCCTATATAAAGAGCTCACCCCCTTGTAAGAAGTTTTAAGAAGCTTTGAAAGCAATAAACTCTCGTGTGCCTTTCTCTCATCATGAAGTTCTCAACTCTCCTCTCTCTCTCTGCAAATGAAGTTCTAAGTGAAAGAAACGAATCAAAGAATTAAATTTGTTCATTTTGAAAACCTAAGGAAGTATGCTCTGCACTTGCCTTCAAGGAAGGATCCTGTGCATCAGAAAACTTATGGCGATTTCTTAAATGGTTTGGTACCCTATTTTAAAGACTAAAGAGAAGTCTGTTTTGGGTTTTATAACCTTGAAAGAACTCGTTTTAAGTTTTGATCCAAGAGGTATATAGGCGGGAAACTCTCGACGTAAATTCCAGAGGCGAATCCGAATGGGCGTTAGTCTGGTCTGCACTGAGAGATCACAAGCCACGTACTCTCTTTTTTATGGTATCAGAGCCATACTAGTCCTTGAAACTTCCATGTTTTCTAAATCTCATTCTTCATGCTCAAAATGGTATAATTTAAATATTTGATTTGTTTTGTTCTTTAGACTTCAGGCGCAGAGAGAACTTCTCAATCATGGCTTCAACTTCATCTTCATCTACTTCCAATCCTGTTACTTTGTCTTCTACTCTTTCTCTCCTTAAATCTTGCACTTCTCATACAGCTAATAAAATAGAAAACCTTGTAGCATACTCCTACATCCCTGAATCAGTCCAAATCAGTGAGTCATCTTACCCTCTCATCAGTCCTTACCAACTGTACAAAAGACCCAGTTCCTTTACCCGTAGTATTCGTACCCTCATCTCTACTCGAAGACCTCATCCTAAAGAATATATCCAGTCCTCTCGTCTGGATCAGTGTGCTCTTCAAGCAACCTCTGCTGAGCAATATGTCACTCTGGAGATTCCTTCAGAGTTAATTTCCAACTAGAAACGAGAAGGTTATACCCATCTCCATCTTGGAGGAATTCGATTAATCCTCACCCTTCATGGGCGCAAAGGATTACCAGTCACAGCTCGCCTTGCCCTCCTTGATACTCGCCTCAAACAGTACCAAGATGCTGTTATTGGCACTGTTCTCACTACCCTCCATGCAGGAAGTGTTCTCCTCACTTTGGAAGAGTAGGTAAAGGAGAGTCGAGGAGGCTCTTGTGGAGCATTGGGAGGTGGTTTGAAAGTCATTCTGACTGTTCCATCTGGCCGCCTTTCAAACATACTTTCTGATGTCTAAATTGGAGCTGTATTAGTATGGAACTGTTCATAGTTTGAGATCCACTCAAGAGGCATAAGCTTGATGAGCTCATGACGAGGAATTTGTCTGGGGATCTGGATGATGGTTGGGATTTGGTCAGATTCAGCTAAGACCATGAGGGTGTTAGAGTGATGGTCTGGAGTGGGTAGATCTAAGGCATGATTTTGGAGCCTATAGACCAGTTGGTGATGGAGAGTGGCAATTTTGGCAGAGGAGATTTGTTCTGCACCTTGGATCTGGACTTGGACTTTTAAGGTTGTGGGTTGGATCCCAGAAGCTCTTACCAAGAAAAATTTTTCCCTAGACAAAAATTTCTCCTCCGTCTTTGCCATCCAAGAATTTAGCCGAAAAGCTGTTTTTTATTTTTTTATGAAAGCCTACCTTATGGCAGATTCATTTCTATTTTCTACCTTCTACCCAGAAAATTTATTCCTTACAGGTCTCACGCTTAACCCATCTAGAGATATCACTGAAGATAAGTTATGGTACCTATGGTGCCTAACTGTTCTTTATGCAACCAAACTTATCCTACCCATCACTCCCACTCTAGACCATCTCTTCAACCCCGACAAAGCCACCTCTCTCCTTTGGACACTGCTTGAATGGTTGTCCCCCATACCATAGTGGAGAAAAAAGCTACAGCAGTTGTTAGAAATTTATAATCTTGAACGTATGCCTGCTTCAGAAGCACAACTGTTTACCTCAATATTTATCATCCATTGGCCATACTTCCAGCATCCAGATACAAATCTTTTCTGGTCTCAAGACCAAGTCTATGAATGGTTTATTACACCACACCCAGCTGTCATTGACAATGAAATTCTAACCACCCTGCACAACTACCTCTGTCACACCTCCTTAGGCCCACAACATGACCTCATCATGATCCCCACTCCATCCGCCATATCAAAACCAAAGTCCACTGGAATCATCATCAAAGGAAAAAAAACATATTACACAGACTTTCTTTACAAAGACTCCCAGGACCCTTGGGAAGAATTTCTCCCTTTAAGTCAGCATCTCTAGCAGTTTCTCCAACCATCCATGCATGAACCAGAATCCTCATCACAACCATCATCTTCACAACCACCCAAACCTTCAAAAGTAGACAAGGCTACTCAGACATAACCTAAACAAGGATACAAACGAGAATGCCCTTATCCACCTTGCCGTTGTCCCACCTGCAAGCACCCAAAGCTCTCTAAGACCTTTTTCCCACCAACCCATGACGATGACCCATATGTAACTGAAAGCTCCTCTGAAGACGAATACATGAACCTTGACTCTCCAAAAAGTAGTTTGTCTTGTTGTCATGAACCTTCCCTCTTTGTCTTATTGTCATAGGTGTTAAAGCTCACTTTGTCGTTTTGTAATGATGTCCCATAATAATGTATCTTTATCTTAGTTTTGCTTTTGTAAACAATAGGGGTTATGTCCTATCTTCATGAGAATTCTCCGATATAAAAGATTCTCCCCTCACTTGTAAGATAGAAGTTTTCATAAATAAATTCGTGTGTTTTCATAAACTATGGTTTTCTAAATTCTCTTCTCTCTCTCTGCAAATGAAGTTCTAATGAAAGTAACAAATCAAAAGAATTAAATTTGTTCATTTTGAAAACTTAAGGAAGTATGCTCTGCACTTGCCTTCAAGTAAGGATCCTGTGCATCAGCAAACTTATGATGATTTCTTAAATGGTTTGGTACCCTATTTAAAGACTAAGGAAAAGTCTATTTTGGGATTTATAACCTTAAAAGAACTCGTTTTGATCTCAGAGGTATATTAGTTGGAAACAAGAACGTGCGGGATATTGATCTGTTCTAAGCCAGATCTGGTCCCTAAGGCAGATTCAGTTCTACATCGATTTGGTAGAATAATGTCAAGTACTCTTATGTTATCGGTGGGAAAAACCAAAGAACTGATTATAAACAAGGAACTCAAATGGATTGCAAAACATTGCAAATCCGAGATTCCCTCACCAATCTCAACTCCAACACCATCACTGAGTTGTATGATGTTTTCATCTACTTCTTCATACTACTCTTCTTCATTTCCTTCTTTAGACACCCACACAGATTCCCAACAGAATGTTGTGTCTAAACCCTTTATCCCTTCAGCCATAACCTCTACAGGACACCTTGAACCACTTAAACCTTTTGAATCAGTCCTCAACTGGCAAACCCAAAATGCCAAAGCACAAAATGATACTTTGGTGAATATCAGTTCCAAAGTTGAGAAAATCAGTTTACAAACTGAAAAGCTTGAGACAAAGGACAACTTCATTACTGCACAGATGCAACAGATCCACCAAAATCTCCAGTCCAGAATTATTCAACTCGATTCTAAGTTACGAACTATGCTTGCTCAACATTATTATGGCCCAGAATTTGACTAAAAGGAAAGAGAGATCAGACGCTTAAAAGCTGAGCTTGACCAGATAAAATCAGAAAAACAAAGGCCTACCCTTTTTACTTCATCACTTCCGATCCCTTCCATCGGTCCAACTTATCATCCTTTCACCTCTATGCTTTCCCTGATCAGACAGTATGAACCTTCCAAATTATTTGGTATGACTCATACTCTTTTTCGAGACAATCCATTGCTGCCACCACTTAAACCTAAACCAAAGCCTAAACCTCACCCACGACCAGTCAATATTCACCAACCTATTGTTTCTCCTCCTGACTACCCTAGTTATACACCAGCATCACCATCAGTACCTCCACCATCAGCTCCTTCTCCACCTCCTATCCAATCTAAGGATAAACAACCCATGCACCAGTTCAGTACCTATACAGTTGACCATACATCCACTACAAATGAACAAACTTCTGATTCAAATCTAACTGTTTCAGATAGTCATACTGAGACAGATACAGAATCCTCAGTATCCACCAGTAACTCTGAAAAGTCCTATGCTGCTATCACTAAAATCCTGATGGCTCAACCTGATCAACCTGATCAAGGCCAAACCTCTCACACATAACCATATGTTAACATTCCTTCTGAAGTTGAAGAAGAAATACCTGAATTCTCTGCCTCAAACCAGCCTCCTCCAGCCCAGGCCCAACCCGGTTCAACCGGTCCAATGATTTTCCATCCACTAAATGGCATGATCGGCTTAATAAAATGTCTGCCTGGCTTGACTTACAAGTGTTAAGACCAGGAGCCACAACTCAATCAGTCCTTAGAGAATTTGCCACTCGTTTTACGAGTGCCCTCAGAGATTGGTTTGAATCTTTAGGCCAATATAGACAATTGTAGTTTGTTCAATTACTAGAAGTCTCAAATGCCCTTGCAGTTATCCATGATCAATTCCTTGGAGACCCTTCTGCAGTTTTTGAAGCTGCACGACAAGACTATCTCAACATGAAATGCTGTTCAAAATTTTGGTGAAAGTGCTCATAGTTGGTTAGCCATTCAAGGGGCATGAGCTAGAGCAATTCTTGTTTCTAAAATTGTTTGGGGATTTGAATGATGGTTGGAATTTATGTCTGTGTCAGCTAATATCATCAAGGCATCAGAAGTAGTGTATGGTGTGGGAAGATCTAGTGCATGATTTTATAATCGATACATTATTTGGTGATGGAGGATTGCAATATTTGATGTGGGTGTTTGTTCTGCTCCTTGGAGCTGGATCTCGACCTTAAGAGTTGTTGGAAGATTAGGGTCTTTAAGAGAAAGGATGAAATTTAGGTAAAAAGTTAATAAGACACTGCCAGCATGAAAGGTTGTCAGAATAGTGCCGATAACAAGGTGTTGGTACTCCTTGAACCTGGTGTCTAGGAAAGCAATTCTAGCTGTAACAGGTAAGCCTTTTCGACCATGGAGAGTGAGAATTAATCGTACACCCCCAAGATGGAGGTGCGTGTACCCTTCTCGTTTCTAATTGGCAACGAGATCTGAGGGTATTTCCATAGTGACATATCTAGTCTAGATGACTGGTTGTATTCTTTTGGGATTGGTCTTTTAGTGAAAATCAGAGTTCGAATACTTCTAGTGAAAGAAGTTTTCTGTTTGTAGAGATTGTAAGAACTCATGATAGGAAACTGAGACTCATTGATTTGAGCAGATTCTGGAATATAAAAATATTCAACAAGATTCTCAATTTTGGAGGTTATGTGTTTAGAGCATGATTTGGGAAGAGAGAGTAGAAGAAAGAGAAATATGAGATGAAGATGATGTAGAGGTTGAAGATGTGTTTGTTTTCATGGTTGAGGAATCTTCTTCTGGGAGATCAAATAAGATTATTCAAATGCCTAATGATACCACCGCAACATGAAGTGTGGCTTTGCTACCAGTGGGTAGTTGTACGTGGTGTTGTTACACCAGATCTATAACAGAGCAAAGTCTATTCTTAGGGCCAGTAGAGGTACAATTTTCTCACTTCAATATAGTAGAATTTATTTTAAGCTAACAAGCCCTTTAAGTATTATAATATTTAATTCTAAGGAAATTTTCTCACTTCAATATAGTAGAATTTACTTTAAGCTAACAAGCCCTTTAAGTATTATAATATTTAATTCTAAGGAAATTTTCTCACTTAAATATAGTAGAATTTATTTTAAGCTAACAAGCCCCTTAAGTATTATAATATTTAATTCTGAGGAAATTTTCTCACTTAAATATAATATAATTTATTTTAAGCTAACAAGCCCCTTAACTATTATAATATTTACTTCTGAGGAAATTTTCGCACTTAAACATAGTAGAATTTATTTTAAACTAACAAGCCCCTTAAGTATTATAATATTTAATTCTAAGGAAATTTTCTCACTTAAATATAGTAGAATTTATTTTAAGCTAACAAACCCCTTAAGACATAATCAATGACATAAGTGATGATGTAAGAGAAGTTTGTAGAGAAAGATAAGAATTCTAGGATTTAGTAAGATATTTATGAAGGATAATCTCAACCATTGATCAAGAGTTATGGTGGAAAAATCCTAGTCATTCATTAGCCTTAAGAAATCCTATAAATACCCCCTACCCCCTTTCATTTTCAATGCAACCTATAAATTTCAGTCTCTTCTATTCTAAGTCATAAAAATCCAAAATTAAGAAATCCTCAATTTAGAAAGGTCTACAGAAGTCAAGTTCAAGGTCTACAGAATGGTTACAACACTTCAACTGCAATGTAAGGACAAAATTCTTTTCAAACTTAATTTCAATTTTAACAATTCTTTTATGTTGTGATGGCTATTATGATGTGATTAGTTATAATCTAAATTCTTATATGGTCGGCTCTGCTGCCTAAGCAATGATATTAAATTATGTTATGGTCGGCTCTACCGCCTAATCTATGATATTTGGTTATGTTATGGTCGGCTCTGCCTAATATGTGATACTTATACTTAATTATGCTATGGTCGGCTATGCCACCTGTATTAAAGAATCTTGTTCTTAAATAATGTTGTGTGTTGATTTTTTCATGCATCTAGGAACTTCAAATGTAATGGCATAATTTGCATTGGATACATGCATATCATGGATTACATTATGAAGATGTTTCAAAAATTGAATTTATGAAAACTATGTGGTTATACTACCAGGTAGAAAAGTTTCTAAGGAGGGCAAGCCCTCAAAACTAAGTAAAAACAAATCTTTTAGGGACAGCGACACTTAATGCCCAAAAGATCAACTAATGAGGCCCAAGGGCATATTGTTTAAAGAGTAAAAGTGCCAGCTTTGTAGTGCAACATACCTAGGGCCCTAATGAAGTTGTTTTGTATTTTCCTAAGTTTTCTTTTAAAAGTTAATATGATCATCCAAATGCATAATAAGTTATACATAAATCCAAGTGTTACATTACTAGGCATTAGCTCATAAAGTCCTTACATTGTAGGCAACAATGAGTAGGTAAAGTTGACGCCAAGTCCTAACCAAGACGAAGTGCATATGGGCATAATAGACCTTGAGATTTTTTATGGTCTCAGCTTTATTTCAATAAAAAATAAGTATCTTAACTTTATGTAATAATAAGTTTTAAAATAAACTATGGAATCTCTGTGTGACGTTTACTTTATGCAAGAATGTTTTATTTGTTGTGTTAAACTTTTAGAATGCGTATTTATATTCAAGTAACTGTGTTTTAAATATTTTTTAAATAAATATTTTCATGGAGTGTTAGAAAATATAAGATCCTAAAGTAAATAAACGATCTTCCCTAAAGTAAAAGAAATAAAAGATCTTATTGATCCTAAAGTAAAAAGGAAAAAAAAGATCTTGTTTCCAAAATAGATCAGGGAACAAGATTTTGCTCGGTTTCTCTTCCTAATTTGATAAGGACTGCTTTGTTCTTTCATGTAAGTCACTCCAAAACAAATTTGGAAGCTTCAATATTGACAAAGCATTGTGTAACACTCTACTTTTATAACTAAAATAAGGTGATTTATTTCAAAATATTTAAAATTTCATTACTTTTTGGTATAAATACTTTTTAAAAGTTTTACATGACAGGTAGAAACTTCATTACAAAATATAAGAGACATGTTGGGATTCCTTAGTATATGTTTCAAAACATTGTTATTACATAAATGAACTTAAGATGTTTATTTTTTATTTTTATAAAAACATGGCTAAGCCCATCACAATCCCATGGTTTGATATGCCCATATGTACTTTGACTCAATTGGGACTTGGTGCCAACTTGACCTACTCATCATTACTTACAATGTAAGGGCTACATGAGCAAATGCTCAGTAAGATAACACTTTGATGCATGTATTGATTATTATGCACATGGATGTCCTTATGAGCATTAAATCTTTAAAAGAAACTTAGAAATATAAAACAATTTTATTAGGGCCCTAGGTATGCTGCACTTAAAGGTTGGCACTTTTCATTCTTTAAAAACAACATGCCCTTGGGCCTAAATTAATAGTTGATCTTTTAGGCATTACGTATCGCCGTCCCCAAAAGTTTATTCTTTACTTAGCTTTGAGAGCTTGCCCTCTTTAGAAACTTTGCCATCCTTGTAGTACAACCCATTTTTCAAAACTCATTTTTAAAATTTCTTTTTTTTTTAAAAGTAATTTTAACATATTAGCATGAAAATGCATGTGTTCCAACACAACCTATATCATAACGTGAAAAGTTCCTAGATATACAATAAAGCCAACCATACAAAGTTTTATAAAGACAACAATATTTAATATAGGTGGCAGTGCTGATCATCTAAAGATTAAACAAAACGTGATTATAATATAGGCGGTAGAGCCGACCATACCATAATTAAATAAAAATATCATAGTATAGGTAGCATAGTCATCCACATAAAGATTAAATGCGAAAATATCACAATACAGATGGCACAACTGACCATATAAGGATTAAATAAAAAAATATCATAACATAGGCGGCATATCCAACCATATAAGAATAAATAATAAGAAATCACATCATAGTAGCCATCGTTAGATAAATAAATAATTAAAGATGAATTTAAACATAAAAAAAGGTCTTTGTCCCTATATTACAATTGAAGTGTTACTTATCTCTTAACCTTGACTTCTCTAAACCCTCTTACTTGAGGATTTCTCTATTCTTTGATGTTATTACCTAAAATACAAGATGATAGAATTTCTAAGGTGGTATGGAAAAGGAAAGAGTTAGGAGTATTTAAATGATTTCTTAAAGTCAATGGATGTCTAGGATTTTGCCACCATAACTTTTGGCTAATAGTCGAGATTTATCATTCCATAAATATATTTATAAATTCTAGAATTTCTGAATATTTTTATAAACATCTCTTATTGCATTATTGCTTATGTCATCACTTATGTCGTCGTCGTCGTCGTCGTCATCATCATTATTATTATTATTAAGGGGATTCATTAGCTTAAAAATTATTTCTACTATATTTACCTCACATATTGACTATCTTGAAACTTAAGTAGATTAGCATTTAGACAAGCCATAAAGTTGAGATGTGTTCAATTAATTCGTTTAATGCTTCCTTCATTTTCTTGGTAGCCCTTGTCATTGGACTTCCGTGGATGCCTAACTTTAACAACCCCATTCTCATCACATAACGTATAAACTATTCTTATCTTCAATAAGTCTTTCTTCGACTAAGATTGCCTTAACCTTATATCTAACTAGGGATTTCTATAAACTTGTTCGTCAATAAATCACCAAAATTTTCAACATAATATTGTATCAACACATAACTATTAATATTGGCTTTCATACTTCTAAAAAGATCAATCAATATCTTGTGTTAGTGTTTAAAGTTCATATAATCCCAATGATACCCAATATCATCTTGACAAAATAGATAAATTACAATATCATGCCTAATAGCTACAACTTATCTGCAAGCTTGGTAAAGAAATTCAATGGTATCTGTGGCAATGGTGCTTTTCTTGGCTGATAACATAATTCCATGACTTTGGACAATATCATAAAACTAGGTTAACAGCTGGTGATGTTCCTCATGAACCTCTCAATCATGGCTTCAACTTCATCTTTATCTACTTCCAATCCTGTTACTTTGTCTTCTACCCTTTCTCTCCCTAAATCTTGCACTTCTCATACAGCTAATAAAATAGAAAACCTTGTAGAATACTCCTACATCCCTGAATCAGCCCAAATCAGTGAGTCATCCTACCCTCTCATCAGTCCTTACCAACTGTACAAAAGACCCAGTTACTTTACCCATAGTATCCGCACCCTCATCTCTACTCGAAGACCTCATCCAAAAGAATATATCCAGTCCTCTCATCTGGATCAGTGTGCTCTTTAAGCCACTTCTGCTGAGCAATATGTCACTCAAGAGATTCCTTCAGAGTTAATTTCCAACTGGAAACGAGAAGGTTATACCCATCTCCATCTTAGAGGAATTAGATTAATCCTCACCCTTCATGGGCGCAAAGGATTACCAGTCACAACTCGCCTTGCCCTCCTTGATACCCGTTTCAAACAGTACCAAGATGTTGTTATTGGCACTGTTCTCACTACCCTCCATGCAGGAAGTGTTCTCCTCACTTTCTACCTAAACTTCAACCTTTCTCTCCAAGACACAAATTTACCCACAACCTTAAAAGTCCAAGTCCAGACCCAAGGTGCAGAACAAATCTCCTCTGCCAAAATTGCCACTCTCCATCACCAATTGGTCTATAGGCTTCAAAATCATGCCTTAGATCTACCCACTCCAGACCATCACTCTGACACTCTCATGGTCTTAGCTGAATCTGACCAAATCCCAACCATCATCCAGATCCCCAGACAAATCCCCCGTCATGAGCTCATTAAGCTTATGCCTCTTGAGTGGATCTCAAACTATGAACAGTTCCATACCAATACAGCTCCAATTCAGACATCAAAAAGTATGTTTGAACGAAGGCCAGATGGAACAGTCAGAATGACTTTCAAACCACCTCCCAGTGCTCCACAAGAACCTCCTCGGCTCTCTTTTACTTACTCTTCCATGATCACAGCTGTGCAGATAGCTCAAGAAGATTTGTCCATTACAGGGTTCACTTCTAAAGGCTACCCTGTTTATCCAGCAAAGCTAAATGGTCATTTCTTATGGGATGCCCCTGGCTCAGGCATGTGTGACCCAAATTGTCCCTGCTGGGATGATTGGGAAGAAGACGATGATGATTATTCCAGAAAAAGGAAACCCAAAAAGAAAAACCTCTAGCCTCATGTCACCATCATAACCCCACACCACCACAAGATCCTCCATCTCCACCAGCACCTTTACCCATTTACAAAAAAGAACTCAAATGAATTGCAAAACATTGCAAATCCGAGATTCCCTCACCAATCCCATATCCAACACCACCACTGAGTTGTATGATGTTCTCATCTACTTCTTCAGACTACTCTTCTTCCTTTCCTCCTTTAGACACCCACACAGATTCCCAACGTAATGTTGTGTCCAAACCCTTTATCTCTTCAGCCATAACCTCTACAGGACACCTTGAACCCCCTAAACCTTTTGAATTAGTCCTCAACTGGCAAACCCAAAATGTCAGAGCCCAAAATGGTACTTTGGTAAACATTAATTCCAAAGTTGAAAAAATCAGTTTACGAACTGAAAAGCTTGAGACCAAAGTTGATTCCATCACTGCCCAAATGCAGCAGATCGACCAAAATCTACAGTCCAGAATTGCTCAACTTGATTCTGAGTTACGAACCATGCTTGCTCAACGCTATTATGGCCCTGAATTTGACCAGAAGGAAAGAGAGATCAGACGCTTGAAAGCTGAGCTTGACCAGATAGAATCAGAAAAACAAAGGCCTACCCTTTTTACTTCCTCACCTCCGATGCCTTCCATCGCTCCAGCCTATCATCCATTTGTCTCTATGCTTTCCCCTATCAAACAGTATGAACCTTCTAAGTTATTTGGTATGACTCATACTCTTTTTCGAGAAAATCCATTACCACCACCACAACCTAAACCTAAACTAAAGCCTAAACCTCAAGCACGACCAGCCACTATTCCCCAACCTGCTGTTTCTATTCCTGACCAACCAACCCATGGCTATCCATCCGCCTCACCATCAGCACCTCCACCACCAGCTCCTTCTCAACCTCCTATCCAATCCAAAGATAAACAACCCATGCACCTGTTTAGTACTCACGCAGTTGACCACACATCCACCACTGATGATCAAACTTCTGATTCCAATCTTGCAGTCTCAGATACTCATATTGAGACACACAGAATCATCAGCTTCCACCAGTGACTCTGAAAAGTCCTATGCTGATATCACCAAAATCCTGATGGCTCAAACTGATCCACCTGATCCAGGCCAAACCTCTCACACAGAACCATATGTTGACATTCCTTCTGAAGTTGACGAAGAAATGCCTGAATTCTCTGCCTCAAACCAACCTCCTCCAGCCCAAGCCCAAACCGGTTCAACCGGCCCAAAATCGTCAAATGGTCCATGGTTCACATTTGATGATACTCCATCCTCTAAATGGCGTGATCGCCTTAATAAAATGTCTACCTAGCTTGACTTACAAATGTTAAGGCCAGGAGCCACCACTCAATCAATCCTTAGAAAATTTGCCACTCGTTTTACGAGTACTCTAAGAGATTGGTTTGAATCTCTAGGCCAATACAGACAATTGCAGTTTGTTCAATTGCCAGAAGTCTCAAGTGCCCTTGCGGTTATCCATGATCAATTCCTTGGAGACCCCTCTGCAATTTTTGATGCTGCACAATGGGACTATCTCAACATGAAATGCTAAGGATCTTGAGTTCCATTATAAAAGAATGTCCTTGCTGTTCTATAAGCTTAATGGATTCAATGAACCAACATTAAAGCATGTTTTTCTGGCTTCCCTTCCTGATGAACTCCAACCAGACATACAACGGCAACTTCGTGCATCCAATCTTGTCCTTGACAACATTTCTCTTGGCAAAATCTTCCAACTTGCCAAAACTTGTCTTGACAAACTCTGTGAGCAAAAACAGTTTTTCAAAGAACTGTTGAAAGACAGAGAACCATTTCGGAGTGCCTACAAAAAGCCTTATTTACATATTAAGTGCAAACAGAAGAAGGATTGTGATTGCAGTCCTAAAAAAAAAAGCATTTTTGGAAATTCAAACGTCCGGAATACTAATCTAAGCCTCGCCGATCCTGAAAGTCCTACAGATTTTTCAGAAACAAGCCATCTTCATCCAGAGACTTTAAAAGGAGAAAGTCTAACAGATGTTTTATCTGCAAGAAGAAAGGTCATTATGCTAAGGATTGTCCCAATAAACGGGAAAAATCTATTCGGCTGCTTGAACATCTCCAAGCTATCACGGATTTCTCTCCAGAAAAGGATGAACTGGAATTTTATTTTTCAGAACAAGATGAACCCAATGATAAAACAGTGTTCGCATTACAGAATTCCTCTGATGACTCAAACAGTGATTAGTCACAAGTCATTTTCCACCAACAGTTGTTGTCCCTTGATACTACTGTTCCTATACCTTCCATCAAACTCCAAATCTTGCCTTCCAAATTCCAAGGGTCCATTCCAGCCATTGGTCTCATCGACACTGGAGCTCAACGCAGCATGTTAAATCCGCATATTCTTCCACCTGAATATTGGACAAAATTTGAGGAACATTTCAAAGCTGTTAACGGCAAATTGTTCACCACTTCTTTAATTACCAAAAAAACCCATTGGTATTCAAATTTTCCCCAATTGTGTCATATGGACCAAGGTCATTGGTTCAACTCTTCCTAATAAGGATATCTTGTTAGGTTTTGACATCCTTCACCAGATTTAACACCTCCAAATCATTCTCACTGGAATCCGAGTCAAATCCATGTTCAAACCTTTCACAGACATTCTTAAACTTTACAACCTGTCCGACACACCTCAGCCCTACCAAGATATATCCACCAAAATTTTGAGTCTGTGTCCGGAGTCCCATTCTCAATTCACCCATCCAAACCCATTGTGGAAAAATAAATCTTTCTTCATTAAGTTACCCTTCAAACTCAATGAAGACATTAACCCAACCAAAGCTACCCATCCAGGAATGAGTCCTTCTGATTTACTCCTAGCCCAACAGGAATGTTCCCAATTGTTAGCCCAAGGTCTAATTGAGCCCACAACTTCTCCATGGGCTTGCCAAGTCTTTTATGTTGAAAAGCATGCTGAGCTTGTTCGAGGAAAGAAACGCTTAGTCATTGACTATCAGCCCTTAAATATGTTCTTACAAGATGACAAATTCCCTTTGCCACGTCGACAAAGCATGTTTACTTTTCTCAAAAATGCCCAGATCTTTTCAAAATTTGATTTAAAATCAAGTTTTTGGCAATTAGGCATTGAACCCTCAGAATGGTACAAAACTACTTTTTGTATCCCAAATGCCCATTTCCAATGGATAGTCTTACCCTTCGGACTCAAAACTGCCCCATCCATATTCCAAAAGTTCATGATCCAAATCTTTCAGCCCATCCTCCATCATGCATTGATTTATATTGATGATATTTTGCTTTTTTCAGGTTCGCATGAGGAACATCACCAGCTGTTAACCTAGTTCTATGATATTGTCCAAAGTCATGGAATTATGTTATCAGCCAAGAAAAGCACCATTGCCACAGATACCATTGAATTTCTTGGGATGGTCATAAAAGACGGCCATTACCAGCCTGGAAAGCACATTGCCCAAGAGTTACTTCACTTTCCAGATCAGCATCTTTCAAAAAAGCAAGTCCAACAGTTTCTCGATATCATCAACTACATCCGTTATTTCATCCCACACGTGGACCAACACATTCGACATCTTTCGGCTTTATTGAAAAAGAAGCCCCCAGAGTGGAATGACAACCACACCCTTGCTGTCACTACATTAAAGCAGATTGCGCAAAATCCGCCTCCCTTAAAGTTGATTGCAGATGGCAAGCGCATACTACAGACAGATGCCAGTGATGAATCATGGGGTGCCATCCTTCTCGAAGACATCAATGGAAAAGAAAACTTTATCGCCTACGCTAGTGGACATTTCTCTTACACACAGAAGCATTACCACAATGTGTTCAAAGAAATCTTAGCGATAAAAAATGGCATCAAGAAATTTGAGTATCATTTGATTGGACACCATTTTCTCATCCGAATGGATAGTTCAGCCTTCCCCAATATTCTCACTTTCAAAGGTAAAAATGTTCCTGAAAAAATATTACTCAGGTTAAAAGATTGGTTTTCCAAGTATGACTTTTCAGTAAAGCATATAAAGGGGTCCCAGAACCTCATCCCTGATATGCTTTCCTGACTCTCCAAACCAGACAAACTTCTCACTGTGTTTTCCACAACCTACCACTTCCCAGTTATCTCTATGGCTACTTCACTTCCTCCAGAAGCTCTCACCAAGAAAAACTTTCCTCTTAACAAAACTTTCTCTTCTGTCTTTGCCATCCAGGACTTTGCCCGCAAAGCTGTTTTTCGCTTTTTCATGAAAGCCTACCTTATGGCAGACTCATTTCTATTTTCTACCTTCCACCCAGAAAAGTTGTTCCTTACAGGTCTTACCCTTGACCCCTCCAGGGAGATCACTGAAGATGAGTTATGGTACTTATGGTGCCTAACTGTTCTTTATGCCACCAAGCTGATCCTACCAATCAGTCCCACTTTGGAACATCTCCTCAACCCGAACAAAGCCACCTCCCTCACCTGGACTCTCCTTGAATGGTTTTCTCCTATTCCATGGTGGAGAAAGAAACTGCAGCAACTCTCTGAAATTTATAATCTTGAAAGAATGCCTGCTTTAGAAGCACGTCTGTTCACTTCAGTCTTCATCATCCACAGGCCATACTTTCAACATCCAGATACAAAGCTTTTCTGGACCAAGATCAGGTGTATAAATGGTTTACTGCACCACCCAGCTGTCATTGAAAATGAAATCCAAACCACCCTGCACAATTATCTTTGTCAACTCAACCACCAGACTCCACCACAAAGAGATATATCCCACACCTCCTTAGGCCCACAACATGACGTCATCATGATCCCCACTCCATCCACTATATCACACCCAAAACCCACCGGCATCATCATCAAAGAGGAAAAACCAGATTACACTGACTTCCTCTACCAAGACTCACAGGACCCATGGGAAGACTTTTTTCCTCTCAGCCAACATCTCCAATAATTTCCCCAACCATCCATGCATGAACCTAGATCCTCCTCCCAACCACCACCATCACATCCACCCAAACCTTCCAAAAAGGACAAGGCTACCCAGACATCCCCAAAAGCTTCTCTGAAATCATCCAGACCAGTGTATGAATTCTACTGCCCACATCCACCATGCAGTGGTCCCGCTTGCAAGCATCCAAGGCTTTCCAAGACCTTTTTTCCACCACCTTCTGACGATGACCCTGATGCGACAGAAAGTGACTCTGAAGATGACTACATGAACCTCTCCTCTCTATAGTTTGTCTTTTTCCAGGAAATTTCTCATTTTGTCTTGATGCATGCATTTTCCCTTTTCAACTTTTTCCATGAAATTTCCTCTCTTGTCTTAACTCATGCACTTTCCTTGAACCTTCCCTGCACCTTCCCCTTTTGTCTTCTTTCATGATATTTCCTTTCTTGTCTTGTTGTCGGAAATTTCCCTCTTTGTCTCGTTACAAGCACTTTCCCTCTTTTGTCTTCTAGCATGCACTTTCCTCTTTTGTCCTCTTGTCATGGACTTTGTCCTGTTGTAATAATGTTGCTTGTACTGTAGTTTTATTCTTGTACTGTAACTTTACTCTTGTACTATCGTTTTACCTTACTTTTACTGTTGCAAAAGATAGGGGTCCTGTCCTATCTTCATGAGCTCTCATATATAAAGAGCTCAGCCCCTTTGTAAGATAAGAAGTTTTCTAAGAAGTTTGAAAGCAATAAACTCTCGTGTGCCTTTCTCTCATCATGAAGTTCTAAACTCTCCTCTCTCTCTCTACAAATGAAGTTCTAAGTGAAAGAAACGAATCAAAGAATTAAATTTGTTCATTTTGAAAAATTAAGGAAGTATGCTCTGCACTTGCCTTCAAGGAAGGATCTTGTGCATCAGAAAACTTATGGCGATTTCTTAAATCGTTTGGTACCCTGTTTTAAAGACTAAAGAAAAGTTTGTTTTGGGTTTTATAACCTTGAAAGAACTTATTTTAAGTTTTGATCCAAGAGGTATATAGGCGGGAAACTCTCGACGTAAATTCCAGAGGCGAACCCGAATGGGCGTTAGTTTAGTCTGCACTGAGAGATCACAAGCCACGTACTCTCTTTTTATGGCTATGTCTTTTTTGGAAGGTTTGGGTGGTTGTGATGGTGGTGGTTGGGACGAGGATCCAGGTTCATGCATGTGTGACCCAAATTGTACGATCCATCCCAAGCTCTAATGGTGAGTCTGACTTGATCCATCTAACATGACTAACAAAATCATCAATAAGAATCTTATCAAAAATTTAGCACAGTCTGCCCTGTAATTTTGAAATTTCTAACTTGCAAATCTATAAAATAAGCACTTCCAAATAATCAAATATTTAACCGGCTTCATTGATCAACCTTCCCAACCACATAACATCATACATCATTGTAGATTATATAATTAATTAATCTGATTCAAATGCCACCCAATTTTTCCAATAATGTAAAAAAATCTACTATAGCTAATATATTAAATATCCATAACAATCCTATCATAATTATATGATCAAGATGCTCTAATAATATATTCTATAACACTTAGTACCATCACATGGGAAAAACTCAAAATAACTAAAGTTGCAAGGACAAGTAATGTACCTACAATCTCTTGTGGGAAACTCAATAAGTGGATTGTAGTTTTTAAAATAAAATTTACTTTAAAAAAATTATGTTATTGCAATATAAAATTTTCATCAAAATTGTGTGTAAAAATATAAGCAAAAATGTTTAAATTTTAACTAGCATTAAAAGGAAAACATGATATTGTACATAATAATTGTGAAAATGCAGGTATAAAAATTTCACATGCAATACCAAAATCAACATATATTCATGATTATAAAACTATCATTAAACAAGTACCTGGCAAAAAGTCCTTGTCATATACGAACCTTGTCCTATCCAGATCTCATATAAGTGTTGCAATGATGTACTAAAAGTGTATTGTCATGCTCTGAGCTACAATGGGTAGACCAATAACATATCTCATCATATCTCATCATATTGACAAAAGCACATTGAATGTGTAAAAGCACCCAAGCATACGGCCTAAAAGCTTATGTGTGCTAAGAGGGGCCCTAACTATATCTATGTATTGTGTTTCTATAATTACATTTCTATAATTTTATCTCTATACTCATCTCTATATCTAGAGGCGAAGGCTAGAAATTAATAAACTTGCGCTTCGGAAATGCCTAAGCCCAACTAGGACAATAAATGGGCCCATTAGGTGAGTCGACTATTGACTGTTGATTAATATCTTCAACTTAAGTGATGAGAACCATTAAGTGAATATTATTAAAGCTTCAAGTGATCCTTTGCACATTCATAGAGGTTCAATTACAAGAGATAGAGCCAAAATGATACGAGCAGCATTAAAAAAATTTATTAAGAAAATAGGGATTGAAAATGCAATTTAAGATGCAAGACATCATGAATTGGGCTTGAAGAGAAGACAAGGCATTGTGGGCATTATTCAGGCAATTGGGCAACCAAATACACAAGTTAGATCAAATGCAGAAAGGTCAAATTCAGAATAAAACTGGTATTGGTTGAGCTAGAAGTAATGTGCAAGCTATATACCATTGGAAAGATAATTAGGTTAGCTTTCCAATAAATTTTACAGAGCTAGATTTAGAGTTCTCTAGAAGGAGTTATGACCAATTCATTATAGCTTGCTCAAACTTGGGATTTTCAACGACTTCTTTGTTTTTCAACTTCATTTGTCTGTTTTGTTTCAAGTTTGTCAATGTGTAAGGTAAGTCTACCATCAATGATGGTGAACTAACATTAAATTTGTCAATGATAATATTAATTATAGTAGGCTAACATTAAGTTTGTCAAAGATAGATATAATTATGGTGGGTTAGTGAAGAATTTTGAAGCATCCTTTGACAAACCTACTTGAAGGATTGTTCCAATGTTTTCATTTGTATTTTTTAGAGTCTTGGGTTTCTATTGGTCTATTTAAGCTCAACGACTTTGCTATGTAAGAAAAAATTAGAGATTAATGTTATTTGAATTTGAAAGAATTATTATTTCTTTGGTTCTTTTGAGAACTAGTGAATTTATCAAGAATTTGTATTTTTTATGGCGTTTCAAAACTAGACTTATTACTCACCTTCTCATGTACATCTTGAGTGTGGCGTCAATATCATTCTCCATATCTTTAGTTCATGTTTTTTTAAGCATTGAGTCAAGGTTTTGTTTGTCATAAATATGTTTAAAACTTTCTTAGGAAATTGAAACTACAAATTAAGTGTGAGTTTCAAAGTTTCATTGTGAGATTCGTATCATTAGGAATGAAAAAATGTCGGGCTTCACAAAGTTCAAGCTTGGCCCTAGGAGGTCTTTTGTTAGGGCGGGTGATAAAACCCAAATTCTACTACATTTTTTAAAATTATTTTCACAATGTATTATAAAATTATAATTTATATAAATTCAATTTTTTATTGCATTAGGCTTCAAAAATTAGGTTTATAGGATTTAAAACTATAAATTTACGTTATGGGTAAATTAAACATTTGCAAAAGGTGTATTTTAATTAAAATAATATATTTTTAAACTCTTTAAAAATCCAAACCCAACCTAGATATTTATAAAAAATGTTCGGATCGAGCCAAAGCCGGCCGGAAGTATCTACACTTAGGGCAGGCTTTCTTTAGGGATGGCAAAATATCGGGTCGGGCTCGGGCTTGGCCAAACCCGACCCGACCTGATCAATACAAAATTAAAGCCCGACCCTAAAAAAGCCTGATCTATTTTAGTTAGGGTCGGGTCGGGCTCGACCCGGATCGGGCCAAGGTAGGGTCAGGTCAAGCCCGACCCTACCAAAATTCAATTCTTAATATAATTTTTCCAATTTTAATTTTTAAAATCCATAATGAAAAATACATAATAAAATTAAATTAAAAACACACAATGTAATTTTTCAACAATTCTAACCAAATTAATTTCATAATTCAATATAAAAAAAATCTTATACAATAATACAAATAAAAACTCATAATTTAATTATACAACTAATTTTTTTTAAAAAATCGGGTCGGGTCGGGCTGGCTTTAAGCCATACCCTAATCCTAAATTCATTCGGGCTTTAAAATTAAAGTTCGACCCTAACCCAAAATTCAAAAATTCGGGCCAAAATCCCAATAATTAGAGTCGAACTAATCAGATTAAAATTCAAGTCCGGCTAAATTGTCATCCGTACATCAACTAGATTACAGTCGCGTAATCGAGTCTCCGCTTCTTTAACTGCTTTTGCCGTTGGGGGAAAATCGACGACAGAGGTCAACATTTAACTCGCACGTAATCCGTCAGATCTCCAGTTAAAACCGTAATATCTCCACGTCAGCTTTTAGTTCGAATTTGAGCGGGCAGAACCAGTAAACAACAAAATCTGTTAAAAACAGAAGACTAAACAAAAAGCAAGTTTTGCTTTTCTTTTGGTTAATTAGTTAAAAAATAAATGAAAAAATGTCAATCTCAACTCTTGAATCTTGCAAGAAGAGAAAAAGAAGGCCGAAACTGTTCGGGTTCCATACGTTTATGGAATCGGGTTTCCCGATAAGCCCCACCGGTGCATTTCGCGATAACGTGAGACAGTTTTTATCAGCATGTGGCGAGCTTGAAGATTACAAAGTTGAAGGCATGTCCATTTGGTGCACTCTTCTAGTTCACGAGAGCAGCAGTATTGTTGTCCCTCTTTACACCATCGAAGAGCACGTCAAGCACTCTCCCCAGCCCTACTGTGATCAATGCCGATGCTCCGGTTGGTTTCTCTAATTTTTGCCCTGCCCAATTCTTGATTTTTCCCTATTGGGGTTTTGTTAATTTTGTGGAATTGTTTTTTTATTTTCCCTGTTTGTTCCCCCTTTTAGGTTGGGGTAATCATTATATGTCAAAACGCAAGTATCATTGGATAATACCAATTGACTGTGACTGGAATAAGCCCCTTGAGGATGGCGTTTTTGATCTTCAGACCCATATCTTGCATGGGTTAATTCACTGTAATGGCTTTGGTCATCTCCTCTCTATTAATGGGATTGAAGGGGATTCTGGCTACCTCTGTGGTAGAGAAATCATGGATCTTTGGGACCGTATTTGTACAAATCTTCGTACCTGGTAAATAAAAAAATCTTGTTGATTGATTATTTCTTATAATCTTAATTGAATGTATATAAATCTCCCCTAGTGATTGATTGCAGCAAAGTCACTGTTGAGGATGTATCAAAGAAGAAGTCAATGGACCTTCGGTTGCTTCATGGGGTTGCATACGGGCATTCATGGTTTGGTAGATGGGGATACAAATTCTTTCATGGAAGCTTTGGGGTGAGAGAGCAAAATTATAACAGAGCGATTGAAACTCTCAGCTCTTTGGAACTTGACAATATAATTCAAGATTTCTGTGGCACGGATCTGTGCAGAGAAATGAAGCAAATATTTCATCACTATCGAGATATGAGTGAAACTCTGTTGCTCACACTAAAAGATCTTCTCAGGTTTATGTTAACTGTCAAATCTTGTGCTTCTGCACAAAAGAAAACAATCATGACCACTACAAAGCCTTCAAAAAGAATGACCCTGAGGATTAAGTCTGTGGTGAAGGATAAATCTGTCAACTACAAAAGATTCAGTGCTGTTGTTGCTAAAATGGATAGCAGATGGTCTGCGAGAAGACTAGAATCTGCAGCAGAAGTGATTGTTAATGCATTACAAGAACAAAAGGCAGAGAACTTGGGTCATGGTGGAGGGATGAGCCGGCAAAAATTAAGAGATGCAGCCAGGATGCACATTGGGGACACAGGGTTACTGGATTATGTGTTGAAGTCAATGAACAATGTAATTGTTGGGAGTCATATCGTGCATCGTGCAGTGAATCCAGCCACTCGGCTATTGGAATACACAATTCATGATCTCTGTGATGGTGCTGGAGTCTCAGAGCCAGGACCAGAGATCTCTGACGAGCCCCTCCCACCCTTAGCTCTAGAGACAGGATCTGATGTTTACAGTGAAGTGGTCTATTTGTATATGAATGTACTATTGAATTACCCAGAATCAGAATTAGTGGCACTGGCAACACAGGCAGTTCTTGACAGCAAGCACTTTGTGAAGGAATGGCCATTTAGGGATGAAGATGACCAATTTCTGAGATTTAAATGCCAGGTCATGCCTAGTTTTGTTGATTCAGAAACTGATTTGACAGCAAAATTACCACCTGGGGAGTTGGTCATGATTCCATTGCATTCCACAGTTTTGGAGCTCAAGGAAGCTGCAGAGAGTGCATTGAGGGATACTTACTGTATTATGGAAAATCTTGTGGTAACAGATGTTGGAAACATGCAAAAACTGGATGATGGAGAATTGTTGTTTGGAGCGGTAGAATCAGGTTCACAAGTTTGGATACAAGGATATGGGATTGATTCAGACTCTAAATTGAGGTACGAAGGTGGGAATGACAAATGGATTGTAAAATGCGAATGTGGAGCTCAGGATGATGATGGTGAGAGGATGGTGGCATGTGACATTTGTGAGGTGTGGCAGCACACGCGTTGCCATGGCATTGAAGATTCTGGAACTGTGCCACCACTGTTTGTTTGCCCAAGGTGCTGCTCTTCCTTTGCACCATCAAGAAATGAATCTTCTTTCAGGTTTTTGGGTTCCGATGATTTGCTGTTGGTCCCAGAAACTGAATACGGCCCAGAGAAAGTTGTATTCAATGATGATATTGGGATGTCGCTTTGATGAGTGTCAAGATCATATGCTTCTGGCCTTCCATTAGTGCCTTCATAAAGATTTTGTGGGATAGGTAAAATGTTCTGTTACATTGTATTCTGTAGATGTTTCTGAAAATCTAAAATCTAGAAGAGTTAGATACCATTCTAGAGCAGCAGATGTAGAACTCTAGGCTTAAGTAGATGTGAAACTGCTATATGAAAGAATTATGGCTAACGTTCATGTTAGGTCAGAATTATACTCAAATGAAACGTATCATCTTTTGATCAAATAAAGAATTCACCATTTTACTTCTTGTTGCATTTGTGAATCTTGCTTATTATTCCTGATTCAATTGATCACACAATTCTAGCAGTTTGCTTTGCTAAGTGTTGTCACATTTCATTAAGTCCTTTATTCCCCTTTATTTGTTTATTTTTTGAAAACAAGAGTTCCTTGTCTACAAGCGGTCTTGATTTGTTTTGTCATTAAAGATTGTTGATGTAGACGTGTTTTGGTGACAATTATTGCTCAATCTTTTCATGTACCTTGGTAAAGCTTCTGAACTTTCAAAAGAAACAATGTTACTTTCTGGAGTACAGTCTTTTGGCTTGTGGTTTGGATTTACCGGTAACTGGTAACATTTCTTGCAGTACTGCGCTGGCTGCCACAGGTGTTACTATTCTTCGCATTGTGATCGAATTAGTTTTAATTTTGTCCCCAAAATAACAGATACTTCCCCATTGGTTTTTGGTTGAGCCTGATGTAAACATCTTTCTCTTCCTGTTTGCTTTACCTTTTATACGTCTATCGTGTATTGTAATCGCAGAATTCTGCGATGCAAACCCATTAAATAACAAGGTCTTGGTCTTGTACATACGAAGCCCAAACGTGATGGATCTCCTAACCTTAGCTTGACGTCTCCTTTGAAAGAGCAGATACCTCAATATCTATCATATGAGTCACCACCAATCCCATCCATCACGCTACAACATAATTCACATCATTTTTATAAATAATCCAAAAATATAGATTAATTAGACTAAAATGCTTTTCTGACGTCAAGTGTTAACTCCAGTTCATGTCAAATTTGGTCGGGGACTTGAATGAAACAAAATATAATTTTCAAGCACTTAAGTAATGCTATTCTTTTCTTTTTTTAACTTTAACTCATGAGTCATGATCTATTTTTAAAAAACAATAGGGAATGAAGTACTTGAAAATAAAGTAGCGTTTATTTTTTTATTTAAAATTTGAATAAATTTAAATACGAATATTTGAATAACATGTTTTTTTTTAAAAATATTTACATATAAGTGACTTTTTACTAGTTTTTATAAATCAAAATATTTTACACATGGCTATTTAATATTTATATCCTTATAAATCAAATCAAAAAAAGAGATTAGGTTTTATAGTTTAAGAAATAAGTACATTGTATAGATATATATTTTGAATATAATATTTACCTCTTATGCCACTTTTCTTCGTTCAAATAAAATTCACATAAATTTAATTTTTCTATTCAGATGTAAATGTGTGAAAATTAAACATAAGTTAAAAAAGTAAAATTAAAAAAAACTGAAATTAATGAAATTTTAGACTTTAAACATTTAAAATCTAACTAGTGATGGTGAATGGATTTGGATCCAGAGGTAGGGGCATTCGGATTTGGATTCGCATTGATATTTTCATATCTGAAATCCCATCCAGACTTGTAAATGCAAAAAAAATATGCGGATCTGGATGCGAATAATATCTGTAAAGATTGCAGGAAGAGATCCTGTATATCCAGATGTGCATCAATTCAAAAATTTAGTATATAATTTAAAATTTAATAATTTATCTAATAATATCAGATAAAATCAAATCATAATTTAACGATTAACAATTCAATTCTTAAAATAACATATAACACCATAAAATCATAAATAAAAATACCATAACAAAAATCATATATCAAGAATAGTATAAAATTCAAGTTTAATACCACCACAATTCCACAAATAAAATTATATAAACACTACAAACCCGCATAAAATAATATAGATCCCTATATATTTTTTAATTTAATTTAACTTATACATTTTTTTAATTAATCATATTATTTTCTATTTAACTTATACATTTTTATTTAATTTCAATTTAATAAATAATTTAATTAAAAAATAATGTAGATTTAGCTATTTAATTTTCTAAATGCATTTACACTTGAATTTATATGGACTATAAGTTTTAGCATTCGCATCTAAATTTTTTAATGTGTGGATCTAAATTTTTCTATATTCAGATCTTCCGAACCTTTACGGTTCACATCGAACCTAGATTGCTTTGCCACCCTTACATCCAACTCTTAAGACTATAAATCCTATAATATTATTTAATACCATCTAACTGCGTTTTTCCTTTTTCAGCACCCGTCGTTAAGTTTGTTGAGCCTCATGTGCATGTCTTTTACTAGAACTTTTGGTTGGGTCTCTCTCTGCTGTCATTTAACTTAAAAATACCTTAACTTGTTCTGTTGCTTGAAAAGCAAAGAAAAGTATTACGTACACTAATTTTTCTTTTTCTTTTTATTTTGGGTAATTAGTTAGAAATAAGAACACAGAACACTGTACACATGCAATGCGATACATGGTGTCTACAAAAGCAATTCCAAGTTGTTCTCATGGTCATCATGGAATCGGAATCAAAATAAAAATAATACCCGCGAGATGACAGCCTTCGATAATCAGATCTGTGGTCCCCACGTCCATGTGCAATCTTTGCAATTTTTTAACTCTCAAATATCTCCTTTTTCATATATGATTATCATTTTGTGATTCGCTTGCATTAAAGTCTTTTTTATCTCTCCATTTCAGCAGTTGAGCTGGAGCAAGAGCCCTTTCCCTTTACTTTTCGGTGAAATGCATTTATTATGTATATGCATTTAATTATTTAAAGCTCTGTAAAGAAAAAAGTGAACAACTTTGTTTCCTTTCTTAGAGCTTAACTTAACTGAGAGAAATTATAGGAGGAAGATGAAGGAAAAAACTTGTGTTGGGTTCAAGCTGCTGACGCTTTATGTTGGGTTTTGTTCAATACTATTTTTGAGTGCAAGTGGTGATGATGGAGATGCTGCAGTAATGTTGGCTCTGAAGAAAAGCCTCAACCCACCCGAATCTCTTAGATGGTCGGACACGGACCCTTGCAAATGGAACCACGTTGTCTGCACTGAGGATAAACGGATCACTCGGATCCAAATCGGTCACCAAAATCTGCAAGGTACACTTCCTTCAAATCTCCAAAACCTCACAAAACTAGAGCGTCTAGAGCTCCAATGGAATAGCATTTCAGGCCCTCTCCCAAGTTTAAATGGGTTAGCTTCTCTTGAAGTAGTTATGCTAAGTAACAATCAATTCACTTCAGTTCCCAATGATTTCTTTACTGGCTTATCTTCACTTCAGTCCATTGAGATCGATAATAACCCGTTTTCTTCCTGGGAAATTCCTCAAAGTCTGAGGAATGCTTCAGGTTTGCAGAATTTCTCAGCTAATTCTGCTAATATTACTGGCCAAATACCTTCCTTTTTTGGCCCGGATGAGTTTCCTGGCTTAACCATTTTGCATCTGGCCTTTAATCAGCTCATTGGTGGCTTGCCGGCTAGCTTTTCCGGTTCGCAGATACAGTCTTTATGGGTTAATGGACAAAATGGTAATGCCAAACTTGGTGGTGGCATTGATATTATACAGAACATGACATCGTTGAAAGAGATTTGGTTGCATTCCAATGCGTTTTCTGGTCCTTTACCTGACTTTTCTGGAGTGAAACAGCTTGAAAGCTTGAGCTTGAGGGATAATTTCTTTACTGGTCCTGTTCCAGATTCTTTGGTCAAACTTGAATCTTTGAAGATAGTGAATCTGACCAATAATTTGCTACAAGGGCCAGTACCTGAGTTTGATAGATCTGTCTCATTGGACATGGCTAAGGGTTCAAATAACTTTTGTTTGCCAAGTCCTGGTGCATGTGATCCAAGGCTTAATGCATTGCTTTCAGTTGTAAAATTGATGGGTTATCCTCAAAGGTTTGCTGAGAATTGGAAGGGAAATGATCCATGCTCAGATTGGATTGGGGTCACTTGTACTAAGGGGAATATCACTGTCATCAATTTTCAGAAGATGAATCTTACGGGAACAATTTCTCCTGAGTTCGCTTCGTTCAAGTCTCTGCAAAGATTGATTCTTGCTGACAACAATCTCAGTGGTACAATTCCTGAGGGGCTCTCTGTTCTGGGTGCTCTTAAAGAACTTGATGTATCAAACAATCAGCTTTATGGGAAAATCCCATCATTTAAGAGTAATGCAATTGTGAATACTGACGGTAATCCAGATATTGGAAAGGAGAAGAGCAGTTCATTCCAAGGCTCTCCATCAGGCAGTCCAACAAGTACAGGTTCTGGAAATGCTTCTAGAACTGAAAATGGTGTCAAAAACTCTTCGGCTTTAATTACAGTTATCTTGTTTTGTGTTATCGGGGTTGCCTTTGTGATTTCCTTGATTGGTGTTTTGGTTTTCTGTCTTTGTAAAAAGAAACAAAGGCGGTTCAGCAGAGTGCAGAGCCCCAATGCAATGGTGATACATCCTCGCCATTCAGGGTCAGAAAACAGCGAGAGTGTTAAGATCACAGTTGCTGGCTCTAATGTTAGTGTTGGTGCAATTAGTGAAACGCATACCGTTCCTAGTAGTGAGCCTGGTGACATCCAAATGCTTGAAGCTGGAAATATGGTAATCTCTATCCAAGTCTTAAGGAATGTAACAAACAATTTCAGTGAAGAAAACATATTGGGACGAGGAGGTTTTGGGACTGTCTATAAAGGGAAGCTCCATGATGGAACAAAGATTGCCGTGAAGAGAATGGAAGCTGGGGTGATTTCTGGCAAAGGATTGACAGAGTTCAAATCTGAGATTGCTGTTTTGACCAAGGTTAGGCACCGGCATCTTGTTGCTCTTCTTGGGCATTGCTTGGATGGGAATGAGAAGCTTCTTGTATTTGAGTACATGCCCCAAGGCACACTCAGCAGACATATCTTTAACTGGGCAGAAGAAGGATTGAAACCTCTGGAATGGAATAGAAGGTTGACCATTGCCTTAGATGTGGCCAGGGGTGTTGAGTATCTTCATGGTCTGGCCCATCAAAGCTTTATACATAGGGACTTAAAACCGTCAAATATTCTTCTTGGGGACAACATGAGGGCTAAAGTTGCAGATTTTGGTCTTGTACGTCTTGCCCCCAAGGGAAAAGGCTCAATTGAAACAAGAATAGCGGGAACTTTTGGGTATCTGGCACCAGAATATGCAGGTAATTTTGGTTCAAGTTGATTTGCTAACATAATTTTTTCCCTTTTGTCTTCCATAGAGACTTTTACAAAGTAGTTGGGAATATTTCAACCTACATGCCAATATATATTTTTGTAGATGAAACAGGAGAACATTCAGAAAACTGTTTGGTGAGATTTTTGCATTTGTTATTTATAAGTAGAAAGCAAGCTCAAGATACCACTCAAATATTGTTTTTTCACAAAAATTAAGTATTTTGCTTTGGTTTTTGCTCAGATTAGGTTCTATTAGCTTAAAAGATATAAGAATATTTAGTTGAGTCATGTAAAGTAGATTGTTTTCGGCTTTTAATTGTCATTTAATCGTCTTCTCTGATATCCGGACTTGTAATTGCTTTTTTTGAGTCATGTAATTTATTTTTTTGAATTTCTTTCTAGTTCACACAAGGTGGTCTTCTTGCAGTTACTGGGCGGGTAACAACTAAAGTAGATGTGTTCAGCTTTGGAGTAATACTAATGGAGCTAATCACAGGCAGAAAAGCACTTGATGAGAGCCAGCCTGAGGAGAGTATGCACCTTGTAACATGGTTCCGAAGGATACACCTCAACAAAGATTCGTTCCACAAGGCCATTGATCCCACGATTGACCTCAATGAGGGAACACTGGCAAGCATCAGCACTGTTGCTGAGTTGGCTGGTCACTGCTGTGCTAGGGAACCTTATCAAAGGCCAGATATGGGACATGCTGTCAACGTATTATCCTCTTTGGTGGAGCTCTGGAAACCAACGGACCAAAATTCTGAAGATATATATGGCATTGACCTTGAGATGTCCTTGCCACAAGCACTCAAGAAATGGCAAGCTTATGAAGGTAGAAGCTATATGGAATCGTCGTCTTCTTCATTACTACCTAGCTTAGATAATACTCAGACCAGCATACCCACACGCCCATATGGATTTGCTGAGTCGTTCAAATCAGCAGATGGGAGATGAAGACTGTAAATGATGGTGGTGGTGTTTTCTCTATATGTCCATTTGTATCGCTTGTTCCTAGCATGTCGTCAAAGAACATTCATTTAAATTTTTCATGTTTTTACTCCTTAAGGGCATGGTCTGGTATTCTTCACTAAAATGTAATTTGGATAATCATGTCTTAAGAAATTTTGAAAATGAATTGAGATTAATTCGGAAAGTATCGAGGGTTGATCTCTTGTTTTTGTTGGAACCTGCGAGCTATGATGAAAGGAAACAGAACTGATAGTAATTAAAATTAACAGTAGAACCTTGGTCTTGCAACATGTGGTGCAGTTTGATTGTGATAACTAATTTTTACGGGTGGGCGCGGATCAGTTGGGTTTTGAATCAAACTGAACCGATCCGTTTTCGGTCATTATATAAATCGAACCAAATTAAAATGGTTCAGTTCCAGTTTGGTTCCTTTTTTTTAATTAATTTTTTTTTGTTTTTTATTTTTTTAGAAGCGACAGTTCAGTTTAATTTTTTTAGTACGAACTAGTTTTTTTGTCCACCTCTTCAGATATCCTTAGTTCCACTATCCTCTATGCCTTATGGAAAACTAGCCATTGGATACATGCAGTTGAAACTAACTTTTGAAGTTTTCATGCACAAGTATCTTATTAATTTTGTATGTGACAAGGACTATATGAAATGGTTATAGAATATCTCATACCGACTGAAAATAGATACTAGGTTAAGGATAATATAATCTTGAATTGAAATTAATTTTTGAAGTTTAGATGATTATATATAAGTAGTTTCGTATTACTTTTCTATGTAATAAGAACTAAATTAAAAATTTACCCTATGCATGACGGAAATGATAAGATATCCATATCAATTGGAAATAGTTACTAGTGGTGATAGGATATCTCATATTAATTAGAAATAGTTACTAGGTTAAGAATATAATTTTAAAGTAACTTCATTTAGTTAAGAGAATTTTGTACGATAAGAGATTATTTTATATATTTTTTGGTTGTATTTACTGCTAGTTGGATTGCTTATTTGGCTCTCTTATATTGAGCTTTTGGTATGTAATTGTATTTAATGTGTATAGTTAGTTGAGTTGCTTTGCTTGTTAAAAGGCAGGTAGTTGGGTGTCATGGCAAACTAAAGGTGACGGACGTCGGTTGTTAGTTTTAATGATTATTCAATAAGTCCTATAATTATTAGTAGATTATCAATTTATTTAATGATTATTCCCTAATGTTAGTGGTGGTTGTATATATTATGAAGCCTTGATTAAACTTTTTGACTCACTTTTATAATTTTCGTTTCATTAAGAAGGGAAAGTAGACCTTGAATTCCGGATGTGCATGTGGATCATTTCGGGATGTGGGAATTAATTAATTTCATTTATTAAACACTAGATACCAGCAAAAGGACGAGTAGTTTATTAAGCTTGGTTATATGGCTCCTTTTTTTATTCTTTGGGCTTAGATTTTACCAGTTTATACGGATCTTACTGATCTGCCATTAGAATTCTGTTCCGGATATTATTATCTTAGATAATTATGTAAGATATATAATTTTTTTATAATTATTTAATAAAAAAATTAATAATTAAAAAAATATAAAATAATAAAATTATATTATTTTCATAACCATTAGATGAACTGTAAAAGAATAATGTGTTGAGCTGTCCTGTCAACTCAGCACAAGTCTGTAGCCCCAGATGAGTACTTCTCCTAGCACGCAGAAATTAATCGCCTTCAATTTTGTGTGGAGCTGTCTTTTTTAACTTAGCACAAGTCCCATATCTACGACTCGGGTCAATCCGACCAATCCGATGGGATTGCATTTAAAAATTAAAGTTATTTGAACTCACCAAACTACTTATTAAATTTATTTTTAAAAAAAATTATTAAAATATTTTTAAATTAAATTACAATTATAGATATTAAAATCTAGTAAAAAAAATACTCTTTAAACCCTTCTTTATATTCAACATAATTTTATTAAACCATAATCATATTTTTGTCAAACTCTAATCAACAAGATGTATGATTTTTCTTCCAAACTACATATTTTTGTTAATTAGGCTCATGTGATTAGATTTAGGATAATAAAGGTGGTGGTTACATCTTTGTTTGTATTTGACAGTGGACAACAATCAATGACAAGTAGTGTTGTTGAAAAACTTCTCTAAACCACTTCTATGCACTTCAGCCCCTGTCACCATGAAAAGTTGCAACGAAATATTGAGAAGTAAGAACGCTGAATATGCAGGGGAAGAAGGAACTAAGAGAGGATCTCTTGGTTGCTAGGTCAAATTACAAGAAAACCTACATGACTCTGAAGAAGCCAATATCTTCTGCCATTGGCATGCCTTTTTCAGAACCTAAGGGATCATAAATATATGGAAATTTAAAGTATATAAAATGTCATATATTTCTATTGAAGAGATTGTATTTACACATTTTAAGCAATAGTCGGCAACATTGATCATTTTCAAATTTCTAAAAACAGGAGTGTAACAACAAGAGTAATTAAAAAAAAGAAGACAAATAGTGTTGTAGATAGCCATAAAGAGATTCTTATTTTTGCCATAAAGCAATTCCTTTTTATGTTGGTGATTACTGCACAAGCAATGATAGATATTGTTTGTTTGTTGCCTCTAGGAAGAATTTGTATAATTTTCATCTTGAATCAAAGGTTGAGACATTGTTAAATAGTGTAAAATAGGTTGAAAAAGGTCTAGTAGTTACTAATTGTGCTATAATAAATTTCTTTTTGAAAAAAATAAGAATGATGAATATGTGTTGTAACTATTTTTTTAGAATCATATTCATAAAGAAAATCTTCAATTTAATGGGAAAAAAGAAACATTTATTAAGGGTTTATAAATGAATTTAATAGGTTTAATAAGTAAAAATAGTATCATTATAAAAAAAATGGGTTTAATAAGAGTATATTGGGTATTTATATAGGTTTATTGAGTAAAATTTAAAATTTTAAAATTTAAATATGGGTTTATTTAGTAAATGAGTTTAATGAGTAATTTAGTGGGTTCAAACAATCTCACCTAAAATTAAAAAAGCGAACATAAACTACCAAATTCCCAAATTAGAAACGGATTGAACCTCGGCCACCCACGAAGGCAAAATTCTAGCCAACTGTCTAGGCCGGCCATCGACTCTTGCGCTCGCCGGCCAATTGCACGTGGACGACAGCAGCCAATTGAAGATGACAGGAAGCATTGCCTCTTGAGATTAAGAAAATACTATTGTCTTTCATACTTTCTCCAGTCTTCTTTGTTCCTTCACATGTGAGTTAGCTAACTAATTATTTAATCTCATTGCAAAGGTCATAATTGCTTTCGTTTTTGCATACGTAGGACCTCCTTGACCTTATTAGATATCTTTTTTCAATTTTGCATATCAAAATTTGGATTTGGCCTTTTTTTTATTGAGAAAAATAGTTCAGTGGAATGGATTAATTTGATGCAGAACTTTATATTCGATGGGTGTTTTCATTTTTTTTTTTGTTTAACTGGTTATTTCCTTTACACATTCATCAAAATCCAATTTTAATCCAAAATTATTAATCTAATTTCATTCCAAATTAATCTGAATTAATCATCTGATCCAAAGTTGATTGAAAATTAATGGGATCAGATTGGATAGGATAGAATTTAATGTTTAGTTTATATTCGGATAACCTTTTTTTCTCAATCCAAACCGTCCAAAACCAATCGGATTAATCCGGATTCAATGTGAATCCATTTTTCTCACCCCTACCTATAGCCCTTCAAAAGTCCTTCTCCCGGCGGACACAAATTACTCTCCATCTAATAGATTGAAAATGAAGTTGACCTTGATCATTATGGTGTGTTTACTTCTTAGATTAAGGAATCAGAATTCGAAATTGAAATGATTAACGACGTTTATTTTATAAAAATAGAACAAGAATCGAAATCGTAGGATCCATTACTATTTAAGAATGAGGAATGGGAGATTGATTCACATGAGAAAGACGAGAGTCAATCTCCCATTCCCTAGAGTTCTTATTTTGTCCTCATTAATATTAAAATTTTATAAAATGCCCTCCTTTAAATTAAAAATATAAATATAAAAAATAAAAAGCTAAATATTTAATTAATTAATATATTATTATAATTAATTAATTAGTATATTATAGCTAATTAAATCTAATCTCCTAGCCTCCAATAGTGGACCCACTACTACGACACTAGTTCCAGTTCCACTACCTGCTGCATTATTTTTATAATGCGTATAAAAATAATGTTGCAGGTACGCGTACCTCTTTTTTAAAATATAATAAAAATGAATATTCAAGTTAATTAATTAATATTTTTTTAAAAAAAGCTAACTAATAATTACTACTTAGTGTTGAATTGAGCACTTTATTATAGTCAAATAGGCATCAAGTCATATCAAAGGCAAAACAAATCGTTATTAGAGAGAAGCTTACGTACACTACATTTATCTTCATCTGTAAGTGACATGCAATGGATTCCTCCCCTCGTAATAAACTCAAATCTCTCTCAACGAATCTCTTATTTATCTTCTTCCTCTTTTCAACAAATTTCTTAACATTTTTTCTTTCATCCATCCTTAACTCCTCTTCCTGTTACCTCATCAACCCGCCAGGTATCACCACCCCCACCACCACCACAGCTTCCGTCTCTGTTAGTGAGGGCGACTCAGCCTCCGTCCCATTAGAATTCCTTGCCTTTACTTCCGGCCAAAACCTTCCTTTGGGATTCAACACAAACTTTGATTCGGACACCATCTACCCTCCCGTAGGCCGTGCTTGCACCCTCTTTCCGGATGAACTCCGTCATTACATGTCCTACAAAGTCAACGCTTCTTGCCCTAACGACGAGCTTCTAGCCCAGAAACTCCTCCTCAAAGGATGTGAGCCACTCCCACGCCGCCGGTGCCGCGCTGTAGGCCCCTCTCGGTACATTGAACCGTACCCTCTTCCCAAAAGCCTTTGGACCACTCCTCCCGATTCATCACTTGTGTGGACAGCATACACATGCAAGAACTACACATGTCTTATCAACCGAAAGCATACACAAAAGGGTTTTGATGACTGTAAAGATTGCTTTGATCTGCAAGGAGCAGAGAAAATTCGTTGGACACAAAAGAAAGGTAATGGTGCTCTTGATTTTTCCATTGACGAAGTGCTTGCAACAAAGAAACCCGGAACCATCAGAATCGGGCTTGACATTGGTGGTGGTGTTGCTACGTTTGCTGTAAGAATGATGGAAAGAAACATTACTATAGTTACAACTTCAATGAATCTGAATGGTCCCTTCAACAACTTTATTGCTTCAAGAGGTGTTGTACCTTTGTATATAAGTATATCTCAGAGGCTTCCGTTTTTTGACAACACATTGGATATTGTTCACTCTATGCATGTGTTGAGCAATTGGATTCCAACAACGCTGCTGCATTTCTTGATGTTTGATATCTATCGGGTGATGAGGCCAGGTGGGTTGTTCTGGCTTGACCATTTCTTCTGTGTGGGTGCGCAGTTGGAGGATGTTTATGTACCGCTTATCGAGAGCGTTGGATTTAACAAGTTGAAGTGGGTTGTAGGAAGGAAACTTGATCGTGGGCCCGAGCTTCGGGAGATGTATCTTTCAGCTTTGCTGGAGAAGCCAATCCTTGATGCTTAAAAGATTTTCGTTAGTTTTAAGCTTGTATTTGCTTCTTATCCAATAGATTAATTTATTATAAATTAACTTACAGTTTTTTTTATATTGATATAGAGGATTACTACTAGATCACAACCGTTTTGACCCTCATTAATTTCACTCTACTCACATTTAATGAGAGAGAAGACATTATTAATTAACAGGTGTCTACTCTATTCACATTTCGTGAGAGAGAATGTTGTCTTCACCGAAGGGCAACCACTCTACTCATTTAGTAAGAGAGAAGATTGTATCTACTCATTAATTAATCAAGAGGTGTCTACTCTAGCTACATTTCGTGAGCAAAAAAAATGTCTCTACTCAATTATGAAATAATTGAGGAAAAACTACAACTAACCCCATAATACTTTTATAGAGACTCAAACCCTTACTCTCGCACATTGTAAGTACGTAATACTTCTCCCACTAGACCAAAGCCCCATTAGTATATGTTAACGTACAATTGATTCTCTGCTTAATGATATTTTTTTTATAGACTCCGATCATAATTCATTTGTTTTCTATAATTTTGATAATAATAAAAGCAAAATTACCAATTTTCAATTGAAAATCAATATATACCATTTATTTTCATACTATTTTTAAATACACAGTAACCCCTTAGCACTACAATTTTATAATAGTATCCTGATTTTTAAACACACTTTTATTTATACTGGTTATAAATTAAATAAATCATATAAATAAAAATAAAAATAAAAAGATTTAAATAATAAGAATAAGAAATTTAGGTTTCGATGTAAATAAACAATTAATAACAAGACATTTTTCTTGTACCTTTTTATTATTTTTTAAAATTTTTTTGTGTTAATGTGATTTTAGATATTATGAAAACAAGAGAGAGTAAATAGTATATATTAATTTTAGTATGTGAGAAACTGACAATCTCCTTTTTTATATACTAAGTCAAGATTATTCTCTTATATTTTCTTTCAAACTCATTTTATTGACTATCATATTGGCATGGCAAACCCAATAAAGAAGCAACAAACCAACTATGTAGTCTAAAATATTGTTGGTAAAATAACATAATGAGTTGCTTAATTAAGGATGGTAATTGTATTCGTTCATATTCAATATCCAGAACATTCATCCTTATTGAAACAAATAATATCCATTCAAAATTATATTGATGTAAATATGAATATTTTAAGATAATATTATTGTTTTAGGGAGGAGAGAATTATGGGTGCAAATGTGTGCCAATGGCATGATAACAGGTGGCAGAAAGAGTCAAAAAAGTTAAGGTAAATCATTTGACCAAGACACCAAGATAACATAAAGTAAGCAAGGAGGTAAGCTATCCGAAAGAAGGGCAGTACCAGTAAAACAAGTGATACACACACACACATATATATTAAAAAGGGTATAATCGAAATTTAGATTTTTGGTGGTTAGGGGCACATATGAACAATTCGTGAAATAAAAAATATCTCAATTTTGGCTAAATAAACGGACTTAATGGAAGAAGAGATTCTTAAGATGAGGAATGAAGGACTACCGCATCAATTACCTTCTACAGTGGTCTAAAAGGCAAATTGGCTATAGGCAGAAGAGGTTGCCACATGTATAAAGCAAGAGACAAAAGGGTGGTTGTTGTTTCCTTTGCCTACTATACCTAAGCGTGTCACCATGGTTGCCAGCCACCGGCAGTTCCACCTCTAGTGTTAGTTGTTGCTCTATTTTACAAGACTCTTTCAGCTCAAGCTTGCTGGCCTTCATCTCCAATTTCGTCCTCTCTTTCTCCTTTTATCAACAAACACTCAACCTACTAGCTAACCTCCCCTATCTTGTGATAGAACACCTCTAAAATGAGGTAGCATCCAACATACATTCTCTTTTACTATTTTATTGTTTTATTTGGATCATCCTAAGTCCAACTAAAAAAATTATATTTACCCGATGGATATACATCTACCCATATTCAATTTTAAAAATTTAATTTTATAAAATTAAAATTGAAAATTATAAATAATTAAATATTTTAAAATATTAAAAAGAGTTAAGAATATAAGAATATCTTTAACTAATATTTATGGTACAAGATCCTTAATTTTGAAACATAGAAAATAAATATATTTCAATTTCAGAAATAGAGAAAAAACATAATGTGATGCGAATCCCACAATAAAACTTTGAAATCCACACTTAATTTGTACTTTCAACTTCCCAAGAAAGTTCTAAACATATTTATGGCAAACAAAACCTTGACCCAATGCTTAAAAAGATGAACCAAAGGTATAAAGAATGATATTGACGCCACACTCAAGAAATAGATGAGAAGGTGAGTGATAAGTCTAAATTTGGAACATCACAAGAATGCAATTTCTTGATAAGTTCACTAGTTCTCAAAAGTACCAAAGAAAGAATAATCTTTCAAATTCAAATAACATTAATCTCCAATTTCAAAACATAATAAGTTTAAATAGGCTAAAAGAAACCCAAGATCCTAAAAATACAAATGGAAACATTGGAACAACCCTCAAAGTAGGTTTATCGAAGGATGCTTTAAAAATCTTCACCAACCCACCATAATTAATGATATTTTTGACAAACTTAATGCTAACTTACTATAATTAATGCTATCATTAAAAAACTTAATGTTAACCCACTATCATTGATGGTAGACTTACCTTACACATTGACAAATTTGAAACAAAACAAACAAATGAAGTTGAAAAACAAAGGGGTCGTTGAAAATCCTAAGTTTGAACAAGCTGTAATGAATTGGTCATAACTCCTTGTAGAGAACTCCAAATCTAGCTGTGTAAAATTCATTGGAAAGCTAACTTAATTATCTTTCTAACGGTATATAGCTTTCACATTAATTATGGCTCAATAAATACCAGTTTTATTCTAAATTTGACCTTTCTGCATTTGATACAAATTGTGTATTTGGCTGCCCAATAACTTGAATAATGCCCATAATGCCTTGTCTTCTCTTCAAGCCCAATTCATGATATGCATCTTGAATTGCATTTTCAATTTATATTTTCTCAATTAATCCATTTAAAGCAACTTGCATCTTTTTGGCTTTAGCTCTTGTAGTTGGGCCTCCATTAATGTGTAAAGGATCACCTGAAGCTTTAATGGCATTCCCTTGATGGTTCTCATCATAATGTTGTCAAATGGCAACATCCATACAACATTAGATCAGAAATTTTTAGATCTATGCAAGGTTGGTACTTTCAATGAAAACCAAGGAGCGTGTGCCTCATTTCTTCCCTTTTTTTGATGAAAAACTATTATTAGATAGACCACACAATTTTCAATCTATTGCTGTTGATGCTATCGTATTTGGACTAATTTATGTCGCCAGCAACCGTGAAGGCGACAATGTTAACAATGGCAGAGCTATCACTATTGAGAACTTTTTTTTAATTTATGTTGACTGTATTGTTCTTATTTCCAAATAGAAATCAAAATTATTTTTATAATAAAAATAAAATTTCGAAATTCATGGGTATTCATGATAGTAATCAATGTAAGGAGAGTGGTGAATGTTGAGTTGTTGTTTGGGCATGCTAAGAGAGTGAGCAGCATCTTGAGTTTCCCAATTGGCTCAAGGGTGGTGGAAACACCTTGGGTTTTCTTCTAAAATAATTAAACCTGCTATAAGACAAAGGATTGGTGAAGATGTCTTATAATTGATCCTTACCGCGAATCAACCGGACAACAACCTTATTGTTCATCACCTTATTTCGGACAAAATAAAAATGTATCTCTATTTGTTTTGTTCTTGAGTGGTAAATAGAATTTGTAAATATACCTGATGCACTTTCGCTGTCACTCTATAAGATTGGCACTCTTAAAGGAACAAAATTTATCTTATTTAGTGATGACATGATCTATGTTATCTCTATACTTGCATGTGCCATTGCTTTATACTTACATTCGTTGCTAGATCTCGCAACAAGCTACTACTTCTTTGAGCTTCAAGAGATCAGATTTCCTAAAAAATATATGCAATACCCTAAATTTGATCTACAATCATCAGGACTTGTTCCCCAATAGCATCTGTATAAGTCAGTAGTCTATATTACTTGTTTTATTGAATTCAAGCTAAAAGTTGATTGTTTCTTAGGTGTACTTAGAATTCTCTTGCATGTAGTCCATTGAGGCTCTAGAGCACATTGCATAAACTAACTTAATTTGTTAGTTCTGAATGAGATCTCAAGTCTAGTTAAAGTAGCATATTGCAAAGCTCCTATTACACTTCTATATAGAGTAGGATAAAAAAATGCCTTGCCTTTCTATCTTGACAGTTTGACGGTGCTTAATGGCGCCTTGCAACTTGCCATTTCAACTCTTTCAAGTAGATTAGTCAAGTATTTTCCTTATGACAAGGTAAAAAGATCATTATTTCTTGTAACCTATATCCCAAGAAAATAATGTACATTTCCCATATTTTTAAGTGTAAAGGTATTCTTTAGTTTCTGAAACAATTTGCTAAGTGTTGTTTCATGTCATTTCCATATACATTCACACCAGCAATAATTTTGATTAATTCCTTTCCTTGAGTAATAAAACCCCAAGAAACTAGAATTGTTTAAGTTTTTGAAACTAGGCTCTAGGTGCTTTGCTTTATGCTTATGGAGTCTTTTTGAGTTTGTAGACATGCCTTGGTTCCTCAGAAAGTTCAAATCTTTCTAGTTTTATCATGTAAAAAATTTCGGTCAACTCACCATTAAAAAAAAGCACATTTGAGATCAACTTGTCCTAATGGCCAATTATAAATAGTCGTAAGGCTTAAAACAACTCTAATGGTACAATGCTTCACCACTAGGCTATAGGTTTACATGAAATCTATCTCTAGAATTTGAAGAAATCCTTTCAGGGTTTCTAGGATGTTTTATTAATTTTTCTACAATCGATTTCTAGGATGTTTGAATGTTTGAATGTAGAATTTAGGTTTGAATGTTCCAATTTTAGATCTAGTTATCATATTATGAGTTCATTTTGTAGGTTGTTGTTGAGAGATTTACTTGTTAGGTTTTGACATCATTTACTAGATCAAACACCTTCAAATCATTCCCACTAGAATCCGAGTCAAATCCATGTTTAAACCTTTCACCGATATTCTGAAACTTTACAACCTGTCTGACACACCTAAGCCCTACCAGGATATTTCAACCAAACTCTTGAGTTGGTGTCCAGAGTCTCATTCTCAGTTTACCTATCCAAACCCATTGTGGAAAAACAAGTCCTTCTTTATTAAGTTACCTTTCAAATTAAATGAAGATGTTAATCCAACCAAAGCTACCCATCCAGGAATGTGTCCTTCTGACTTACTCCTAGCCCAACAGGAATGTTCACAATTGTTAGCCCAAGGTCTAATTGAGCCCATGAATTCTCAATGGGCTTGCCAAGCCTTTTATGTTGAAAAGCATTCTGAAATTGTTCGAGGAAAGAAACGCTTAGTCATTGACTATTAGCCCTTAAACATGTTTTTACAAGATGACAAGTTTCTTTTGCCCCGACAACAAAGCATGTTTACTTTTTTCAAAAATGCCCAGATCTTTTCAAAATTTGATTTAAAATCTGGTTTTTGGCAATTAGGCATTGAACCCTCTGAAATGTACAAAACTACCTTTTGTATCCCCAATGCCCACTTCCAATGGACAGTCTTACCCTTTAGTCTCAAAACTGCCCCATCCATATTCCAAAAATCCATGATCAAAATCTTTCAGCCCATCCTCCATCATGCCTTGATTTATATTGATGACATCTTACTTTTTTAAGGATCGCATGAGGAAAATCACCAGTTGTTAACTCAGTTCTATGATATTGTCCAAAGTCATAAAATTATGTTATTAGCTAAGAAAAGCACCATTGCCGCAAATACTATTGAATTTCTTGGAATGGTCATAAAAGACGGCCATTATCAACCAGGAAAGCACATTGCCCAAGAGTTGCTTCACTTTCCAGATCAGCACCTTTCCAAAAAGCAAGTTCAACCGTTTCTCGATATCATCAACTACATTTGTGATTTCATCCCACATGTGGATCAACACACTCGACACCTTTTAGCTTTATTGAAAAAGAAACCCTCAGAGTGGAATGATGACCACACCATTGTTGTCACTATATTAAAGCAGATTGCGCAAAATCCGCCTACCTTAAAGTTGATTGCTGACGGCAAGCACATACTACAAACAGATGCAAGTGATGAATCATGGGGTGCCATCCTCCTTGAAGAAATCAATGGAAAAGAAAGCTTTATCGCCTACGCTAGTGGACATTTTTCTGACACATAGAAGCATTACCATAGCGTGTTCAAAGAAATCTTAGCGGTAAGGAATGGCATCAAGAAATTTGAGTATCATCTGATTAGACACCATTTTCTTATCCGAATGGACAATTCAGCCTTCCCCAATATTCTCAATTTCAAAGGTAAAACTGTTCCCGAAAAAATGTTACTCAGGTTAAAAGATTGGTTTTCCAAGTATGACTTTTCAGTTAAGCATATAAAGTGTTCCCAGAACCTCATCCCTGATATGCTTTCCAGACTCTCGAAACCAAACAAACTTCTCACCGTGTTTTCCACAACCTACCACTTTCCAATCATCTCCATGACTACTTCACTTCTCCCAGAAGCTCTCGCCAAGAAAAACTTTCCCCTTAACAAAACTTTCTTTTCTGTCTTTACCATCCAAGAGTTTGCACGAAAAGCTATTTTTCGCTTCTTCATGAAAGCCTACCTTATGGCAGACTCATTTCCATTTTCTACCTTCCACCTAGAAAATTTATTCCTTATAGGTCTCACCCTTGACCCCTTTAGAGATATCACTGAAGATGAGTTATGGTACTTATGGTGCCTCACTGTTCTTTATGTCACCAAACTCATCCTACCAATCAGTCCCACTTTGGAGCATCTCCTCAACCCTGACAAAGCCACCTCCCTCACCTGAACTTTACTTGAATAATTTTCTCCCATTCCATGGTGGAGAAAGAAATTGCAGCAACTCTTAGAGATTTACAATCTTGAAAGAATGCCTGCTTCAGAAGCACGATTGTTCACTTCAGTCTTCATCAACCACAGGCCATATTTTCAGCATCCTAATACAAATCTTTTCTGGTCCCAAGATCAAGTGTATGAATGGTTTACTGCACCTCACCCAGCTGTCATTGACAATAAAATCCAATCCACCCTACACAACTACCTTTGCTAATTAAACCACCAAACTCCTCCACACCGAGATATCTCCCACACCTCCTTAGGACCACAACATGACCTCATCATAATCCCCACTCCATCCACCATATCAAAACCAAAGTCCATTGGAATCATCATCAAATAAGAAAAACTAGATTACACCGACTTTTTTTACTAAGACTCCCAGGACCCATGGGAAGAATTTCTTCCTTTAAGTCAACATCTCCAGCAGTTTCCCCAGCCATCCATGCATAAACCAGGATCCTTATCACAACCACCCAAACCTTCAAAAGCAGACAAGGCTACTCAGACATCACCATACCAGGATACAGGCGAGAATGCCCTTATCCACCTTGCCATGGACCCGACTGCAAGCATCCGAAGTTCTCCAAGACCTTTTTTCCACCACCTTCTGACGATGACCCTGATGCGACAGAAAGTTCCTCTGAAGATGACTACATGAACCTCTACTCTTCATAAAGTAGTTTGTCTTGTTGCATGAAATTTTCCTCTTTGTCTTGTTGCATGCACTTTCTCCTTTTGTCTTGTTGCAGGAAATTTCCCTCTATATCTCGTAGCATGCACTTTCCCCTTTTGTCCTCTTGTCATAGAATTTTTCCTGTTGTAAACATAATCATGTATTTTTTACTTTTGTACTGTATTTTTACCTTATTGTTACTGTTTTAAAATATAGGGGTCCTGTCCTATCTTCATGAGCTCTCCTATATAAAGTGCTCTCCTCCCTTGTAAAATATAGAAGCTTGAAAGTAATAAAACTGTCGTGTGTTTTATCTAAATCATGGTTTGCTAAACTCTCTTTTCTCTCTCTGCAAATGAAGTTCTAGTGAAAGAAATAAATCAAATAATTAAATTTGCTCATTTTGAAAACTTAAGGAAGTATGCTCTGCACTTGCCTTTAAGAAGGGATCCTGTGCATAAAAAAACTTATGGCGATTTCTTAAATAGTTTGGTACCCTGTTTAAAGACTAAGGAAAAGTCTGTTTTGGGTTGTATGACCTTAAAAGAACTCGTTTTAGGTTTTGATCTTAGAGGTATATCGGCTGGAAACCAGAACGTTCGAGATATTGATCTGTTCTAAGCCAGATCTGGTCCCTAAGGCAGATTTAGTTCTGCATCGATTTGGTAGAACAACGCCACGTACTCTCTTTATGGTATCAGACCCATACTCGTCCTTGAAAATTCCATGTTTTCTAAAACTCGTTTTCTTGCTCAAAATGGTATACTTTAAATATTTTGATTCGTTTTGCTCTCTAGACTTCAGGAGTAAAGAGAACTTCTCAATCATGGCTTTAAATTCATCATTAAATCCTTCCAATCCTGGTTACTCTTTCTCTATCTAAATCTTGCACTTCTCATACTACCAATGAAGTTGAAAACCTTGTCGAATACTCCTACATCCCTGAATCAGCCCAAATCAGTGAGTCATCTTACCCTCTCATCAGTCCTTAACAACTGTACAAACAACCTTAGTTCCTTTGCCCACAGTATTCGTACCCTCATCTCTACTAGAAAGCCTCATCCAAAATAATATATTCAGTCTTCTCACCTGGATCAGTGTGCTCTTCAAGCAACTTCTATTGAGCAATATGTCACTCTAGAAATTCCCTCAGAGTTAATTTCCAACTAGAAACGAGAAGGTTATACCCATCTTCATCTTGGAGGAATCCACTTAATCCTTACCCTTCATGGGAGAAAAGGATTACCAGTCACAGCTCGCCTTGCCCTCCTTGATACTTGGTTTAAATAGTACCAAGATGCTGTTATTGGCACAATTCTTACCACCCTTCATGCAGAAAGTGTTTTACTCACTTTCTATCCAAACTTCAACCTTTACCTCCAAGATATCAATTTGTCCACAACCTTGAAAGTCCAAGTCCAAATTCAAGGTGCCACCTTCCATCATCAATTGGTCTATAGGCTTCAAAATCATGCCCTAGATCTATCTACTCCAGACCACCACTCTAACACCCTCATGGTCTTAGCTGAATCTGATCAGATCCCCACAATCATCCAGGTCCCGAGATAAATTTCTCGTCATGAGCTCATCAAGCTTATGCCTCTTGAATGGATCTCCAACTATGAATAGTTCCATACCAAGACTGCTCCGATTCAGACATTAGAAACTATGTTTGAACGACGGCCAGATGGAACAGTTAGAATAACTTTTAAACCACCTCCCAGTTGATCATGGATAACCACAAGGGCACTTGAGACTTCTGGCAATTGAACAAATTGCAGAAGGGTCTCCAAGGAATTGATCATGGATAACCGCAAGGGCATTTGAGACTTCTGGCAATTGAACAAACTGCAATTGTTTGTATTGGCCTAATGATTCAAACCAATCTCTTAGAGCACCAGTAAAACGAGTGGAAAATTCTCTAAGGACTGATTGAGTTGTGGATCCTGGCAGATATTTCATTAAGCCGATCATGCCATTTAGAGGATTGAAGATCATCAAAGGTGAACCATGGACCATTTGATGATTTTGGACCGGTTAGACCGGTTTGGGCTTGGGCTGGAGGAGGTTGGTTTGAGGCAGAGAATTTAGGCATTTCTTCATCAACTTCAGAAGGAATGTCAACGTATGGTTCTATGTGAGAAGGTTGGCCTTGATCAGGTTGGTCAGGTTGAGCCATCAGGATTTTGGTGATATCAGCATAGGAATTTTCAGAGTCACTAGTGGAAGCTGAGGATTTTGTGTCTGTCTCAGTATGACTATCTGAAACATTAGATTTGAATCAGAAGTTTGATCATCTGTAGTGGATGTGTGGTCAACTGTGTGGGCACTGAACTGGTGCATAGGTTGTTTATCCTTGGATTGGGTAAGAGGTTGAGAAGGAGCTGGTGGTGGAGGTGATGATGGTGATGCTAGTGTATAACCAGGGTGGTCAGGAGTAGAAACAACAACTTGTTGAAAGGGAACTGGTCGTGGTTGAGGTTTAGGCTTTGGTTTAGGTTTATGTTTAGGCTGTGGTGGCAATAGATTATCTCGAAAAAGAGTATGAGTCATACCAAATAACTTGGAAGGTTTATACTGTCGGATAGGGGAAGGCATAGAGGCAAAAGGATGATAAGTTGGACCGATGGAAGGGATCGGAGGTGATGAAGTAAAAAGGGTAGGCCTTTGTTTTTCTGATTCTATCTGATCAAGCTCAGCTTTTAAGCGTCTGATTTCTCTTTCCTTTTGGTCAAATTTTGGGCCATAATAGCGTTGAGCAAGCATGGTCCGTAACTCAGAATCAAGTTGGAGATTTTGGTGGATCTGCTGCATCTGTGCAATAATGGAGTCGACCTTTGTCTCAAACTTTTTAGTTCGTAAACTGATTTTCTCAACTTTTGAATTGATATTCACCAAAGTATCATTTTGTGCTCTGGCATTTTGGGTTTGCCAGTTGAGGACTGATTCAAAAGGTTTAGGTGGTTCAAGGTCTCCTGTAGAGGTTATGGCTGAAGGGATAAAAGGTTTAGACACAACATTCCGTTGGGAATATGTGTGAGTGTCTAAAGGAGGAAAGGAAGAAGAGTAGTGTGAAGAAGTCGATGAAAACATCATACAACTCAGTGGTGGTGTTGGAGTTAAGATTGGTGAGGGAATCTTGGATTTACAATGGGTAATGAAGCTGGTGGAGGTGGAGGATCTTGTGGTGGTTTAGGGTCAGTATGATGGCATGAGACTGGAGGTTTTTTAATTTTAGGTTTCCTTTTCCTGGAATAATCATCGTCCTTTTCCCAATCATCCCAGCAGGGACAACTGGGGTCACACATGCCTCAGCTAGGCACATCCCATAGGAAATGACCATTTAGCTTTGCTGGATAAACAGGGTAGCCTTCAGAATTGAACCCTGTAATGGGCGGATCTTCTTGAGCTGTCTACACAGCTGTGATTATTAAAGAATAGGTAAAGGAGAGCCGAGGAGGCTCTTGTGGAGCACTGGGAGGTGGTTTAAAAGTCATTCTGACTATTCCATCTGGCCATGTAATAACATACTTTGCGGTGATGAAATCTCAATAACATACTTTCTTATACAAGTGGTTGTTTTTCTATGTAATGTTGTGTGTCATTGATATGAGTAGTAGAGATGTTACCTAAATCTACAGTTGTAGGAAGAGCTTTATCTATTGTTGGGAAGTCATCAACTTGACATTTTATTGTATAAAACTAACCCATAATGTTTGAGATTTCTACGTGCCTTGTTTAACTTAGGATCATCAGTAAAAGGATAACATTTTTTGTAAAGTTAACATGTCTTCCTATATATATTCTTCCATTGTGTTGTGGATTTTTATTGAAGGAATTGATATGGCTGGTTGGGTTGTGTGCGTTTGTTGTATTGCTTAGATTACTGAGACACTCTCTGGGTCAGAGTGATCTTTTTAAGAACAAAAGCAGTTATATACTTTAATTTATGAAAATCAAACTTTTGTCTGCAGTAACTTCTTGATATGGGTAACACTTACGTCCAAATGTTTTAATTAAAAAACAATGAGATTTGTTCTCATATAACTCATTTGTTTCCACCAGATGCCTATGTTCTCTCTCAACTGTACAATTCTGGTTGTGAGTGCATGGACAGGATTATTTGATGTTAATTCCTTTTATTTGAAAAAAAGAGACACCTTAGACATAGGATTAGACAAAAGATTATTTCTTAAACACAAAACCAATAGATGACTTTGCAACTAATATAGGTCCTCTCTAGACAACCTTAAAGAATGAATCCTCTCCTTAATAATGAATTCTTTCCTTATCAGAAATCAATTGAGAAATCAAATTCTTTATGATGTTAGGAACATCAGCATAGATGCAAGTGTTTGGTTTGTGCATGTGTAGGTAGCAATGAATGTCTAATTTGCAAGATAATAAGTTTGTTACCATTACTTACTACCAATATTTCATTAACTTTATATGTGCATGATTAGTAAGCCCAATATCAGGGTACCAAGTGGGATCTATAACACTCTTAGGAATTGTGATATATGCAATTCCTAGATTATTGTTTCTAATGCTTTGAGCAAGTGTCCTTTGGTTATTATTATTCTAATTATTTCTTCTATTATTGCTCAATTTTGGGAGTTGTACTATTAAATCTTCAACTGATCCTTTGCACATTCATGAAGGGCCAATTACAAAAGCTAGAGCCAAAAAAAAGCAAGCTGTTTTAAATGGATTAATTGAGAAAATGTGGACTAAAAATGCAATTTAAGATGCAAGATATGATGAATTGGGCTTGGAGGGAAGATAAGGCATTGTGGGTATTATTCAAGTTGTTGGATAGCCAAATACATAATTTGAGTCAAATGCAGAAAGGGTAAATTTAGAATAAAAGTGGTATTGATTGAGCTAGAACTAATGTGTAAGCTATATACCATTGGAAAGATAATTAAGTTAACTTTCCAATGCAATTTACAGAGCTAGATTTGGAGTTCTCTAGAAGGTGTTATGACCAATTTATTATAGCTTATTTTAGCTTGGGAATTCCAACCACCGTTGTTTATTCAACTTCATTTATTTGTTTGGTTTCAAGTTTGTCAATGTGTTAGGTAAGTCTATCATCAATGATGGTGGGCTAGCATTAATTATGGTAGGTTAACATTAAGTTTGTCAATGACTTTTGAAGCATCCTTTGAAAAACCTATTCTTGGAGGGTTGTTCCAATATTTTCAACCTTGCTATGTAAAACAACTAGAGATGAATGTTATTTTGAATTTAAAAGATCATTTTTTCTTTGGTTCTTTTGAGAATTAGTGAACTTATCAAGAATTTGCATTCTTGTGGCATTCCAAAATAGACTTATCACTCATATTCTCATCTAAATCTTGAGGGTGGTGTCAATATCCTTATCTATACCTCTGGTTCTTGTTGTCTTAAATATTGGATCAATGTTTTTGATTTGCTAAAATCTGTTTAGAACTTTCAACTACAAAGTAAATGTGGGTTTCAAAATTTCATTGTGGGGTTCCTATTATATACTGGCATATTAAGTTATTTTGCCTTTACTTTTGGCTTTTTTTGGTCCATGATAATATTAGAGCTTGATCTTATCTCAAAGTTGGTCTAAACCCCCCTTGTAATGTTTTTGGATTGAGTAATGTTGGCGGAGATGCTTTTATGAGAGTTTTGCATCTCAATTTTACAAGTAAAAATAGTATTAGATCTTCATCATTAATATTACTTTATGCAAACTTGAGCTCATCAGCAAGTGACATCATTTTGTTAAGGAAGTCAGTAATGGAGGATGACCCCTTTCTTGTGGTCTAGATCAAAGTTTAGAGTTGCTGGGCCTAACTCAGCCCTAAAAGAGCTCTCGAAGGGTGAGGACTGCCCAGCGCTTATAAGCAACTAGGAGCTTTGGCTTGCCAGCGATGTGGGATAAGAGCTTATCTTCCTATAGTTCTGAAGAGCTAGTGTAATCAGTGACTGAGGCTAGAATGCTTTGGCGAGATGATCTAACTCTAGTTTTTGGAGTTAGACACAATTCCATTATCATCAGCAGAGATTTAATCCTCGGACATTTTCTAGTTCCATTTAGAAAGCTATTACAACCATTTTCTTTGATGATTGGTTAGATTTATGACCTTTAGACGAGTTAGTTGATGTATTTTTTTTTACATGAGACTATTGCTCAGGATACAACATATTACTTAATACTATAGACCCGTTTGGGGCAGCTGCACTGCCACCACGCAACTGCCTAAACGGGTCCTATAACTGGTATTTACAATAACATAATATTGGGACTAGTTTGCATTAAATCTTTTTAGCACTGCCTAGATTTTAAACTTCTCTAATATTTGAGGAACTTCAACCTTCACACAAGAGATGACGAAGGAAATATAAATTAAAACCCCACAATGCTTCTATGGGGCTTCGAACCACTTCCCTCACACTTGTGAGTGAGTGGCTCTAGCCACTGGGCTAAGGCCCAGTGGTTTGAGGAGTTAGTTGATGTTGGTTAGTTTTATTGGTGTTGTAAAGACAAAAGTTGGGATTGTTTTAGATCTTTGCAGGAGTATTGTGATAACTCTACCAAGAATTGACATGACTCTAATTGATTTAGTCTTTAAAATCATATTTTAGACCTAGAATTGTTAGGAACCAAGACCCAACGTTCAATGAACGAATAAACCGTTGTATATGTGAGGATGCCACAGTTAGCTATGGATAGACTGATTGATAAGTCAAGGGTTTGAACGCCACAAAAATCCGATAAGTTCAAAGAGTTAGTTTAAGAACCAAAGAAATTAAATTCTTAAGCCAAATGGATTAAAAGCGAACTTTATTTCTTATTGAATCTAAGTACATTATATAAGGCTGGTTAAAAGAATTTCTATCCCATAACCAAAATCAAATCAGAATTAATTACCTAAAGAAACTCCTAATCTAAAGCAAATAAAGAAAGTCTCTTAAATGGCTTTATTGACTTACATAAATTTAAAATGAAAACTAGGCAATTAAAAGAGAAATAGCTGATATGTCTCGTCAAATGCTTCCTTAAGAAATGGAAAATATATGACGAGGAAAGTAGCATATTTTCTAGCCATAATATGCAAGCTAACTTACTGATGTCATGGGAGTGATTATTCAGAAACTTGAAGAGTCTGAATCATGAATTTGGTGGTTGGAACATCATGTGCAATTCATTCAATAGGCCACCACAAATTTGATTAAACCCATGTTATTTGAATAATCCCATTAAGCACCTCTTTGAATTTCTTTGCATGAGCTCTTGTGATAGGTCTGATGGGAACTTGAATAAGATTTGAATTTGCTTCATCTCACGTGCTTGTGATGGCTTTGTCCTCAATCTCATCATTCCCCTCCTCTTGAACAGGATTTGTCCTCAAATAATCATGTGCATCAAAAGGACTCAAATTAAAAACATTAAAAGTAGCACTTACATTGTACTCATTGGGCAAATCTAGCTTGTATGCATTGTTGTTGATCTATTCAAATACTTGGAAAGGGCCATCCATTTGAGGCAATGACTTGAATTTCCTTTATTTCATAAATCATTCCTTGTGCATGTGTAACCACACCCAATCATCGGGTTCAAAGACTAGCATGTGTTGCTCTTTGTTGACTTTTTAAGCATATTGCTTAGTTCTCTACTCAATGTTGAACTTAACCATCTTACGTATCTGCTTAACAATTTCAGCCTTTTTCTTGTCATCTAAGTTAACATGCTTATAAACAATGCCAAATGGTGAACACTTAGCAGCAGAGTGAACATAATGATTATAAGCAAGCTCAACATGTGGCATATAATCATCCCAAGTTTTGATATTTTTTTAATGACAGCCTGCAATAGGGTAGATAAAGTTCTATTCACAGTTTGAGGGTGACAAGTAGTTGAAAACAACTTAATCCTTAACTTAGCCCACAGTGTCTTCCACAAGTAACTAAAAAACTTAGCATCCCAAACAATTGTCCAAGGCATACCATGCAACCTCACAATCTCCCTAAAGAACAAGTCACCAACATTGGAAGCATCATCTATCTTGTGGCATGAAATGAAATGTGCCATGTTAGAGAATCTGTCCACAAACACAACTCCTGATGCTTTGATGATATTGGCAGATACAGACAAGATCCCAACCATCATTCAAATCCCCAAACAAATTTCGAAACAAGATCTGCTCAAACTCATGCCTCTTGAATGGCTAACCAACTATGAGCATTTTCACCAAAATTCGGAACCAGTCCAAACCACAGAAGCTACATTTATCAGACGTCCAAATGGTCAAATCCAACTCACTTTTTAAATTCCTGACAATAAGCCCAGTTTAGACATTCCACGGCTCTCTTATACTGCTATGATTACAGTAGTTCAAACTGGTCAAGAAAAGCACCTTCCTATTCATGGATTTTCTTCCGAAGGGTATCTAGTATATCTTGGTAAACTTGATGGTCATTTTCTATAGGATGTTCCTGAAGCCCATATGTGTAATCCAGATTGTCCTTGTTTGGATGATACGGATGTTGATGAAGAATTGGAAGTCATGCGAAGAAAGAAAAAGAAGAAGAAAAAAGCTTCCTATCCTCCATCATCTTGCAAATCCTTCATTCCACAACCTCCGCCAGATCCAAAACCTCCTGTCCACCTAATCAGATCTTACCTTATGTTTTCAAGTCACTCTTATGAAGACTCTTTTCCTCCCTTTGAAAAACAGACAAATCTACAAACCCGTGTTACCTCAAAACCTTTTGTTCAATCTTCAATTACAGCCTCTGGGTAACTTGAAGAACCAAAACAATATGAAGCTGTCTTGAATTGGCAAACCAAAAATGCCAATGCTCAAAACCATTCTCTGCAACAACTCGGTAAGAAACCAAAGTTGATTCCATTAGCAGTCGTTTAGATCAGATGTATATCCATCTCCAAGATCGGATTTCTGAACTCGACACCGATCTCAGATGGATGATTAACAATCATATCTGGGGTCCAGAGTTTAATTAAAAAGAAGCAGAGATCAGAAAACTCAAAGCTGAATTATCCAGAATTGATGCTGAAAAGACTCGACCCTCTCTTTTCACCCAACTTTAACCTACACCAGTATCTCCTTCAATCTTTCGCACCTTTGCACCTTACTACACACCATCCCGACCTCAACAACCTGTTTCTAATCAGTTCTTTGGTTTCTCTCACCTTCAACCAACTCCTCAACCATCTTCACCCAAAAAATCACGATCTAAAGTCAAAATCTTCGAACCACATCCAAAGACCACAACCTCTTCCTCTACTTCTACATTTCCTCCAGAAGAATGACCACCAGACCACCCTAAGAAAGATAAAAGCCCAATAGACCAGTATCATTATCATACTGTCCAGCCTCAACTTTTAGATTCCGCTGCCTCTTCTGAGTCTGAGCCTGAAACACAAACTTCGTCATCTTCCTCTTATGACTCATCCAATGTCTCCACCGATTCTGAGTCCAAATATGCTAATATTACCGGCATACTAATGGCCACTGAGACTGCAGTTCCAAATGCCTCTACCTTAACACCTATTGTTGATGATAATCCTTCAGACCAGGCTTCTCAAACAGACCCAGTACCACCACCAATTCATGAACACTCAACCAAACCATCTCCAACATCTTGGTTTACATTTGATGACATTCCCCGTCACAAATGGGCAGCTCGACTTCAAGAATTTGCTGTTTGGATTGATCTCCAAGGTACCAAGCCTAATGCTCAACCTCAAGCCGTTCTTCTTGAATTCATGGCCCGTTCGACGGGTTCTTTACGAGACTGGTTAGAGAGCTTTGGAGAATATAGACAGCTCCAATTCATGGAATCTCCGATTGGTACAGCCCTCAATATCATTCATGAGCAATTCATCGGTGAAAAAACTGCCTCCACTGAAGCAGACAGAAAAGAATACAACCTGATCTTCAGAGGAAACTCATAGCCACAAATATGAGTATAGCTGATATCTCTCTGGGCAAGATTTTTCAAATGGCCATGTTATCTCGTGATAAGATATGTGAACAAAAAGAATTCTTCAAAGATCTCATGGAAGACAAAAAACCCTTCTTTGAAGCTTGTCAAAAACCTCACCTCAAGATTGAGTGTAAAAATGACGAAAAGTGTACTTGCTCCCCCAAAAAGAAAAAACACTTTCAGAAACACTTCCACAAGAAATCCTCCTTTAAAAAAACCTTTCCGGTGTTTCAGAAAGAAAGATGCTTCTCAGTACCGAAAGAAAAAAACGAACCGTTGTTTCATTTGCAAGAAATGCGGTGACTTTGCCCGCAATTGTCCTAACAAATTTGCCAAAGCTGTTCGCCTTATCCAACATCTTGAACATTCTTCCCTGTTATCTGATAATAAAGATGTTGAATCCAATTTTTCAGAACAATCAAAACAAGATGCCCAAACTTTCCTCGACCTTTTCTCAAGATGTCCATTCTTCCTTCTAAATTCCATAAACCAATTCCTGTTATTGGGTTTATTGACACTGGTGCAGATACCAGTATGATTGATCCTTTAGTTCTTCCATCAAACTGTTGGGAACCTCATTCCAAGCTTTTCAGAGCAGTTAATGGTGAAACGTTTGAAACCACCTTGATTACCAAACAACCCATTGGTATTCAATTCTTTTCGAATTGCATAATTTGGAAAAAGATTGTAGCCTCCAAACTCCCTGATAAAGATTTGCTCATAGGTTTTGACATCCTTCATCTGGTTAAAAACCTATTCCTCACTAGTTCTGGAGTTCGCTACAAACAGATGTTCATGCCTTATACAGATACCCTACGTCTGTATACACTTTCTGAAATATCATCTCCATATAGTCAAATCTCCCAAAAGTTCTTAGATTTCTGTCCAAAGAACCATTCCCAATTTCATCATCCTTCACCTCTTTAGAAAAATGAACAATTTTTCATTGACCTTCCTTTTAAGCTCAACGAAGACATTAACCCTACAAAAGCGTCACACCCGGGTATGTCTCCTTCAGACCTCTTGCTTGCTAAGCAAGAATGTTCTCAGTTACTTCAACAAGGTCTTATTGAGTTCACTGATTCAGATTGGGCTTGTCAAGCCTTCTATGTTGAAAAACGATCTGAATTAGTTCGTGGAAAAAGGAGATTAGTGATTGATTACCAGCCACTCAATTCTTTTCTTAAAGATAATAAGTTTCCCCTTCCAAAAATCCAAACCATGTTTGTCCATCTCCAAGGGGCTCGTATCTTCTCTAAGTTTGATTTAAAAGCTGGTTTTTGACAACTTGGTATTTCACCAGTTGACCGTCACAAAACTGCCTTTTGCATTCCTGATGCCTATTACCAATGGACAGTCATGCCTTTTGGTCTTAAAGTCGCTCCCTCCTTATTTCAAAAAGCCATGACAAAAATCTTCAATCCTATTCTCCATCATGCATTGGTCTACATTGATGATATTTTGTTGTTTTCCTCTGACTATGAGAGCCACCAGAAGCTCCTTTTGGATTTCTTTCATATTGTGCAGGCACATGGCATCATGCTTTTCGAAAAGAAAAGCAGCATAGGAAAGGAATCTATTGACTTTCTTGGCATGGTGATTAAAGATAGCCAGTACCAGCCTGGTCCCCACGTTGCAGTTGAATTATTAAAGTTCCCGGACACAAATCTCAATCGAAAGCAGATACAATAATTTCTTAGGATTGTCAACTATGTCAGTGACTTTATCCCCAAAGTTGCAATTCACACCAGTTGGCTGTCCCGCATGCTCAAGAAACAATGCTCTCCATGGGCCCTTCTCAGATAGATGCTGTCAAACAACTCAAGGTGATAGCCCAGTCACCTCCTCCACTCCGAATTCCCACTCATGGACAGCGTATTCTCCAGACTGAGGCCAGCGATGATTATTGGAGTGCCATTCTTCTCGAAGACATCAATAGCGTGCGTCATTTCTGTGCATATGCAAGCGGACAATTCAAAGACTCTGAAAAGAACTATCATGTGATCTACAAGGAGATTATTGCAGTCAAGTATGGGATTAAAAAATTCGAATTCCATCTCATCAGCCACAAATTCCTTATCAACATGGATAATCCTTCTTTTCCCTGAATCTTTTGACTTCAAGAACAAATTGCTCCCTGACAAGCAATTACTCAGGCTCAAAACCTGGTTTGCTAAGTATGACTTCACTGTTCAACATATCAAAGGCAACCAAAACCTCATTCCAGACTTCCTTACCCGTCCTACTATAAATAAACCCTCACTCATCTCCTCAATTCAAACCATTCCAGTTATAGCCATGAATTGCCAACTTCCCTTTAAAGGTCGAGAAAGGGCTAAAGCTGTTATCCAAATCCCCTAGAGGTGGGGTCTCGGCTCGCTCGGGCTCTTAACCAGATAAGTTTCCCCATGAATATCTCTTTCCAATCGGCTTACCAATTGCAAGACTTTGCAATGAAGTTTCTCTACAAGTATTTCTTTAATGTTCAGTCCAAAAAACCTGACCGATTTCCTAACCTTTGCATGGAGTACTTGTTTCTCACAGGTCTCACTCTGTCCTCTCTCGCAATCTCCGAAGATGAGCTTTGGTACATGTGGTGTCTCACCACCTTATATGCTACAAAGCTATTTTTTCCCATCAAACCAGTCCTGACTCACCTTACCACTCTAGAGTTCTCCCCAGATCTCCTATGGACTCTCTTTGAATGGTATTCTCCCCTCACTTGGTGGCGCCAACAACTCCAACATTTGTCTACCTTTCACAACTTAGATAAAATGCCCAAACAAGAAGCCAACATGTGGCATACAGCTTTCATTGTCCACATGCCTTCATCCAGAAACACGAGACTATTGGACCCAGGACATGACATATGAATGGAAAACCTACTCTCATCCTTATACCTTCATCCATAATACAACAGTCACTTCTGCCCTCAAAGCCTATCTTATGGAACTCAACAATGTTTCTCCACCTGCCACAAATATTCACCACAGCTTCATTGGACCATCACACACCCTTGAAATATTCCCAAAAACACAAGGTTGTACTCCAAGTTCGAGTTCAAGTCCTCAAGGAATCCTTGTTATGGAACAATGTCCTGACTACACAAATGTCTTATTCCAAGATGCCCAGGACTCATAGGAAGACTTTCAATCTCTCCTCCCTACTGATACTCCACACTCTTCTTCACAACACATGTCTGAAGCTGATGAAGACAAGTACCAATAAGCTGAGGTGTATCTCGACAAGAGACAAAGGCGTCAGCACAAGCAACAATATGAGAAAGCAACAGGAAACGTGTCGCCATCGCGTTATCCATCCACGCCATAACGACACTTTGTCGCTCTCACACCACTTTCGAAGCAACACATGTGACTCCCGTTTGTTTTTGTTGAAGTGCTTGTACATGTGTCAAAGTCTATGTCGGCATGCTTTACTTTAGTTAAAGTCTTTGTCGGTTTGCTTTACTTTAAGTCCTTGTTAGTGTTAAAGTCCTTGTTGGTGTGCTTTACTTTGGTTAAAGTCCATGTAAGTGTGTTTTATTTTAATGCTTGCCTTTTGTAAAAGTCATAGTTGGCTTGCTTTACTTTTCCCAAAGGTCTGCTACGTGTCATGATCATTTGAGAGGTCATGTTCTCAATGATCCCTTATATAAAGCACCCTTCCTCTCAGTTGTAAAGGAGCCAGGAGCCAATTTCGAAAATAAAAGCTTAAGTTTCACAATTACGTTTCCCTAAATCTCTCTCTCTCTTCTAGGATTCAAAGAAATTATTTAAGTTACAAATGATACGCTCACCTCCATTTCTAATCTGAGTATGCTTTGCACTTGCCTCATGTTTGAGGATCCTGTGCATAAGAAAGGTCCTGTTTTATCCTCCAAAACCGATTTTTATTCAACAAAACTGTTTTCTCACAACGTTCCCCTTTTTAAAGGCCATGAGTGCCGTATTTTCGGGTGGTATTGTGAAAAACCCGTTTTAAGTAAATGAATTTTAGATTTGGTATTTGGTGGATAAGGGTATATTGGCGGGAAACTCTCGACGTAAATTCCAGAGACGAACCCGAATGGACATTAGTCTGGTCTGTACTGAGAGATCACAAGCCACGTACCACATAACCCACTGGTATCAGAGCCCCTATGCACTAATATTCTTCTCAGCAGTTAACAAGATCAGTGGCAATCTCTCCCTTTGCTTCTGACCCTGACACTTCAGAATATGAGCAAATAGAATCAGTTTCTAGTTCTGACTTAGAATTATAATATACTGACATCTCTAAACTATTGATGGCTCAACCTACTGATGAACCATCTTATTTCTCTTCTCCCCTAGAGACGCCAATTGTTGATGGGTCAGCAGTTGACAACGAACCAACTGCCCCTGCTCCTAATCCTACACCAAGACCTGCCACTGGTCCATGGTTCACATTTGATAATATTCTAAAATCAAAATGGGCAGATAGATTCCAGGAGTTCTCAGCTTAGATTGATGTCCAAATGATCAGACCCGATGCAAACATTCAATCAGTCCTCCAAAAATTCATGTCCAGAACTATCGGATCTTTGCGTGACTGGTTTGAAGTCTTGGCCAGTATCGCTAATTATAATTTGTCCAAATCCCTAACACTCCTACTGCTTTGGGACTAATCTATGAGCAATATCTAGGTGAAATGTCTACAGCCCAAGAATTGACAAGAAGAGAGTTCCATCAAATGAAATGTTGTTCTTTACAATAAAAAGATTTGGATTTTCATTACAAAAGGATGTCCAGTCTTTATTACAAGCTCAATGGCTTCAATTATCCAACACTCAGGCATGTTTTTGTACCATCCTTACCCAAGGAGAAACAACTGAACTGCAACGACAACTTAAAGTGCACAATCTGGAGGTATCTAATTTATCTCTTGGAAAGATTTATCAATTTGCTATAGGTTTGTCTTGAGAAACTCTGTGAGCAAAAAGAATTCTTCAAAGATCTCATGAAGGATAAACCACCCTTTAAGAGTGCATGCAAAAAACCATATCTTGAGATCAAGTGCAAAGATGACAAGCATTGCACATGTTTCCCAAAGAAAAAGTCTCTTTCCACAAGTGCCCAACAAAACCCAAACACAGGTCTTCCAAACACAAAAGACCTTAAAGGTTTTTCAAAAGAAAAGACCTAGCTCGAACACACAGAACCAAAGGCAGTCGATGCTTCATTTTTTCCACTTTGCAAAAAATTATCCTAACTGACCAACTAAAGCTGTGCGCCTTATTAGTCACCTTCAACAATCCTCTATGATTTTTTATCATGAGGACATTGAGTCTCTCTTTACTGAGCAAGATGACTATGATGATTTCACTGCTTTTGCATTAGATGATTTAAGTGAGTCTTCAAACTCTGATAATATGACCATCATACACACAGTCCAACCACTCGCTATTTCCCAACAGGCACCCATACCTTCAGTCAAGCTTCACCTGCTGCTTTCTAAATTTGATAAATCAATCTCATCTCTCTTATTAGTTTCATTGATACAGGTGCTCAAAGAAGCATGTTAAATCTTTCCATAATTCCTTCCCATTGCTGGAAAAACCATATTGAATATTTTAGAGCTACAAATGGTCAATTGTTCTAAACCAAACTTATTACCAAAAAGCCAGTTGGAATTCAGTTCTTTCCCAAATGTCCTTTGGGTAAACGTTGTTGGTTCGGATATACTTGACAAAGATCTTCTCATAGGATTTGGTATTCTTCATCTCATAAAAAAACTTCAAATCACTGCATTTGGAATTCGATTTAAGCAAATATTCCAACCATATATAGATGTTTTACGTCTGTTTGCTTTGTCTGATACACCTCCTTCCTACACTTCCATTAAAAACCAACTTCTCCCCTTCTGTCCAGAAAGTCATAATCTATTCTCCCATTCTAGACCGTTATGGAAAAATCAAGATTTCTTCATTAAGCTTCTATTTAAGCTCAACGAAGATATCAACCCCACAAAGGCAATCCATCTGGGAATGACACCCTCTGATCTCAACTTGGCATAGGCAGAATGTTCTCAACTCCTAGCCCAAGGTCTCATTGAACCAAACCATTCTGATTGGGCCTGTCAAGGCTTTTATGTTGAGAAAATGTCAGAACTTCTTCGAGGAAAAAAGAGGTTAGTAATTGATTATCAACCTTTGAAATCTTTCCTCAAAGATAACAAATTCCCATTACCTAAGATCAAAACCCTTTTTGTTCATATTTGTGATGCAAAAATATATTCCAAATTCGATCTGAAAGCCGAATTTTGGCAACTTGGGATCCATCCATCTGATCATCACAAAACAATGTTCTGTATCCCAAATGCACACTACCAATGGACTGTAATGCCGTTCAGTTTAAAGGTAGCACCCTCTTTGTTCCAAAAGACAATAATCAAAATATTTGAACCCCTTTTACACATCAAAAACTGCTTTGTGAATTCCTGTCCATTGTAGATAAGCATGGCATTATGCTTTCTGCTAAGAAAAGTATCATTGGTTAGCCCTCAGTTGAATTTTTTGGGATGATTCTCAAAGACAGAAACTTCCAGCCTAGACCACACATTGCCCAAGAACTTCTCCATTTTCCAGATCAAGATTTGTCTCGCAAACAAATTCAACAATTCCTTGGAATTGTGAATTATCTCAAAGACTTCATTCCACATGTTGCTAGACAAACAAGCCATTTTTCAATAATGCTTAAAAAATCAGCCCCCCCTTGGGGTCCCATCCAAACTAAAGCAGTCCAAGAACTCAAGCAACTATGCCAACAACCAGTTCCATTAAAGATATCCACAGATGGCCAGAGAATTCTCTAGACATATGCAAGGGATAATTACTGTGCCCACGCTAGTGGTCAATTTAAAGAATCGAAAAACACTACCACTTCATCTACAAAGAAGCCTTAGCTGTGAAATATGGAATTCAGAAATTTGAGTTTCATCTAGTTGGCCATAACTTTTTGGTCATGTTAGATAACAAGAACAAGACACTACCAGACAAACAGTTGCTTCGTCTCAGAAACTGGTTTACTAGGTATGACTTCACAATCCAGCATATTAAAAGGAGACAAGAACCTGATCCCTAACCTTCTATCTAGACCTCCTAATAAATCAACTTCTAGTTCCTTATCCATTTTAGTCACCTCTCTATTAACCATTTCTGTCATAGTAATGGCACCACCCTTGCCTTTCACAACCTTTACCAAAAACTCCTTTCCATTTAATATAACATTTTCCTCACCACAGCAAATTCAAGACTTCGCAACCAGATTTGTTTTTCAATATTTCATGAACATCCATCAATGCAAGCCCTACAATTTCCTAAGTTTCAACCCAGACAAACTCTTCCTCATAGGCCTTACCATTGATCCCTCTATACCTATCATAGAAGATGAACTTTGGTATTGTTGTGCAAATTTTATTGAACTCGCAAGTGCACGAATCTATTGTAGTGTAGATCTATGGTGACGAGTGTCGATCCCACGAGGAGGTGGATTTTTATTATATATAGAATTAATTTAGTGAATGGGTGGTTGGATTGATAAAAATGACTTGGATTATGCTAAAACTTAAATTAAAATGGCGATAATAAATTCTGAAATTGTAATTGAAATGGCAAGAATAAAATGAAGATAAATCTATTGAAATGACGTACTTGGGTATCTGGATCCGTATCAACATGCATCATGGGCTAAATATTCCATATTAATACCAATTAAATCATGAGAGGGGAATCCACACCTCATGAACCACACTCTAATAAATATGGTGCTAAGGCCTTATCGTGCCAAATAATAATAACCTTATACTAGGGAGCCGGTGAAACCAGGGCAGTACTAGACAAGATTAGTATTATTTGTCGACGAGAAGTCAAAACATCCACAAAAACTAGAGGGGAAGAGAAAATAAATTTACCAAATCAAGCCCCACATGTTGAGACTTCACCTTCAACCTAAGCTTGAAAGAAAATTAGCCACTCATAGTTGAACTAGGGGCAAAATGAGAATTTATTAAAATACGAAGAAAATACAAGATAGAGAGAGAATTACAGAAAATGAATCCCAAAAATGGATTCAGAGTTCCCAAATTAGGGGGGAGACCCCCTTTTTATAGTTACATCTAGTAAATTATGGCCATCGGATTAAAAACAGTTTGGACGCTCAGGATTTCGCCACGTCAACAGCCATTATTTGCACAGTACAGTTAACAGCCACTATTTGCACAGTACAGTTAACAGCCACTATTTGTACAGTAACACCAACAGTACCCGTATATGTGAATAGTACCGTACATGTGAACAATGCCGTTTTTCCTTTTATGCTCCTCCTAAGGTTTTCGACCGTCCTGAGTTCAAAAATAATGTCCGTTTTGCCATTTGATCTCTCGTTTATTGTGAAATAACTATGATACCCCTAAGATACATAAAATACTTAATTAAAATAAAATACACATAATTAAAGTACAAGAAACTTAAACACATAAAAGTAAGGGTTGTTAGTAAGAGTTGAAATATAAAATGATGATTTTCTCCTTTATAAATATGCATTTTCTAACACTCAACACACCCCCCAACCAGCTTATTGCTAGTCCCTAGCAAATAAAGCGAAAACAAAATTCAAAAATGATTTTTTTTTAAACACTCTTGTTTATTCAATCAGATTAATGATAAAAATCAAATAAAAGTATAAGCATTATCTCAAGTCTAAAGAAACATCACACCCACATCAACCATCCACATGAATTAGCCCAGTGGACTTTGTCGTAGCTACCTTCAAGAATGACATGTCAAACCCCAAAATCTCACTGGAGGTAGTGACACTCTCACAAAGAAATTAAACCCAAAAAATAGTCACTCCAATGAATGGTAATTGAGAGAAAATAATCAAGAAATGATATCACACGCTCTCACCAGGATGAAATAAATATGCCCTCAGCTTAGAAATAATACAATCTCAAGTCAAATAAAAATGCTAGTCAACCCAATTTATTTATTTATTTATTTATTTTAATGCATCACTACATCTTTTTAGCCCATATAACCAGCTTCTACTTCAGACTATAGTTCCCTAAAATCAAGAAGGACTTTTATTAGGATGTAACGTAGGCTAGGGACATGGCTAACAAAGATGGGAAATAGGAAAAACAAAATGTATGTTTGAGAAAAAATGCAGAGATTTTTTTTTTGAAAGTGACAAGGTGGATTTCACCTATTATTTTTTTTTTTTGCTTTGAAACAACATTTTTTTTAAGCAACAATTTTTTTTTGACTAGGCATAACTTCACTATACAAAATAGTTATTTACATTTTTTTCAAACATAAATAGGTGATGGATCTTGTAAGACATTGGGTAATACTCCAAATCGGAGTGGGTTAAGATGATAAGTTGACAAAGAAAAGTTTTTTTTTTTTAAAGGCTCAAAAGGGCTAACTATGGATATTCATAAAAGGGATGGCTAAAAAGGCTCAAACGGATCAAAGATGGCCTTTCCATCATTTTTTAGGACTCTAAATAATCTTCCATATCTACTAATTAAATGGGCTTCCAAATGTAGTAACACACATTTTTTTCATTTATTTTATTTTATTTTTTTAGGGTTAACTCCAAAGAAATCTAGAGATCGTATATATAATAATAAACTACTAAGTTATATAAAGAATGGGCAAAAGGGTTACTCTCCAAGAAAAATGATAGGCTCAAAAACTCACTTGGTATTTATTAGACATGTTCATTCCTTCAAGCAACTCATATTTGTCTCCGACATCAACATGTTGAGTAGCAAACATAGTGTAACATCACTTCAGACTAAAGATAATACAAATACTAAAATTTGAAATCATCATATCATCCAATGTCAAAACAAATCACAAATTTTTTTTAACAACAGTCTACCCCCCAACCTATTCTAAACGTGAAAAGAAAATATGCATGCAGAAAAATGATGCAGAAAAACTAATTAGAAAATGATAGAAAATGAAAATTATTATTATTATTATTATTATTATTATTATTATTATTTTAATTTAAGAAGATGCGTTTCTAGAGGCACTACACTCTATATTCAGTCATCTTTGACTAAAAATTTTTTTTAGAAAATATATATTTATAAAGGAGAAATTAAAAGAAAAAAAAATGAACATCAAAACATAATAAAGCAAAAGAAAATATCTGAATTTTTTTTTGTTTTTTTAACAATGAAGATGCGTTTCTAGAGTCACTACACTCCATATTCAGCCATCTTCAACACAAAAATTTAGCAACAGTTAGTTTCTACAACAAAAAATTAGTAAAAACTTAACCAAGATTCCATAATTATCGACTATTCCCTCCCCCCAACCAGAACGAAACATTGTCCTCAATGTTTTAAAGGAAAGAAGTAGAGTTTAGAAGACATCACCTGGGTAGGACAACACAAAAGAAAATATTTACAGGCGGAGGGTTAAATCTAATTTGTACTTCTTACTGCGGCTACTGTTACCGTCATCATTTGAACGCTCCAACACAAAGCTCCAGGGGTCTGGCTCCGGTTTATAAGCTTGTAACATATCAAGTAGCTCATTAGTAGTGTGAGTACAAATAAAAAGTTTTTTCGCACTGGAAGGAATAAAGTAGTTTTTTATTGCATGGTTAAGAAATGCGAAAAAGCCATCATAAAAATTATTGACATTTAACAAACCGATGGGTTTCTGGTGAATGTGCAGATGGGCCCAAGATGCTAGTGTGATAAGTGCCTCTAGTGTTGCAAGATCTCCTGGAAGGAAAATAAAAGCATCAGCATGATCGAGCATTTCAGTTATCCGTTCTTGCATACCTGAGACGACTAACTCTTCTCCGGTCAATGAGTCAGACGCACTGCCCAAAGGTTTTAGGACTCTTAGGATGATGCCTAACACTTGGCTTCCTCTAACAAAAGCAGCTTCTGAGACCAATTTTGATAACCCTCGGTTACTTCCTCCATACACTAAGTGTAATTTTCTTTTTGCTATGCTTCGACCAAGATCTATGGCTGCATCAACGAACTCATTATGTTTGCCATAGGTAAATCCAGAAAGCACACAAAGGTTTTTGAATTGTCTATTGGGAGTAGCTGCCATTGGAATATTTCTCAAAAATAATTTATGAGTGCTTAACATAAAAGTCATATTTAAGATTCTTTGTGACAATGAATCACAACTGTGTATGCGGTGGCGTGTCAATGTCAAGAACGCGTAAAGCACATGGCTCGATAGTCAAAAAGCAAACAGTAAGAAAATTATTAAAGACAATAATGCACTGATAAAACAACTGTGAAATAAAATAAAATAACAATAAAGTAAAAGGATATTTACAGGTAGTTGCGACTGTGGCTCACATCTTCCTCTGGTTTTATGTCCAGAAACGGCTTAAACGCCCTCTATGGGTCGAGGATAGGCTTCCCATCCAGTTTTCTTATAAACTGGCAAACAAGATCGTTTATAGTCAAATTCCCGAGACTATATCGTGCATGCTCTTTCTGGAATAATGGTCATAACTGGAGAATCGCTCTTTGCATATATCCACTGGGATGTGTTTTAAGAGACAGAAGGATATCATCCAATGACTCCTTATTCAAGCCATCCCTAATGAATTGAATTTTATCTTCCCTGTTATCAGACAACATTCCTAAAGAACATGGGTTTTTATTGCAATTCATTCTGGCACACTTATGACAAGCAACATAAATTCTTCGAGCTCGTCGTTTTCTTGCATAATTTCTTTTACCACAACCAGGCATGTATGCAATAAATTTTGGAGGTAACTCACCTGCCAATCGTACTTTTGCCTCGATTAACCAACGGATGTCAGCAGGTATGTTATTCCTCATAAACAATCGTATGCGTTCGGACCGAGCTTTATAGATCGTAAGGAGGGCATTCTGAGGGAGTGAAGGGAATCGCTTGTGAAGCTTCGCTAGAATCTCAGTTCTGTCCATTCTTTCACCTCAGAATATCAGTTATTATGGGAAACTGAAGTAACCGACTTGATTGTCACGGAGTACCGTTATCTGCCATTTCACCGGGGTAACAAACTAAAGCACACAAACAGAAAAACAAATTAAAACACACAAGGAAAATTAAAATCGTCCTCTTATTGAATTTACCTCAAGCTCCAACTGGATGTTGTAAACACCTCGCTCAATATTTCTGAGTTGGCTTTCTAAATCCTCAACATAGGCTACTAACTCTGGTGGTTGTAGAGCCCAAATGCGATGTGTTTTACAAGATTGAATCTGGCTTTTGAGATGAGTTTTGATATGTTGAAGTGGTTTAAGCATGTTCAAGAGGAACGATCTTCGTGTGGCACTCATTATTAACAATGATAAAAGAGAAGTTAATGACAAAAGAAACACACTTATGCAAAAATAAATTCAATTAGCAAAAGAATAAAAATAAAGAAAGAAAGAAAAATCAAACCACCGAAAAGAAAAAATCAATTCAAATCTGGTGGGTCACTCAAATTTATTTCGGTGTCTTCTCCATGTGGTTGGTACTCTAGATATGGCTTTAATCTTTGACCATTAACTTTAAATGTGACACCGTTCTTTGGGTCTTTAATTTCAATTGCCCCATGTGGAAAAACAGTATGAACAATAAATGGACCAGACCATCGAGAGCGTAACTTACCTGGGAATAGGTGCAAGCGAGAGTTGAATAAAAGTACTTTCTGACCTAGAGTGAAAGCTTTTCTCATAATATACTTATCATGGAAGACTTTCATTCGTTGCTTGTAAATTTTGGCATTTTCGTACGCGTCATTATGAATTTCTTCAAGTTCTGCCAATTGTAATCTTCTTTCTGAGTTGGCCTGATGCATGTCAAAATTGAATTTCTTGATAGCCCAATATGCACGATGCTCGAGTTCCACAGGTAGGTGGCAAGCTTTTCCATACACTAGCCTATAGGGTGACATCCCAATCGGTGTCTTGAAAGCCGTTCGATATGCCCATAATGCATCATCAAGTCTTAATGACCAATTTTTTCTGTCCGGCCTCACCGTCTTTTCTAATATGTGCTTTATTTCTCGATTGGAGATCTTCATTTGGCCACTGGTTTGCGGATGATACGGGGTCGCCACTTTATGAGTGATTGAATACTTTGTCAAAAGAGCTTTGAATGCTTTATTGCAAAAGTGGGCACCACCATCATTGATTATCGCTCGAGGGAATCCAAAGCGCGAAACAATGTTGCTTTTCAAAAACCCTATCACCACTTTGTGATCATTAGTTCTGCATGGAATCGCTTCTACACATTTTGATACATAGTCAACAGCAACCAGTATGAATTGATGACCAAAAGAAGGGGGAAATGGTCCCATGAAGTCGATACCCCATACGTCAAAAATCTCAACCACTAAAATTGGATTTAGTGGCATCATGTTCCTTCGTGTAATGCTCCCCATTTGTTGACACCTATCACATGAAGAACAAAAAGTATAAGCGTCTCGAAATATTGTTGGCCAATAGAAACCACATTGTAAAACTTTTGTAACTGTTTTCTTAGCACTGAAATGACCTCCACAAGCTTGTTCATGGCAGAATGAAAGGATATTCTGAATTTCATGTTCTGGGACACATCGTCTGACAATTTGGTCTGCACAATACTTGAACAAATATGGGTCATCCCAAAAGAAATTCTTTATTTCTGCAAAATAATTTGGCTTTGTCTTGCTTGGTCCAATGCTCTGGAAGTTTATCTGTAACAAGATAATTAACTATATCAGCATACCAAGGTAACACTTCCACATTCATTAATTGTTCATCTGGAAAGGACTCATTTAATGTTAATGGCTCTGTAATTGTGTCAAAATGAAGACGAGAGAGATGGTCTGCCACAACATTTTCTGTGCCTTTCTTATCTTTGAATTCCAAGTCAAATTCCTGCAAAAGTAACACCCAACGAATTAGTCTAGTTTTTGCATCTTTCTTTGTGAGAAGATATTTAAGACCAGCATGATCTGTGAACACAATTATTTTACAACCAATGAGATAAGATCGAAATTTTTCCAATGCAAACACTACTGCTAGCATTTCTTTTTCAGCAGTTGAATAGTTCAACTGTGCATCATTCAATGTCATACTAGCATAATAAATAACATGGGGAATTCGATCAACTCTCTGTCCTAATACTACTCCTACTGCATAATCAGATGCATCACACATGAGTTCAAATGGTAAGCTCCAATTTGGGGGCTGAATAATGGGTGATGATGTCAACAATTGCTTTAATTTTTCAAAAGCCACAAGACATGAATCATTAAAGATAAAAGGTGCATCCTTAGCAAGCAAATTGCATAAAGGTCTAGAAACTTTGCTAAAATCTTTAATGAAGCGTCTATAAAAACCAGCATGCCCAAGGAAATATCTTACTTCTCTGACCGTTTTGGGTGGAGGAAGATTAGAAATGAGATCCACCTTGGCTTTGTCAACCTCAATACCTTTGCTTGAAATGATGTGACCGAGAACAATACCTTGTGTTACCATAAAATGGCACTTCTCCCAATTTAAGACCAAGTTCTTTTCGATACATCTCTGCAGAACTAGTGTTAGATGACGTAAACATTGATCAAATGAATCTCCAAAGACAGAAAAATCATCCATAAAGACCTCAAGGAATCGTTCAACCATATCAGAAAAAATGCTTAACATGCATCGTTGAAATGTAGCAGGTGCATTACATAATCCAAATGGCATTCTCCTATATGCAAAAGTGCCAAAAGGGCAAGTGAAAGTGGTTTTCTCTTGATCTTTTGGTGCTATGGGAATCTGATTATATCCTGAGTAACCATCTAGAAAGTAATAAAATTCATGGCCTGCTAATCTATCCAGCATTTGATCGATAAATGGTAAAGGAAAATTGTCTTTACGTATGACAGAATTCAACTTCCTATAATCAATGCATACACGCCATCCTGTAGTTACTCTAGTGGGTATCAATTCATTATCTGCATTCGCAACTACCGTGACTCCTGACTTTTTGGGGACAACTTGAACAGGACTGACCCATGAACTATCAGAAATTGGGTAAATGATACCTGCGTCTAATAGCTTAAGGACTTCTGTTCTAACAACTTCTTTCATATTAGGATTCAAACCCTAGTAGATTTAGCATTTTCATCAAGGTGAATGTAATGCATGCAGTCTACTGGATTTATACCTTTTATGTATGCTATGGTCCATCCTAATGCTCCTTTGTGCTCTTTTAAAACATCCAACAACTTACCTTTTTGTTCATCATTGAGGGATGATGAGATAATTACACGCAGAGTACTTTCTTCCCCCAGGAATGCATATTCCAAAGTGTTGGGCAATGGTTTGAGCTCCAGTTTCGGTGGTGATTCTGATGATGGAATGAGTTTCTTCTCTGATGGCGCTAGTTGTTCAACTCTTGGCTTCCATTTATTAGTGTCCACGGATGGTGCTGAGTTAAGTAGGGCGTTGACCTCATCGACCGATCTGTCAATATCAAAATTCAAACCAAAGTGAGTTAAACATGTTTGTAAAGGATTATCACTAAGGTTTGAAACAAAAGTATCATCAACTAGTGTTTCAATTAAATCCACTTCAACAATTCCATCATCTGTGTTGTGAGGTTGTTTGGCAATATTGAAGATGTTCAGCTCCATAGTCATGTTGCCGAAGGACAACTGCATATTTCCAGTTCTGCATTGAATGTGAGCATCCGCAGTTGCCAAGAAAGGTCGGCCTAGAATAATGGGGATGTGCTTCCTTGAATCCTGTATTGGTTGAGTGTCAATTACAATGAAATCAACAGGAAAATAAAACTTATCTACCTGGATAAGCACGTCCTCCACAATACCACGAGGTATTTTTATGGACCGATCTGCAAGCTGTAACACCACTGGAGTTGGGTGTAATTCTCCAAGTCCAAGTTTCATGAAAACAGAATAAGGCAACAAATTTACACTAGCTCCTAAATCCAACAAAGCATTCTCAATTTTGTGGTTCCCTATACTACATGAGATAGTGGGGGAACATGGATCTTTGCATTTTAAAGGAATTTTATGTTAGAGTATAGAACTAACATTTTCTGTTAAAAATGCCTTCTTTTGAACATGCATATTTCTCTTTTTAGTACACAGATCTTTAAGAAACTTGGCATAAGATGGAACTTGTTTAATAACATCAAGTAAAGGGATGTGAACACTTACCTATTTGAAAATTTCGAGAATCTCATCTGTGGATTTTCCCTTCTTTCCTTTCGCTAACCTCTGAGGAAATGGAGCTTTTGGAACATATTCTCATGGGTTGGTGTCTTCTTTTTCCTCCGGTGATGAGTCCTCAACGTTCACAGGTACAATTTGATTGTCTTTCATTACTGGCATCTCCACTTTGTTGTCGACTTCTTTTCCTTTTCGTAAGATCATGACAGCGTTGACCTCTCCATGCTGCTGTGGTGAACTGCTACTTGCTTCATGCACTCCTTTAGGGTTAGGCACTGGTTGACTTGGAAATTTACCTTTCTCAACAGTCATTGCCAAGGTCTGAACTGAAGAAGCAAGCTGTCCTACCATCTTCTCAAGGCTTGAAACTGATTGAGCTTGTGAGTTGAAGCCCGCTCTCAACTCATTTCGTAATCCATCAACGGTGCGGTTTTGTTGCTCAATCGTGGAGTGAGTGACATTCTTGAAATTCTGGAATGCATCCTCCCACGGTCTGGGTTGAGAGTAATTCTGATTCTGATTAAATGGTCTGAATGGGGGCTGAGAGGCTTGAGGATTTTGAGGAATTGGTTGTATTGGTGGAGCTGGAGTTGCTGGTCCATTCTGTTGGAATCCTTGAGACCATGAAAAATTGGGGTGGTCTCTCCATCCAGAGTTATAAGTGTTGGAGTATGGGTTGTGATTTGATGGTTTTCTCATTACTCCTATGGCATTGGCTTGATCTGGATATGAGTCAGGGTCATGTGGCTCTGTTGATTTAGCAGTCGATAATGATGCTATTTGTCGAGCAAGACCTTCAACCATCTCCTTGACTTCTTTGATTCCTGACGTTGACTCGCCAATTTGAACCTCATTTACTCCTTTAACCCTTCGAGTATTCCTGAGTGATCGACTCCGTTGTTGGGAATTATCTGCTTGTCGCTGGAAGAATTCCCAAATCTCTGATGCACTTTTGGACATTAGCTCTCCTCCACTTGTTGCCATTAGCCATTCTTGCACATTCGGCAATAAGCCCTCTAAAAAGTATTGGTATTGATGCCATTTCTCGTACCCATGATGTGGACACTTCAAGAGTAGCCCATTGAATCGCTCCCATGTTTCGAAAAACTGCTCGTCATCTCTCTGGGTAAACTCCGAGATCTCCCTGCGAATAGCATTGGTTTTATGTACTGGAAAATATTTATTCAAAAATTTTGTAACCATTTGTTCCCATGATGCAATACTATTAGCAGGTAATGTATTAAGCAATGAACGAGCTCTGTCCTTTAAAGAAAATAGGAATAATCTGAGTTTTACATCATCATCTGAAAAATTCTCATATTTAAATGTTTGGCAAATTGCGTGAAAATCATTCAAATGATTGTACGGGTCCTCATTTTCTAAGCCATAGAACGTGGGGAGACAATTTAGCACACTAGGTTTTAATTCAAAACTCCTAGCAGCTACATTAGGGTATCATATGCATGATGTGCTCAAATTGGCTAAAGGACTAAAGTAATCCTTAAATGGCCTCTCCTGTGGTGCTTGTAAATCCATTTCGTTTTTAACGTTTTTGTGTGTGCGAAGTGTTTTCTCAAGTTCAAGGTCTATAGGTTCAAGATTAGGTAATAATGACCTACGACCATGCATGCAATAAACACAAAAGTAAATGGGAACAAAACAAATAAAATAAAATAAAAATAAAGATATGAACAAAACAAATAAAAATAAAGAAGAGGGAGAAATTACAATACTAACCTTATGGCGCTATTACAACCTTACTATAAAAATACACAAAAACAATACGTGAAAATAAATTAACTAAAAATAAATTAATAAGATAAAAAAATACAAAGAAAAATAAATTGAAAATTAAATTACAAAATTTTAAATAAGAGAAAAAGAAAAGAAATACTAACCTTTAAATGTAGATTCATTTTTTTCTTCTTTTTTTTTTAAATACAAGAAAAAAGAAATTAAATGGAAATATTCACAAAAATTAAATTAAAATGGCGATAATAAATTCTGAAATTGTAATTGAAATGGCAAGAATAAAATGAAGATAAATCTATTGAAATGACGTACTTGGGTATCTGGATCCGTATCAACATGCATCATAGGCTAAATATTCCATATTAATACCAATTAAATCATGAGAAGGGAATCCACACCTCATGAACCACGCTCTAATAAATATGGTGCTAAGGCCTTATCGTGCCAAATAATAATAACTTTATATTAGGGAGCCGGTGAAACCAGGGCAGTACTAGACAAGATTAGTATTATTTGTCGACGAGAAGTCAAAACATCCACAAAAACTAGAGGGGAAGAGAAAATAAATTTACCAAATCAAGCCCATGACACATGTTGAGACTTCACCTTCAACCCAAGCTTGAAAGAAAATTAGCCACTCATAGTTGAATTAGGGGCAAAATGGAAATTTATTAAAATACGAAAAAAATACAAGATAGAGAGAGAATTACAGAAAATGAATCCCAAAAATGGATTCAGAGGTCCCAAATTAGGGGGGGAGACCCCCTTTTTATAGTTACATCGAGTAAATTATGGCCATCGGATTAAAAACAGTTTGGACGCTCAGGATTTCGCCACGTCAACAGCCATTATTTGCACAGTACAGTCAACAGCCACTATTTGCACAGTACAGTCAACAGCCACTATTTGCACAGTACAGTCAACAGCCACTATTTGTACAGTAACATCAACAGTACCCGTATATATGAATAGTACCGTATATGTGAACAATGCCGTTTTTCCTTTTATGCTCCTCCTAAGGTTTTCGACCGTCCTGAGTTCAAAAATAATGTCCGTTTTGCCATTTGATCTCTCGTTTATTGTGAAATAACTATGATACCCCTAAGATACGTAAAATACTTAATTAAAATAAAATACACATAATTAAAGTATAAGAAACTTAAACACATAAAAGTAAGGGTTGTTAGTAAGAGTTGAAATATAAAATGATGATTTTCTCCTTTATAAATATGCATTTTCTAACACTCAACAGGTATCTCTGGTGTCTCACTGTCCTCTATGCCACAAAAATTGTCTTCCTAGTCCAATCTGTTCTTCGTCATCTCCTCGACCCTCCTCTGGAAACTTTTTGAATGGTTTTCACTACTTTCTTGGTGGCACAAACAACTTTAGTCAATCTGTGATAAAAGTCATCTTAACATTCCCCCAGAATCAGAAGGTGATTTGTAAACCACAGTTTTCATAGTCCATCGTCCTTATTTCCAATATCCTGTGACAAAATTATTTTGGACTCAGGATCAAGCTTATGAATAGATGACTGTCCCACATCCATTCCCCTTTCTCACGATCCACAATTGGTTAACAATCTGAGATCCTTTCTTCTTGAGTTGAACCATGTCCAACCTCCACCTCCTAACATTCAACGTACCTCTCTTGGACCAAAACACGAGATTCTCTACATACCAACCCATACCACAACAGGTATTCTTATCAAAGAAGAAAAGCCTGACTATATTGATGTCCTGTTTCAAGATTCCCATAACCCTTGGGAAGATTTTACTTCTCTCCTTCAAACATTTGGTGAGTCGTCACAACCAGATCCTTCCCAAATGGCACCAACTCAACCACAAGGAACAACACCATCTTCTTCAGAACCCTCCAAAACTGACATTGACTATGAGAGCATGTATGCCAATCTCCATTGGTCACAAGAGCCTTTTGCAGAGATAGATTGATAGTGATGTTGACAATTTGTTGCCATCACACAACTTTTGATGCAGCAGCCCATGTGACTCCCATATGTCCCTTATCTTGTAAATATCAGCATTGGATGCTTTGCTTTGTCTTATATAAAAGTCTTAGTTGGTGTGCTTTACTTTCTAAAAAGGTGTGCTTTACTTTCTAAAAGCGTGTGCCCGTTTTTCAATTATAATCATTCAAGGGGTCCTGTGGTTGATGATTTTGTCATTTATAATCATCCAAGGGGATCAAAGGCATGATTTTGAAGCCTATAGACCCATTAATGATGGAGAGTGGCTATCTTGGTAGAGGAGATTTGTTCTGCACCTTGAATTTGACTTGTACTTTCAAGGTTGTGGGCAAATTGGTGTCTTGGAGAGAAAGGTTGAAGTTTAGATAGAAAGTGAGTAAAACACTTCCTGCATGAAGGGTTGTAAGGACAGTGCCGATAACAACATCTTGATACTGTTTGAACCGGGTGTCTAGCATAGTAATTTGAGCTGTGACTGGTAATCCTTTTCTCCCATGAAGGGTAAGGATTAATCGGATGCCTTCAAAATGAAGATGAGTATAACCATCTTGTTTCTAGTTGGAAATTAACTATGAGGGAATTTCCAAAGTGACATTGTTCATCAAGCTTATGCCTCTTGAATGGATCTCCAACTATGAATAGTTCCATAACAATACAGCTTCAATCCAGACATCTGAAAGTATATTCGAAAGGCGCCCAGATGGAACAGTCAGAATGACTTTTAAACCACCTCCTAGTGCTCCACAAGAGCCTCCTCAGCTCTCTTTTACCTATTCTTCAATGATCACAGCTGTGCAGACAGCTCAGGAAGATCTGCCCATTACAGGGTTTAATTTTGAAGGCTACCCTATTTATCCAACAAAGCTCAATGGTCATTTCCTATGGGATGCCCCTGGCTCAGGCATGTGTGACCCTAGTTGTCCCTGCTGGGATGATTGGGAAGAGGACGATGATTATTCCACTAGACGAAAAAAAATCCAAAAGGAAAAAACATTCAGTCTCATGCCATCATAGTGACCCTAAACCAGCACAAGATCCTCCACCTTCACCAGCTTCATTACCCTTTTACAAAAAAGAACTCAAATGGATTGTAAAGCATGGTGAATCCAACACCACCACTGAGTTGTATGATGTTTTCATCTACTTCTTCAGACTACTCTTCTTCCTTTCCTCCTTTAGAAACCCACACAGATTCCCAACGGAATGTTGTGTCTAAACCCTTTATCCCTTCAGTTATTACCTCTACAGGACACCTTGAACCACCTAAACCTTTTGAATCAATCCTCAACTGGCAAACCCAAAATACCAGAGCACAGAATGATACTTTATTAAATATCAATTCAAAAGTTGAGAAAATCAGTTTACGAACTGAACATCTTGAGACAAAAGTTGATTCCATCACTGCACAGATGTAGCAGATCCACTAAAATCTCCATTCCCGAATTATTCAACTCGATTCGGAGCTTGATCAATTGAATCAGAAAAACAACGACCTGCCCTTTTTACCACCTCACCGCCTATTTCTTCCATTGGCCCAACTTATCATCCTTTTGCCTCCATGTTTTCTCCTATTCGATAGTATAAACCTTCCAGCTTATTTGGTATGACTCATACTCTTTTTCGAGATAATCCATTGCCACCACAATGTAAATCTAAACTAAACCCTAAACCTCAACCACGACCAGTCACTATTCATCAACCTGCTGTTTCCACTCCTGACCAACAATCCCCTAGTTATACACCAATATCACCATCAGCTCCTCCACCACCAGCTCCTTCCCAACCTTCTATCCAATCCAAGGATAAACAACCCATGCATCAGTTCAATGCCCACACAATTGATCATACATCTACTACAGATGATCAAACTTTTGATTCAAATCTAGTTGTTTCAATTAGCCATAATGAGACAGATACAAAATCTTCAGTATCCACCAGTGACTCTAAAAATAGCCATAATGATATCACCAAAATCCTGATGGCTCAACATGATCAAGGCCAAACCTCTTACACAGAACCATATGTTGACATTCCTTCTGAAGTTAATGAAGAAATGCCTGAATTTTCTTCTTCAAACCAACCTCCTCCAGCCCAAGCCCAAACCGCTCCAACCGATCCAAAATCGTCAAATGGTCCATGGTTCACATTTGATGATCTTCCATCTTTTAGATGGCGTGAGCGCCTCAATAAAATATCTGCCTAGCTTGATTTACAAATGTTAAGACCAGGAGCTACAACTCAAGCAATCCTTCGGGAATTTGCTACTCGATTTACGGGAGCTCTCAGAGATTAGTTTGATTCTTTAGGCCAATACAGACAATTACAGTTTGTTCAATTGCCAGGAGTCTCAGGTGCCCTTGCGGTTATTCATGATCAATTTCTTGGCAACCCCTCTGTAGTTTTTGAAGTTGTACGACGAGACTATCTCAACATGAAATGTTGTTCACTCAATGCTAAGGATCTTGACTTTCATTATAAAAGAATGTCCATGCTGTTTTATAAGCTTAATGGATTCAATGAGCCAACATTAAAGCATGCTTTTCTGGCTTCTCCCAGAAGAACTCCAACCAAACGTACAGAGGCAACTTCGTGCATCCAATCTTATCCTTGACAACATTTCTCTTGGCAAAATTTTTCAGCTTGCCAAAACTTGCCTTGATAAACTTTGTGAGCAAAAATAGTTTTTCAAAGAACTGTTGAAAGATATAGAACCATTTAGAAGTGCCTGCAAGAAGCCTTATTTACAAATCAAATGCAAACAGAAGAAGGATTGTAATTGTAGTCTTAAAAAGAAAAGGCATTTTTGAAAATTCAAACACCTGGAATTCTCATCTAAGCCTCGCAGATCCAAACGGCCCTACAGATTCTTCAGAAAGAAGTCATCTTCATCCAAAGACTTTAAACAGAGAAAATCAAGTAGATGTTTCATCTGCAAGAAAAAAAGGTCATTATGCCAAAGATTGTCCTAACAAAAGGGAAAAATCCATCCGCTTGGTTGAACATCTTCAGGCTACCACAGATTACTCCCCAGATAAGGATGAACTGGAATTCTATTTCTCTGAATAAGATGAACCCAATGATGAAACGATGTTCGCACTACAGAATTCCTCTAATGATCAATCACAAGTGATTTTCCACCAACAGTTGCCATCCTTTGATACCACTATTCCTATACTTCCATCAAACTCCAGATCTTACCCACAAAATTCCAAAGGCCCATTCAGTCACAAGTGATTGAAAAACATTCTGAAATTGTCCGAGGAAAGAAACGTTTAGTCATTGACTATCAGCCATTAAACATGTTTTTGTAAGATGACAAGTTTCCTTTGCCCCGATGACAAAGCATGTTTACTTTTCTAAAAAATGCCCAGATGTTTTCAAAATTTGATTTAAAATCTGATTTTTGGCAATTAGGCTCTGAACGATACAAAACTGCCTTTTGTATCCCCAATGCCCACTTCTAATGGACAGTCTTACCCTTCGGTCTCAAAATTGCCCCATCTATATTCCAAAAATCCATGATCAAAATCTTTCAGCCGCTCTTGCATCATGCATTGATTTACATTGATGACATCTTTCTTTTTTCAGGATCACATGAAGAATATTACCAACTGTTAACTCAGTTTTATGATATTTTCCAAAGTCATGGAATCATGTTATCAGCCAAAAAAAGCATCATTGCTACAGACATTATTGAATTTCTTGGAATGATCATAAAAGATGGCCATTATCAGGCAGGAAAGCACATTGCTCAAGAATTGGTTCACTTTCCGGATCAGCAATTTTCCAAAAAGCAGGTTCAATAATTTCTCAGAATCATCAACTACATCAGTGATTTCATCCCACATGTGGACCGCTACACTCGACGCCTCTCGGCTTTATTGAAAAAGAATCCTCCAGAGTGGAATGATGACCACACCATTGCTGTCACTACACTAAAGCACATCAACAACAGTTAGATCGTCATCTTGAGAAGATGGGTACGAGATACCATAGCGATTAGCTTTAGTGCAAGTGGGAGATTATTAGTAATATGCCCTAAAGGCCAATCGAATAGTGATTTGATTGTTTAGGGAATGATTGTATTTGAATAGCATTTTGAAATTTATAAAATGACAAAGTTATCAATATTTATATATTAATTTAATGAATACAGTCCAAGAAGTAAAATAGTTAAGGAACACATTCTCGAGTATGTCGAGAATATGAAACGTGCATCCTTTGTACTATACTTCTAAAATAGTTCCTAGTGGTGGATTTATAATTGGACATTATAAATTCCTATAAACACTAGTATGTGTTATGACTCCTTATGGTATGTGATACTAAACTGAATGGTGAGTTTCATATCGTTGACATGAGATGTCAAGTCAAACACATAGGTACTTGTTAAGAGAACGAGGTTACTGAACTTGACCAAATATAGTAAGCCATATGGTTTTGAGTGTTAATGGCTTATTATACATTGTATCAGATACTATGTTTAGTAATAGTCTTTAGACCTGAGGCATAACACATGTCTTATACATAGACATCTCTGATATGTGAATGCATAAAGATTGATTTCTAATCACGGAAGAGATCTAGTAATAGCTGTCATGATTGGCTATGTATGAAGACAAGTGTATGGTCAACATAGAATTTATCACTTTGTAATATACAAAAAAGATGTCCTTATGAGATAATATGAATTGGCATGAGAAATCCTTGGCCAAGGTAAAATATATTTGAAGGAGTTCAAATTATATTATCATGCCAAGTTCATTTATATTTATTTTTAGATAAAGCACAACTGCTTAACATAATAAACCATAAGCCGTACTTTTCTCTGGACATGGATGATGAAGAGGCCAAGACATAGAGATACAATAGAATAGGTTCTATAGATTCAACAATTCTTGTTATTTGGATGGTTGTGATATACTGCTAGGTGTCACTCATGACTTATAGAAATCTTAAGATCAATATTGGTAAAGCGTATTACCAATGCATCTTAAAGTCATTAGAAAGGTTCTAATTGATGACTAAAGAGTTTAGCATCATTTAATGAATAAAGAGTTATCATTAAAATAGTTCTACTACCTTATAACTAAGAACCTAAAAGGTCACACACTAAATAGAAATGAAAAAATGAAAAAGGAGTTACTAGAAAATGAGAAGTTAAATTTCCTAAAAAAGAAAATCAATATTTATATTATAATTCATTGAGAATGAATATAAATATAAATATATTTTAAATATGATTTAAGATAGAAATTTAGATGTTCCATAAATAGTTTAAGGAACAAAATAAATTTCATAAATCCTCAATTAAACATTATGGAATGTCGAGCACGTAAAATGACCATTTTGGACATGTTCGGGTTCATATATGATTATGGACTTCTAGACCAATTTTGAGTTTAGAATTATAGGCTTTTATTGGATTCAATATGGATTAAGAGAAAGCATTAGAACATGTCACAAGAGAAGCCCATATTTAACCATTTGATTTGATCAAAATGAGGTTAATTAATTAATTCCGAAAATTAATTAAGTTAGCTATTTATTATTTGATTAAATAATTTAATGAAGTGATAAGATCACTTTCAAATAAATAATGGCTAAGTGGGTCGGTCTAGCACATGATAATGTTTGGTGCCATTATTAGAGATAATGGTGGCTTTATTTGATGGAATGAATCATCATGAACTAGCATTCATGTTTCTTCATTATCTCTCTCATTTTTAAATGAAATTTTGAGATTCCAAATCCTATGAACTCCTAGAACATTTCTAAGTGTACACTAATTAGAGGCATCACAATTCGAGTGCTTAAAGGATCTCAGATCGTGGCAAAACAGAAGCTGTTCGTGTAGAGTTGTATTTTCTGGACAATATTCGTAGCTTGCTGTTTTCAGTTGTTTTCTCCTATTTCACGAAGTCATTTTTGAAACTGCAAGTGAGGTAACTAAACTTCAATCTTTCCTCTTGATTTTCATTTTTAAATGAAGTTGATCCGAGATTTTTAGAGCTTATGCCATCTGTTTTAATTTTACTGTATAAAAATTACATTATTAGAAATCTCGTAGACAAATATTATTCTTCAACACCAAGGTCACGAGACTAGGACCAGCCGTAGCGAGGGTTATCTCTAAGAAAACAACTTTGTACTAATTGTTATGGATACATCGGATAAAACTCATCCTTAAAAATTGGCTTGTAAAGAGAGGGAGCCCAAGTACTTATAAACTCGCATGCCAAGCCTTAACTTACCAATGTGTGGACTTGATTAGAGTTTTTACAGACATAATGATCTTTCGGAGTTGTAAATGTGCAGACGTTGCTATTTTGACCAAGTAGTTTTCAAATTCTCGGGAGACAGTTGGCTAAATATCTAGACTTTTTTGTTTTTATTTTCAAGGCTTGTGGAAGAAAAGAAGAAGTTAGGTACCTTTTATGGATTAGGTTATATCGGGTACGAAAGGTGATTGAATTTTTCCAAAAGCTGGAGAAGGATATACGAATCAATTATCTGTTTACCAGGATTATTAAGCTTAGTGCTGTTGAAATCTACTGCACACATACTGCTGCCTGCATATTTTACTATTTGGCTACCACTCTGCCTCCTGAAAAAGAGGGGTACACATGGATTGGAAGTTTGAAGTTGGGTGATTACGGCTATTCAAATTTCAGAGACATCGACATCTAGACACGATACACAACATCTATATATTTTCCCATTGTAACCATGGCCACTGTTGGTAAGTTACCTTTCTAATTCATATTTGTACTCTATATAATCTACAGCATCGCGGATTCATATTATTTTCCTTCATCGTTTGTGTCTTGTAAAGTTCAAATCTAGAAAAATTTATTGAGTGATTGAAGTGCTTTGGAATTTTAATTTTCAATATCTCAATGGGGAAAGCAATGGACACTCAAAATGCCACTTTAATGGAAACAAAAGCTCTAGATTATCTGAAATGCAAACTTATTGTTTTTAAATTGCAAAGAAATGGTTCACAATCAACCATATCTTGAAACATTAATGGGGAGCCATTGATGTCAATACAAATGCAAGATTTCAATAGTACAATTAAACATATGTATGTGAAAAGGCTGGATCAAGATTCTGTCATCTGAAAAATTTGTGCTTGTGTATACACACAAAGGCTTGGGAATGAGATATGGTAATCTATTCAATCTATGGAAGGCTTATTTATTCAAACATGATTGTTAGGTGTGACAGGCTGATTGCATAGCAAATAGTTGATCTCCACTTGTGATGAAAGCAATTGCCCTGTTATCTAACGTATACATTTTGAACTGGATGTTTTGCGCAACAGGTTATGGAGATATACATGCTGTTAATCTAAGGGAGATGATATTCATAATGATTTATGTCTCCTTTGACATGGTTCTTGGAGCTTACTTGATTGGTAACATGACTGCATTGATTGTGAAAGGATCAAAGACCAAAAAATTTAGGGACAAAATGACAGATCTCATTAAATATATGAACCAAAATAGACTTGGGTGGGACATTCGTGACGAGATCAAAGGCCATGTGCGGTTACAGTATGAGAGTAGCTACACTGAGGCTTCTGTTCTCCAGGATATCCCTGTCTCCATTCGTGCTAAGGTAATACCTCAGTAGGAGCAATCACTTTATGTTTTTCTTCATTCCCTCTATCATAATTGGTTACTTTTAAAAAGAAAAATGATTAAAGCAAAGAACCTTACACAGGAGAAATTCTATTTTCAAAATATACTCATTTAATGTGCGGCAACACATATGCACCTCAATAAGTCTAGATCCTTTTGTCTCATCATTTGCTTTCCTTCTCACCTACTTGAAGTCCATCATTATAGAAGAAAGTCTGTGGACCTACTTGAAGTCCATAAATGTAGAAGAAAGTCTATGTATCATATATGTGGCGTGGACATAATGTGAAGATATGCTCCTAAATAAGTCTAGATCCTTTTGTGTCATCATTTGCTTTCCTTCTCACCTACTTGAAGTTCATAATTATAGAAGAAAGTCTATAAACCTACTTGAAGTCCATAATTGTAGAAGAAATTCTATGATCATATATGTGGTGTGGACATTGAAAAAATTAGCCGAAACTGCTTCTTTGAATGTCACATATATTGTGAAAGCCAACCTCATCTAATGATTGGACTTAAAGTAGTTTCCTCCAGCAGACTTTTTGAGACATGTAGAAATCTAATATCCATGTGTATGATATTTTCAAATTTTTGCTGGTCTAGATAATAAGAAAGTATATCTGACCATAATCTGGAAAGATTCTTCCCTATTAGCCAGGATTTTCAGGACAGGAATCATCAAATTTAATTTTACATTAACCCGATACCCAAGGAGAGGAATTCCAGGAGGAAGGTTAATGAAAAGAGAGGCTTCCCTCTGTCTCAGAGTTACAGAAAATGGTCTCTAAATCAATGGGGAATTATGTTTTTCATTTTCTTTTCATTTTTCTCAAAGATAGTACCTGAATGATCTCCGCAGGATCACAAGCCAAAAACTTTGTGGCCTTGTCTTCTTTGGGAATGCATTTGAATTGACTTCCATCATAGAAGGAATCTGAAAATGGGCACATAAGTCAATGTTTGCCTAGTGAACAACCTTTGTCATACGTGCCAGTAATGGCATTTTGGAATTTTGTTGCATTTCTGGGGAATCAGTATAGAACATTCACCTTTTTAAATCATTTTAATCATAGTATCATTCACCATTTTTTGTAAATTTGTTTAAAACACATGTTATGCTATATAATATCTATTCACGAATGTTGTCTGTTATATATTACTTATCAAACATAATTTGTACTATATTTAACAGTACAGATTATCACATTGACATAGTTTCCCTTTCTCTTATCATTCTTTTTTTTTTTTTCCTTTTGCAGATTTCTCAAACATTGTACATGCCATATATTGAAAAGGTTTCTCTTTCTAAGGGATGCTCTTCAGAGTTTATTAATCAAATTGTAAGTTTTAGCCGTCCATTTACCTAGTGCATCATGCAAGAAAATGCCATAAATTGAATGTTGAAGTAAGGGAAACTAACACTGATGCTATTTAGTTACCCATGACTTGGCACTTCTTTATTGTAATGAGTGGAACATGGCAATGGGTGCACCTTGAAACATGTGTTATGTTCTACATGTAACGATTTCACAACTCTTAGCATACATCTTGAATTTTGTATGGCAAGGATGAATGTTTGGCTGTAACATAAGTCATTGAAAAGGCTGTTTTGAACAGTCTGACTTGTGAATTTAGTTTTAGTGCATTTGTGTAATGCAGTCACAGGGCTGGTATGCAATGGCTAGGCACTCTCATAGAACTCTCCTCATCTTCCATAAACATCCTCACTTAACTACTACTGAGAAATGAAAACAATCCATATAAATTATCTTTTGTATTTTTCTCTGTTTTGGCAGGTTATTAGACTCCATGAGGAATTTTTTCTCCCAGGAGAAGTGATAATGGAACAGGGGAATGTGATAGATCAACTTTACTTTGTCTGTCATGGGGTGCTGGTATGATCTAGTATCCTTTTGTCTGCAATGTCAGTCATTCAGTTTGTTGTTTTCCTCATTTGCTTTCTGGTCTCAGTCTTCTCAATGATTTTTCAAGCTCATTATTATTTTGCTTATATTTCTCAAGAATGAATGACATTTTTCAGCATGTTGCTGTGATTGTTCTTACCACCATTTATATATGTTATTTTGTCCTTTTTTCTCCTTGCTTGGCTTGAAATATATGTAAGTTTTTTTTTTTTTTTAAAAAAAATAGAAACACAGCTTCACACATTTATATATGTTAAACTGGTTTTCACATTGGGCTGCATCAACACATGTTGAAAGTGGCTGTATTTCATGCTGACCAGTTTCAAAACTTGTAATATAAGGCACTTTTGATGATTCAACAATCCCCCAAAAATAAAACAGAAAGAAAACATTTACTGGTTATTTGAGGGGAAAAAAATTGATCTTATAACATGTTATTTTCGTTGTTGAAAATAATGACACTGCAGTGATCAATTGAACAATCTCTACTTCAAACAGAAAACAAAAACAATGACAAAGGGGAAATTTCTAGCATTGTATATTTCATATCTCTTATGTGCAAGTCTATTGTCATTTTATTTCTTCAGGTGTCAAATTACAATAAAATTAAAAAGGAAAAATTGAAAGACAATATCCCTGCTGCATATTTGTGCAATGGTTTCCAAGTGTCAAATATGTGGTATGGTCAGTTTTACAACATTTATAAGCAGGAGATTCTTGTTCACCGCCTAATATATGTTGGTTATCTTAATTGATATTCTAAGCCACTCTTATAAACTACAAATCCATGGAATTATTTAAAATTAGCAAAATTTACCTTTGTGCAGGAGGAGGTTGGTGTGGGGGAAGATGGATCAGAAGGAACTGTTTCACAACTACAACCTAACAGCTCATTTGGAGAAGTCTCTATTCTTTGCAACATTCCTCAGCCTTATACAGTTCGTATATGTGAACTGTCTAGGCTTCTGCGGATTGATAAACAGTCTTTTACAAGTATTCTTGAGATAAATTTCTGTGATGGTAGGAAAGTTTTGACCAACCTTTTAGAGGTAATATGACTATGCTGATGAATTAATTGCTACTGCTGAAGTTCTACTTTTCTGTTTGTGGCTGTAGTAGGTAGAAAAGCATGACTAAATATCACTGGATTTTTCATTTAAACAATAAATAATTAAGTAGTCAATTTTTGCAATTACATAATTGACAGGGCAAAGAATCCAATCTTCAACTTAAGCAGCTGGAGTCAGACATCACATTTCACATTGGTAAGCATGAAGCAGAGCTTGCATTGAGGGTTAATAGTGCAGCTTACCATGGAGATTTGTATCAGCTGAAAGGTTTAATCCGTGCTGGAGCTGATCTGAACAAGACAGATTATGATGGAAGATCCCCCTTGGTATTGGTTTATTTTTCTGATTGTCAATTACTTAGTTCTGAACTTATCTTCACTAGCCCTTTTGATGGGACATCTAGAAAATGGTAGGTGCAGGTCATCCTAGCCTGTTTGGAACTGCAATTGCTAACATTGCTACTTATTTGAAAATTTAATTCTATTCTGGAGTTCTTAGTAGTGATATAACCCGCACCATTGAGAAGTTGTGACAGGATAGTTTCTTGTCTTTGCCTATGAAATTAGTGCTGTTGAAGATTAAATTAATGCTATTGAACAATGGGTTTTGTACTGCATTTAAATGATTAGATAAATGCTAAAACTCTACGATTTCTACTTCTGGAATATTCAGGATAAAGACAAATTAAATATAAGCATGAAGAACAACCTCCACTACTTTTTATGTTACCTGTGTATATGTTTAAATTGAACAGAAAAGTTTATTTTTAGTTGTACTTTACCAGTTCTTTATAGGCCCAAGCCTTATTGCTAACTCCTTATGGATGAGAGTTCCAAGAAACATGCATTCCAATTTAATTGATATGAGATTAATGGGTTTTTGAATTTCTATGCTGTTGCAAGTGTCATGGAACCAGAATTGCTGGGAGTTTTTCAACTAATTGTTGCCATCTGATCATGATCTTTTGCTTTCAACAGCATCTGGCAACATCAAGAGGATATGAAGATATTACACTCTTCCTTATTCAAAAAGGAGTAGACACTAAGGTAATTGTATAATGAAATAATTTCCATATTAGTTTGTCTATGAAACTTTAATCTGTCAGTCAAGTCATGGTAACATGTGTCGTTGATTTCTTTTACACAGATAAATTTGGGAACACACCCTTGATAGAAGCCATTAAATGCGGTCATGATGGAGTTACTTCTTTACTTGTTAAAGAAGGGGCCTCCTTGAATGTAGATGACGCTGGTAGTTTGCTATGTACTGCTGTTGCCAGGGAGGATTCAGATTTCCTTAAAAGAGTTTTGTCCAATGGCGTTGATCCAAATTCCAGAGATTGTGAACCGGACCCCACTTCACGTAGCTGCTTCAGAGGGAGTATATTTGATGGCAAAGTTGCTGTTAGTGGCTGGTGCCAGTGTCTTTACAAAGGACAGGTACCATTGAAAACTTTACTTTGCCTCAGATATATGGATACAGTCATGCTATATATGTACATTTAATTCAATCTTTTTGATGCTTTACTACAAATGCACTGATCTGTTTGGTGTCACTCTCTGTGAACCACCTTTGATGATTGAGAAAGAAACCAAAAAATAATAATAAAAAAAATAAAAGAGGAAAAATGTATTCATCGGAAGTCATTGCTTTTTGAATACTTACTGTGCAGATGGGGAAACACACCTCTTGATGAGGGCAGAATGTGTGGAAACAAAAATTTGATCAAGCTACTTGAAGATGCAAAATGCACTCAGCTGTCAGAATTCCATTATTGCTCTCAAGGCATGATAGGTATTGCTGAAAATCTGTTACTACTTATGTCTTATCTTAAATACTACCCAAACTAGCTGCTGAACAAATTAGTTTTTCTGGAGAAGGTTAAATTATGAATAAAAACGATGAAAAAAAAACTGAATTATAGGTATGTTTATTGAGGATCTTGTTAGTTGGCAAAAAGTTGTCACCATTGGCATAGCCGCATAGGTTGGTCTTATGCTGAGATAATTCCTAATACAATATCTTTTAGGAAAAGGACAATGATAGTATTTATACACTGATATATCTACATGCAAATGCTCAAATGTAATTAACAGACTTGTTAGATGATCCAATAACTTGGGGATCCAAATGCAAACAACTTGCTCGGTTCTCTATTTTTAACTAAATAGAATGGGGATCCTAACATAGGATCAATCATTTAATCGAAATCTGATGGATGTTGAAATACAAAACACAAGTAATAAAATATTTGTTAGTAATGGAATCTTTTGTTGATAATTACAGATAAAAAGCACCCAAGGAAATGCACTGTGTTCCCTTTCCACCCTTGGGATGAGAAAGTGCATAGAGGACATGGAATTGTGTTGTGGGTCCCACATAACATTGAAGAGCTTATCAAACTTGCAGTAGATAAGTTCGATTTTCCAGGTGGTCATTCGATGTTATCTGAAGATGGAGGTAAAATTCTTGATGTAGACATGATTAATGATGGCCAAAAACTGTACTTTATCAGTGAAACACAGTAGGTTATCAAATGAAAAATTGCAGCTTAATTCCTGCCTTATATTTGCTTACATATCTGTAAATCTGCTGCATTTCTGCGTTCTTTACCATATATGTATATATGATATGTCTTACGCATATACATGTTGTATAAGACAGCATATACATATTTGTAGCCATCGGCTTTGATTAAGCATGTATTTTGGTTCGGAATTTTAAAATCTGAGTTTATGAGTTATGAGTTATGATGCTCTCAGCAATAATAAGAAGCTTTAATTGAAAATGTATTGAAGATAGGACAAGTTGTATCATTATTTACAGGTCCTTCATTGCGTCGATATCAAGCCAGAAGAATTTTTTATCTTTTTTTTTTTCGGAAAATGATGCCCGAATCAATTTCTAAAACAGTAAAAAAAGCGACAGATAAGATTTGAAGATGCAGCGAAGATAGCTAAAGGAACGAAGGCTTGTTGTCTATCAAGTGAGGGACAAGCCCGAGTGATGTCAATTCTCAAGCCATCTCAAATTGATCTTAAAAAGTCAAAAAAATTAAGGGGAAAAAACGAAAAGCAAACTCAAATTGACTTCTCTCAATATTCTCTAAATAATTACTTCAACTTAAGATTGCTGTGGAGGGGATAATTCTCTACACTCTGACACTCTCTTCTTTAATAAAATATTTATTATAAAAATATTTTTGATTAACTTCATATTTTCTTTCCAATTTTTCAGCTCCTCAAACCTCTTTGAATAGAATTGTTTGTTTTAGGAATTGGCTAAAGTTCTAAATTTTAATGCCAATTAGAAAGTATAATCAACAAAAGTCCGAATTCAAGTGACACAGAGTGGAAATGAAGAAGAAAAATAATCCATGGCCAGAAGTGTAGTAAAAGTGAGATTAATTTGCAAGAAGTGATGGTGGAGAGAGAACATACACATACAATGAGATAGAGAAGAAGACAGATTAATGGGAAATTATTAAGAAATATATTTTTTTTTGCCACATCCATCTTAAAACCTCTTTGAATAAAATTGTTTGTTTTAGGAATTGGCTAAAGTTATAAATTTTAATGCCAATTTGAAAGTATAATCAACAAATGTCTGAATTCAAGTGACACAAAGAGTGGAAATAAAGAAGAAAAATAATCCATGGCCAGAAGTGAGTAAAAGTGAGAGATTAATTTGCAAGAAGTGATCGTAGAGAGAAAACATACACATACAGTGAGATAGAGAAGAAAGATTAATGGGAATTTTTTTTAAAAAAATTACTTTTTAAGATGGATGTGCAAAAAATTTAGTGATTTCAAATAACATATTGATAAGCATATAATACATATATTTTTTATTCTTAATATATGTTTGGGGAAAATTTTGATGCTCAAATAGACTAATGACTTGATGATATGTCAACCAAATTAGAGTTAGTTAGTTTGATTGAACGACAGTTAACTCACAAAGAGTTCGAAGATTCCTTGGGAAAAGGATAATTTTGATAAATATGTTCAACAATTTTGATAAATATGTTCAACACTAAAAGGTATTATCAGAACCCAAATTTAGTTGTTATAGCCAACACATGAACAGTGTACACCATTATGGGAAAGAATAAAATATCTCTTTTTTTACCTTAAAAGAAGGAGTCAATAGGAATAAATATTCTTTGACCAAAGAAATAAAAAGGACTCATGTTAGTTATCGTTTGATGCCCCCAAAAAGCAACAAGACTACAATGTTGAGGGCCTACATGGCCACCTTGGGAAGTTAAAAGATTTTCTTTCCTCCCAAGGTCCCGTATGTCACCATTAAAGCACCAAAGGCAAAAGCACTAAAATAACCTTACTTGCAAAGGATAAATTAGTGAAATTCTTAAATTATCCAAAATTACTAAAATACCCTCAAAAACACTCCTACATGAGTGCTACATGTTCAATTTTGATAGAGAGCTCTTTTTTTTGGCTTTATCCAACTCTAAGCCCTTTTTCCAGATTTGATTTGTTGAGAGACTGTTTCATCTTCTTCTTCCTCCATATCTAGGACTTCTTTCTCTATTTTTATACCTCCACGGTAGATTTTGGCTATTTCATGTAGATCTTAACTCTTGGAGGCTCTTTTTCTAGATCTAGTTTCTAGAGAGGCTATTTCATCTTCTTCTTTCTTTATTTTTATACCTTCATGCAAGATTTTCGTCCTCTCATCTTCCAAAGAAGCCTTTTCCCATAATATTCTTTTAAAAAACTCTCTAATATTCATAAGATCCACATCTCCTTATGTTATTATTCACCATAAACAACCTTTAATAAGGCTTTGTTGATATTGTAAGGAAAGTCATGTAATACTTCACGTACATGTGGGTTGGAGATGATTGCTCCCATGGATGTAGGCCAAAACATAAAACCACATAAAATCTTGTGTGTTCTTTATTGTTTATGCTTAATTTCTACTTACTATGACGGTTTTACTCCATATCATATTTCATATATAGGTCACCTAAGTTATGTACCATGATCCTCAGAGATAAACTCTCTAGAGTTATCCTTGAGTTCACCAAAGCTATTCCCTAAGCTCTCTTGAGGTCTCATGTCAACTTTCTAAATTAACTTCCATGAGTTCTATTGAGCTATCCATAATATTCCAAACTTAGTTCACCTCCTATATCACCTCAGCTCACCTCTCATATCACCTTAGCTATGCCTCCTATCCCCAAAAGTAGCAAAACACGCCTAAATCCAAACTTAGCACAATCTCCCAATTTAAACATAAATTTATTTGTTTAAATCAGATTTGACTTGAATTTGGTGAGAACTACTCAATAGTTTAAATTGAATCCTAGTGAAAATATAGTTAAAACAACACACACACACACACACACACACACACACACACATATATATATATATGTCATTTTTTATTTTTATTTTAGATTATTGAATTATTTTATTGGACAAAGAATTAATTAGAGATTATGGATGAGCAATACATACATTGAACAATTAATAGAAGCCATGGCTTAGCTAAAGTGTACATTAGGTAAAGACAAGTTTAATTTGCATTGAAAAGGAATTTTAATTTTACAATTAGAATACACATGCAAGGCCATGAAAAAGAGAAGACATTTAATTTCTTCAGCTGACGTAAGTCTGTCGCTTATTATGTAATGGTGGCATTGAATTTAAAAATGAAGCTAATTGATTATTTTAGATTAATAGAGTTGATTAAGATTTCGAGTCAAAATCCAACAAGGATTTTGCTATGTACTTTGTCACCTAGTAATTTGATTAATCATTTGATCTCCTAGAAGAGAACTCTCACACCATGGAAACAAACACGTCTTCAGCTTCTACTTCATCTTCATCTCCTATTTCTCTTTCTTCTACTCTATCTCTTCCTCAATCATGCTCTAAACACATAGCCTCTAAGATAGAAAACCTTGTGGAATATTCTTATATTCCCGAATCTGCTCAAGTCAATGAGTCCTAGTTTCCCCTCATGAGTCCTTACAACCTCTACAAACAACAAAAGTCCTTCACCCGAAGTATTCGAACTCTCATCTCTACCAAAAGACCACTTCCCAAAGAATATGTCCAGTCTTCAAGACTAGACCAGTGTGCTTTACAAGCTTCTCAGAGTGAACAATACGTCACTATGGAGATACCTTCCGACCTCATAGCCAACTGGAAACGAGAAGGCTACACACACCTCAATCTTGGTGGTGTCCGGTTGATTCTCACCCTTCATGGGCGCAAGGGCTTACCTGTCACAGCTAGGATTGCTCTCCTAGACACCAGGTTCAAGGAGAACCAACATGCAGTCATTGGAACCGTTCTGACAACCCTTCATGCTGGTAGTGTCCTCTTAACCTTTTACCCAAACTTCAACCTCTCTCTTGAGGATCCCAACCTTCCAACAACACTTAAAGTTCAAATCCAGCTCCAAGGAGCAGAATAAACACCTACCTCCAAGATTGCAACCCTCCATCACCAAATAGTGTATCGATTACAAAATCATGCACTTGACCTTCCTACACCAAACACAACTTCTGATGCTTTGATGATATTGGCTGATACAGACAAAATTCCTACCATCATCCAAATCCCCAAACAAATTCCAAAACAAGAACTGCTCACACTCATGCCTCTTGAATGGCTAACCAACTATGAGCACTTTCACCAGAATTCTGAACCAGTTCAAGCCACAGAAGCCACTTTTACCAGACGTCCAAATGGCCAAGTCCAACTTACTTTTCAAACTCCTGATGCTCAGCCTAGTCCAGACGTTCCACGGCTTTCTTATACTGCTATGATCACAGCAGTGCAAACTGGTCAAGAAGAAAACCTTCCTATTCATGGCTTTTCATCCGAAGGATATCCAGTCTATCCTGCCAAGCTTAATGGTCACTTCCTATGGGATGTTCCAGAAGCCCATATGTGCAATCCGGATTGTCCTTGTTTGGATGATACGGATATTGAAGAAGAATTGGAAGTCATGCGGAGAAAGAAAAAGAAAAAGAAAAAAGCTTCTTATCCTCCATCATCTTGCACATTCTTTCCTCCACAACCTCCACCGGATCCTAAACCTCCTGTTCAACCAATCAGGTCTTGTCTTATGTTTTCAAGTCACTCTTATGAAAACTCCTTTCCACCCCTTGAAAAACAAACAGATCCACAAACCCGTGTTACCTCCAAACCTTTTGTGCAATCTCCAGTTACAGCCTCTGGGCAACCTGAAGAGCCCAAACAATATGAAGCTGTCTTGAATTGGCAAACCAAAAATGCCAATGCTCAAAACTATTCTCTCCAACAACTCGGTAAGAAAATTGACCGTGTTGCAACTTAAGTCTCCCAGACTGAAACCAAAGTTGATTCCATCACTAGCCGTTTGGATCAAATGTACATCCGTCTCCATGACCGGATTTCTGAGCTAGACACCGATCTCAGGTATATGATTAAGAATCATATCTGGGGTCCAGAGTTCAATTCCAAAGAAGCCGAGATCAGAAAGCTCAAAGCTGAAGTATCCAGAATTGATGCTGAAAAGGTTCGACCATCTCTTTTCACCCGACCTCAACCTACACCAGTATCTCCTCCACTCTTTGATGCATTTGTACCTTTCTATCCACCATCTAGATCTCAACAACCTGCTTATTATCAACCTTTTGGTTTCTCTCATCTTCCAGTACCTCCTCCACCATCTTCATCCAAAAAACCACGATCCCAAGTCAACACCTCTCAACCACGTCCCAAGGCTACAGCCTCTTCATCTACACCTATTATCCCTCCAAGGGAACCACCACAAGTCTATCCTGAGCCTCCTCAAAAGGATAAAAACCCAATGGACCAGTATCACTATCATACTGTCCAGCCTCACCTTTCAGACTCCTCTGATTCCTCTGAGCCTGAAACACCCAATTTCTCCTCATCTTCCTCATATGACTCATCAAACACCTCCACTGATTCTGAGTCCGAATATGCTGACATCACAGGCATATTAATGGCCACTGAGACTGCAGACCCAAGTGCTTCTACTTCCACTCCTATTGTAGAAGATGACCCTCCAGACCAAGCGTCTCAAACAGACCCAGTGCCACCACCAGTCCATGACCACTCCACTAAACCATCCTCAGCATCTTGGTTCACATTTGATGACATTCCCCGTCACAAATAGGCAGCTCGATTTCAAGAATTAGCTGCTTGGATTGATCTTCAAAGTACCAAGCCTTCTGCTCAATCTCAAACCGTCCTTCGTGAATTCATGGCCCGTTCCACGGGTTCTTTACGAGACTGGCTAGAGAGCTTAGGAGAATTCAGACAACTCCAATTCATTGAAGCTCCGGTTGGTACAGCCCTCAATATCATTCATGAGCAGTTCCTCGGTGAAAAAACTGCCTCCACTGAAGCAGACAGAAAAGAATACCACCAGATGAAATGCTGCTCTCTCAAACGCCATCTGTTGGATGCTCACTACAAAAGAATGAGCATTCTCTTCTACAAGCTCAATGGCTTCAACGAGCCATCTTTGAAACATGTCTTCATTGCTTCTCTTCCTGCTGAGTTACAGCCTGATCTTCAATGAAAGCTCACAGCCACCAATATGAGCATAGCTGATATCTCTTTGGGAAAGATTTTCCAAATGGCCATCTTATCTCTTGACAAGCTCTGTGAACAGAAAGCATTCTTCAAAGATCTCATGGAAGACAAAAAACCTTTCTCTGATGCTTGTCGCAAACCTCACCTCAAGATAGAATGCAAAGATGAAAAGAAGTGTACCTGCTCACCCAAACAGAAAAAACACTTTCAGAAACACTTCCACAAAAAATCCTCCTCCAAACAACCTTTCCGGTATTTCAGAAAGAAAGATCCTTCTCAGTACCGAAAGAAAAAGTCCAACCGTTGTTTCATTTGCAAGAAACGCGGTCACTTTGCCCGAAATTGTCCCAACAAATTGGCCAAAGCTGTTCGACTTATCCATCATCTTGAAGATTCTTCTCTGTTATCTGAGAATGAGGATGTTGAATCTAATTTCTCAGAACAATCCACACAAGATGACCACACAGCCTTTCTCATTGCTAAATCATCTGATTCTGACGACATTTCAGTCATCTCCACTGTCCAGACTGTTAACCATGTCTCCACCATTCCTCGTCCCTCTCTCAAAATGTCCATCCTTCCATCTAAATTCCATAAACCTATCCCTGTTATTGGGTTCCTTGACACTGGTGCAGACACCAGTATGATTGATCCCTCTGTCCTTCCATCCACCTATTGGGAACCTCATTCCAAGCTCTTTCGAGCCGTTAATGGTGAAACCTTTGAAACCACTTTGATTACCAAAAAACCCATTGGTATTCAATTCTTTCCGAATTGCATAATTTGGAAAAAGATTGTAGCCTCCAAACTCCCTGATAAAGATTTGCTCATCGGTTTTGATATACTTCATCTGGTCAAAAACCTTTTCCTTACTAGTTCTGGAGTTCGCTACAAACAAATGTTCATGCCTTATACAGATACTCTACGTCTGTATACACTCTCTGAAACACCATCTCCATATAGCCACATCTCACAAAAGTTCTTAGCCTACTGTCCAGAAACCCATTCTCAATTCCATCATCCTTCACCTCTTTGAAAAAATGAAAACTTTTTCATTCACCTTCCTTTCAAACTCAACGAAGACATCAACCCCACAAAAGCCTCACATCCGGGTATGTCTCCTTCAGACCTCTTGCTTGCTAAGCAAGAATGTTCTCAGTTACTTGAACAAGGTCTTATTGAGTCTACTGATTCAGATTGGGCTTGTCAAGCCTTTTATGTCGAAAAAAGATCTGAATTAGTTCGTGGCAAGAAAAGATTAGTCATTGATTATCAACCACTCAACACCTTTCTTAAAGATGATAAATTTCCCCTTCCAAAAATCCAAACCCTGTTTGTCCATCTCCAAGGGGCTCGAATTTTCTCTAAGTTCGATCTCAAAGCTGGTTTTTGGCAACTTGGTATTTCACCAATCGACCGTCACAAAACTGCCTTCTGCATCCCTGATGCCCATTATCAATGGACAGTCATGCCTTTTGGTCTCAAAGTCGCTCCCTCCTTATTTCAAAAAGCCATGACAAAAATCTTCAATCCTATTCTCCATCATGCATTGGTTTACATTGACGATATTTTATTATTTTCCTCTGACCATGAGAGCCACCAGAAGCTCCTTTTGGATTTCTTTAATGTTGTGCAGGCACATGGCATTATGCTTTCCGAAAAGAAAAGCAGCATAGGAAAAGAATCTATTGACTTTCTTGGCATGGTGATCAAAGACGGCCAGTACCAGCCTGGTCCCCACATTGCAGTTGAATTATTAAAGTTTCCGGACACAAATCTCAGCCGCAAGCAGATACAACAATTTCTCAGAATTGTTAACTATGTCCGTGACTGTATCCCAAGAGTTGCGCTTCACACCAGCCAGCTGTCTCGCATGCTCAAGAAACAATGCCCTCCATGGGGCCCAACTCAGACAGAAGCTGTCAAGCAGCTCAAGGTGATAGCTCAATCACCTCCTCCACTCCGAATTCCAACAAATGGCCAGCGCATCCTCCAGACTGATGCCAGCGATGATTATTGGAGTGCTGTTCTTCTTGAAGACATCAATGGCGTGCGTCACTTCTGTGCACATGCCAGCGGCCAATTCAAAGAATCTGAAAAGAACTACCATGTGATTTACAAGGAGATTCTCGCAGTCAAGTATGGGATTAAAAAATTCGAATTCCATCTTATCAGCCACAAATTCCTCATCAACATGGATAATTCCTCTTTTCCCCGCATCTTTGACTTCAAGAACAAATTGCTACCTGACAAGCAATTACTTAGCCTCAAAACCTGGTTTGCTAAATACGACTTCACTGTTCAACATATCAAAGGCAACCAGAACCTTATTCCCGACTTCCTGACCCGTCCAACTATAAATAAGCCTACCCTCATCTCCTCGATTCACACCATTCCAGTTATAGCCATGAATCGCCAACTTCCCTTCAAAGCTCTTAACCAGAGAAATTTTCCCATGAACATCTCTTTCCAGTCAGCCTACCAGTTACAAGATTTTGCAAAGAAGTTTGTCTACAGGTATTTCTTTAATGTTCACTCCAAGACACTTGACCGATTTCCTAATCTTTGCATGGAGCATTTGTTTCTCACAGGCCTCACTCTGTCTTCTCTCACCATCTCCGAAGATGAGCTTTGGTACATGTGGTGCCTCACCACTTTGTATGCTACAAAGCTAGTTTTCCCCATCAAACCAGTCTTGACTCACCTCACCACTCCAGAATTCTCTCCAGACCTCCTATGGACTCTCTTTGAATGGTATTCGCCTCTCACATGGTGGCGCCAACAACTCCAGCATTTGTTTACCTTTCACAACTTAGACAAAATGCCCGAACAAGAAGCCAACATGTGGCATTCAGCCTTCATTGTCCACAGGCCTTACTTCCAACATCCAGAAACCAGAGACTATTGGACCCAGGACATGGCATATGAATGGCAAACCTATTCTCATCCTTATCAGTTCATCCATAATACCACAGTCACTTCTGCTCTTAAAGCCTATCTTATGGAACTCAACAATGTTCCTCCACCTGCCACAAATATTCACCGCACCTCCATTGGACCATCACACACCCTTGAACTCATTCCAAAAGCACAAGGTCATACTCCAAGTTCCAGTTCAACAGGTTCAAGTTCACGTCCTCAAGGTATCCTCGTTATGGAACAACGTCCTGACTACACCAATGCCTTATTTCAAGACGCACAGGACCCATGGGAAGACTTTCAGTCCATCCTACCTACGGATACTCCTCATTCTTCATCACAACCCATGTCTGCCGATGATGAAGACAAGGTTCTCCAAGCTGAGCAGTATCTGGACAAGCGACAACGACGCCGACACAAGCGCCGATATGAAAAAGAAACAGGCGACGTGTCCCCAATGCGTTATCCATCCACGCCATGATTGTCGCTCTCACATCACTTTCCACGCAACACATGTGACTCCCGTTTGTCTTTTGTATATGTGTCAAGTCTATGTCGGTGTGCTTTATTTTAATGTCCGAGTCTATGTCGGTGTGCTTTACTTTATGCCAAAAGTCCATGTAAGTATGTCTTACTTTAATGCTTGTCTTTTGTAAGAGTCATGATTGGCTTACTTTATTTTAAGCAAAGGTGTGCTACATGTCAAAATCACTTGAGAGACCATGTTCTCAAGGATTGCCTATATAAAGCACCCTTAGTTTCACTTGTAAAGGGAGGCCAAGGAGCCAAGAGCCAATTTCGAAATAAAAGCTTAAGTTTCTCTCAAACATGTTTCCTTAAACCTCTCCCTCTCTTCTAGGATTCAAAGAAGTTAGTTAAGTTACAAATGATACGCTCACCTCGTTTTCAAATCTGAGTATGCTCTGCACTTGCCTCGTTTGAGGATCCTGTGCAACAGAAAGGTCCTGCTTTTATCCACACAAAACCGATTTTTATCCAACGAAAATGTTTTCTCACAACGTTCACCCTCTTTGAAGGCCATGAGTACCGTGTTTTCGGGTGGTATCGTGAAAAACCCGTTTTCAAGTAAATGAATTTCGGATTTGGTATTTGGTGGATAAGGGTATATCGGCGGGAAACTCTCGACGTAAATTCCAGAGCCGAACCCGAATGGGCGGTAGTCTGGTCTGCACTGAGAGATCACAAGCCACGTACCACATAACCCACTGGTATCAGAGAAGAGAAGTGGCAATAATGTTCATCAAATTCTCCAATGGTTTGTTCAATTTATTTTGTTGCTTTACAAATTAAGTATATTTAGCTAAATTTTTTACACTGAGTGTTGATACCTAATTTTTCTTGCCTAGAGTTAAGCCAAGTGCGACAGATGAAGGCACACCTGAACACATAGTAGCAAACAAAAAGCGGTGAAATAGGGTTAGAGAAGGGGATTTCTCGTGATTCTGATCTAATGCTTAAGTTAGTGGCTGAAAAATTCAAGTTGAATCATAAAACTAGAGTTCAAGAGAACTTACCTCTCTTTAAGAGGGTAGCACAGCATTTATTGTATACCACATTTTTAGGTTCCCTTATTTTGGCGAATGAGGGCACTTATTGACTTCACCTCCTGTATTTAAGGAGGTCATGGGATGGTGGCGTAGTTGGCATAATTTGACCCCTAGGTCGTGCCCCTACTTTCGTGTGCTTGGTGGTTTGGTAGTCAATTTTTCATCCATTATTATCGTGTTTCTGTGAGTCTCTTCTATTAATAAGCCTTATTCTTACATTTTCGCCCTACTGGCTTAGTGTCTTTTACTAATTCATGGCCTCGATTGAGAGTTCCTTGTTTCCAACCTCAAGGAGTCCTTAATTCCACGTGGTGATCCTTGTTCCTACATTTGAGGGATCCTAATTTCCCTTTGGAGATCTTAACCCCTCTAGGTGGTATGAAATTAATTTCCATATCAATACATATCCTCAGTTCATGAAAGGAATTTTTGAAATTCAAAAATCTCTTTCTATGACTAAATAAATAGTAAATACATGCTTACACATGTTCGCATGGCATAACCCTTTTACTTACTGATTTTGTTTTATACAATTCCTCCTCTGCACCTCTCATGTTTAGCAGGAGAGATATTCCTTATCACTTGAACTTGAATAGCTCTTAAGAGACTTTGGAGCATTATGGAGTATATTCCAGTATTCCAGAGGAGCTTTCTAAGTTATAGCCCATTTTAAGATATTGATTGTAGACACTTCTCAACAAGATGAAGTATTTTGATCACGATATTAGAAGTTTCATTATTTAAGAGCGAGTGATGAGGTATGATGAAGTCAAGTTGCATTTGATGTAGCCCTTTTGTGATAAGACAACATCGGTTGTAGTACTCTAGAGGCAAGCCGCATCTAGTGTAATCTTTTGCCAATCATCAATATGTTAGATGGCTTGCATACACTTTCGCACCTGGGTAGCTCGATCATTTTCTTAAATAGTATTGTTGTATCCTTACCTGGGTACTTTATAATTGATAAATTTTATCAAGTCTAGGGAAGAAATCAATTTGAAGCATATCTTTGTGTTTCCTCTCTACCCATTATGTAGGTCATTTTCATTTTGTAGCTTTTGCCTTTACCTTGTTCATTTTGGCGATTAGATTTGCAAAGATTGATCGTATAGCTTCAATATATTCCTCCTTCTTGAGCAATTCTTCACACTTATGAAGTTTATAAGCACGCTTGTCTCTGGTTAATTATTTTTTCCTTGGTGGCGATTTTCCTTTGGCAACTGTATATTTTTGTCTTGAGGCAAGTTAAATTGCCTAGATGACTTCTACATGTCTGGTTTCATAATTAAATGCTTATCATTTCTGGCAATATGTCTTAATATTTTCACATTTGCTCATACCGCAATTATGCATGCTTGAATGCATTTTTGCACAATTAGTAATTTCGTGCTTGAATGTACTGTTGCGCAATTGGCAATTATTCATGCTTAAATGCACTTTTGCGCAGTTAGTAATTATTCGTACTTAAATGCACTTTGTTCCGATGGTGATAATTGGTGCTTTATCTGCACTTTGTTATATTGGTGAAAATTTATGCTTTATCTACACATTATTTTAATGGTGACAGTTCATGCTTAGTTGGCACATTATTCTGATGGTGATAATTCATGCTTAGTCGGCATGTTATTATGGTCACAACAATTTTTGCTTGACCGCACATTATTCTGATGGTGATAATTCGTGCCTAATTAGTACATTATTTTAATTGCAATAATTTGTACCTAGCGGCATATTATTCTAGCAGCGATAATTCACACTTAATCTACACGTCAAGAAGATGGTGATAATTTGTGCTTATTGAGCACATTATTCTAGTTGCAATAATTCATGCCTAGCCAACACATTATTTTGATAGTGATAATTCGCGCTTAATCTACACACTGCTCATGTTCCCATCATAGGATTTGTTGATATTGGCAATCCTCCCATCCCATTTTTGGGAAAAGCATACAAAATATTTCAAAGCTACTAATGGAGAACTGTTTCATACGAGTTTAATTACCAAAAAATCCATTGGTATTCAATTCTTTCCAGGATGTGTTCTTTGGATCAAATTTCTTGGATCCAATCTTCCTGACAAAGATCTTTTAATCGAGTTTGATATTCTTTACCTAGTTAAAAAAACTCCATATAATAGCTATCATGTGATTATTTTCTATCTCAAACTCTCCCCCTTCATATGATCCTTTTAAATCTTGTTTTCTTCCTTACTATCCAGAAGGTCACAGCTAGTTCTTTCATCCTTCTCCCCTATGGAAAAATGAAAACTTCTTCATGAAGCTCCCTTTTAAGCTTAACGAAGACATTAACCTAACCAAAGCTACTCATCTAGGCATGACGCCAACTGATGACACCAACTGATCTCAAACTAGCCCAAGAAGAATGTTCCCAGTTGTTAAAACAAGGCCTCATTGAGCCTACAAATTCTGAGTGGGCTTGTCAAGCTTTTTATGTGGAAAAGCGGTATGAAATAGTAAGAGGAAAAAAATGTCTTATTATTGATTATTAGCCTCTCAACTGTTTCCTTAGAGATGATAAATTCCCCTTGCTAAAAATCCAATCTTTATTTGTTCACATCCGGGATGCTAAGGTCTTCTCAAAATTTGACCTTGAGGCAGGTTTCTGGAAATTAAGAATTCATCCTCGTGACAGACCCAAAACAACTTTTTGCATTCCAAATGCCTTATTATTGATTATCAGCCTCCCAACTGTTTCCTTAGAGATGATAAATTCACTGCCAATGGAAAGTAATGTCATTTGGCCTCAAGGTATCCCCTCACTTTTTCAAAAGGCCATGATCAAGATCTTTGAACCTATCTTCATCATGCACTTGTCTATATAGATGACATGCTATTATTCTCTAAAGATCATGATTCTCATCATCAATTACTTTCCCATTTTCTTGAGATAGTGGAAACATATGGCATAATGTTGTCTGACAAAAAAAGTATCCTAGGCCAAGACACTGTTACCTTTCTTTGCATGACACTAAAAGATGGATACCATAGTCCTGGTCCACACATAGCCCAGGAAATCATTCATTTTCCAAATGAGCACTTGTCATAAAAGTAGATCCAGTAGTTCCTAGGTGTCATCAATTACCTTTAGGAATTCTTTCCACATGTAGTTGTTCATACTAGCCAGCTTTCAAAGATGCTCAAGAAAACAGCCCCACATCCAAACTACTGCTGTCCAACATCTCAAGCAAATTGCTCAGCATCCTCCTTCATTGAGAATTCCTATTGATGGACAGCGTATCCTCTAAACTAATGCAAGTGATGAATTTTGGGGAGTTGTTCTTTTGAAAAAACATGATGGATAACGCCTTGGGGACACGTCGCCTGTTTCTTTTTCATATCGGCGCTTGTGTCGGCGTCGTTGTCGCTTGTCCAGATACTGCTCAGCTTGGAGAACTTTGTCTTCATCATCGGCAGACATGGGTTGTGAAGAAGAATGAGGAGTATCCGTAGGTAGGATGGACTGAAAGTCTTCCCATGGGTCCTGTGCGTCTTGAAATAAGACATTGGTGTAGTCAGGACGTTGTTCCATAACGAGGATACCTTGAGGACGTGAACTTGAACCTGTTGAACTGGAACTTGGAGTATGACCTTGTGCTTTTGGAATGAGTTCAAGGGTGTGTGATGGTCCAATGGAGGTGTGGTGAATATTTGTGGCAGGTGGAGGAACATTGTTGAGTTCCATAAGATAGGCTTTAAGGGCAGAAGTGACTGTGGTATTATGGATGAACTGGTAAGGATGAGAATAGGTTTGCCATTCATATGCCATGTCCTGGGTCCAATAGTCTCTGGTTTCTGGATGTTGGAAGTAAGGCCTGTGGACAATGAAGGCGGAATGCCACATGTTGGCTTCTTGCTCGGGCATTTTGTCTAAGTTGTGAAAGGTAGACAAATGCTGGAGTTGTTGGCGCCACCATGTGAGAGGTGAATACCATTCAAAGAGAGTCCATAGGAGGTCTGGAGAGAACTCTGGAGTGGTAAGGTGAGTCAGGACTGGTTTGATGGGGAAAACTAGCTTTGTAGCATACAAAGTGGTGAGGCACCACATGTACCAAAGCTCATCTTCGGAGATGGTGAGAGAAGACAGAGTGAGGCCTGTGAGAAACAAATGCTCCATGCAAAGATTAGGAAATCGGTCAGGTGTCTTGGAGTGAACATTAAAGAAATACCTGTAGACAAACTTCTTTGCAAAATCTTGTAACTGGTAGGCTGACTGAAAAGAGATGTTCATGGGAAAATTTCTCTGGTTAAGAGCTTTGAAGGGAAGTTGGCGATTCATGGCTATAACTGGAATGGTGTGAATCGAGGAGATGAGGGTAGGCTTATTTATAGTTGGACGGGTCAGGAAGTCGGGAATGAGGTTCTGGTTTCCTTTGATATGTTGAACAGTGAAGTCGTATTTAGCAAACCAGGTTTTGAGGCTAAGTAATTGCTTGTCAGGTAGCAATTTGTTCTTGAAGTCAAAGATGCGGGGAAAAGAGGAATTATCCATGTTGATGAGGAACTTGTGGCTGATGAGATGAAATTCGAATTTTTTAATCCCATACTTGACTGCAATAATCTCCTTGTAGATCACATGGTAGTTCTTTTCAGATTCTTTGAATTGACCGCTGGCATGTGCACAGAAGTGACGCACGCCATTGATGTCTTCAAGAAGAACAGCACTCCAATAATCATCGCTGGCATCTGTCTGGAGGATGCGCTGGCCATTTGTGGGAATTCGGAGTGGAGGAGGTGATTGAGCTATCACCTTGAGCTGTTTGACAGCTTCTGTCTGAGCTGGGCCCCATGGAGGGCATTGTTTCTTGAGCATGCGAGACAGCTGGCTGGTGTGAAGTGCAACTCGTGGAATAAAGTCACGGACATAGTTAACAATTCCGAGAAATTGTTGTATCTGCTTGCGGTTGAGATTTGTGTCCGGGAACTTTAATAATTCAATTGCAATGTGGGGACCAGGCTGGTACTGGCCGTCTGTGATCACCATGCCAAGAAAATCAATAGATTCTTTTCCTATGCTGCTTTTCTTTTCGGAAAGCATAATGCCATGTGCCTGCACAACATTAAAGAAATCCAAAAGGAGCTTCTGGTGGCTCTCATGGTCAGAGGAAAATAATAAAATATCGTCAATGTAAACCAATGCATGATGGAGAATAGGATTGAAGATTTTTGTCATGGCTTTTTGAAATAAGGAGGGGGCGACTTTGAGGCCAAAAGGCATGACTGTCCATTGGTAATGGGCATCAGGGATACAGAAGGCAGTTTTGTGACGGTCACTTGGCGAAATACCAAGTTGCCAAAAACCGGCTTTTAAATCGAACTTAGAGAAAATTCGAGCCCCTTGGAGATGGACAAACAGGGTTTGGATTTTTGGAAGGGGAAACTTATCATCTTTAAGAAAGGTGTTGAGTGGTTGATAATCAATGACTAATCTTTTCTTGCCACGAACTAATTCAGATCTTTTTTCGACATAAAAGGCTTGACAAGCCCAATCTGAATCAGTAGATTCAATAAGACCTTGTTCAAGTAACTGAGAACATTCTTGCTTAGCAAGCAAGAGGTCTGAAGGAGACATACCCGGATGTGAGGCTTTTGTGGGGTTAATGTCTTCGTTGAGTTTGAAAGGAAGGTGAATGAAGAAGTTTTCATTTTTCCAAAGAGGTGAAGGATGATGGAATTGGGAATGGTTGTCTGGACAGTAGGCTAAGAACTTCTGTGAGATATGGCTATATGGAGATGGTGTTTCAGAAAGTGTATACAGACGTAGAGTATCTGTATAAGGCATGAACATTTGCTTGTAGCGAACTCCAGAACTAGTAAGGAAAAGGTTTTTGACTAGATGAAGTATATCAAAACCTATGAGCAAATCTTTATCAGGGAGTTTGGAGGCTACAATCTTTTTCCAAATTATGCAATTCGGAAAGAATTGAATACCAATGGGTTTTTTGGTAATCAAAGTGGTTTCGAAGGTTTCACCATTAACGGCTCGAAAGAGTTTGGAGTGAGGTTCCCAATAGTTTGATGGAAGGACAGAGGGATCAATCATACTGGTGTCTGCACCAGTGTCAAGGAACCCAATAACAGGGATAGGTTTATGGAATTTAGATGGAAGGATGGACATTTTGAGAGAGGGACGAGGAATGGTGGAGACATGGTTAACAGTCTGGACAGTGGAGATGACTGAAATGTCGTCAGAATCAGATGATTCAGCAATGAGAAAGGCTGTGTGGTCATCTTGTGTGGATTGTTCTGAGAAATTAGATTCAACATCCTCATTCTCAGATAACAGAGAAGAATCTTCAAGATGATGGATAAGTCGAACAGCTTTGGCTGATTTGTTGGGACAATTTCGGGCAAAGTGACCGCGTTTCTTGCAAATGAAACAACGGTTGGACTTTTTCTTTCGGTACTGAGAAGGATCTTTCTTTCTGAAATACCGGAAAGGTTTTTTGGAGGAGGATTTTCTATGGAAGTGTTTCTGAAAGTGTTTTTTCTTTTTAGGTGAGCAGGTACACTTCTTTTCATCTTTGCATTCTATCTTGAGGTGAGGTTTGCGACAAGCATCAGAGAAAGGTTTTTTGTCTTCCATGAGATCTTTGAAGAATGCTTTCTGTTCACAGAGCTTGTCAAGAGATGAGATGGCCATTTGGAAAATCTTTCCCAAAGAGATATCAGCGATGCTTATATTGGTGGCTGTGAGCTTTCGTTGAAGATCAGGCTGTAACTCAACAGGAAGAGAAGCAATGAAGACATGTTTCAAAGATGGCTCGTTAAAGCCATTGAGCTTGTAGAAGAGAATGCTCATTCTTTTGTAGTGAGCATCCAACAGATGGCGTTTGAGAGAGCAGCATTTCATCTGGTGGTATTCTTTTCTATCTGCTTCGGTGGAGGCAGTTTTTTCTCCGAGAAACTGCTCATGAATGATGTTGAGGGCTGTACCAACCGGAGCTTCAATGAATTGGAGTTGTCTGAATTCTCCTAAGCTCTCTAGCCAGTCTCGTAAAGAACCCGTGGAACGGGCCATGAATTCACGAAGGACGGTTTGAGATTGAGCAGAAGGCTTGGTACTTTGAAGATCAATACAAGCAGCAAATTCTTGAAATCGAGCTGCCCATTTGTGACGGGGAATGTCATCAAATGTGAACCAAGATGTTGAGGATGGTTTAGTGGAGTGGTCATGGACTGGTGGTGGCACTGGGTCTGTTTGAGACGCTTGGTCTGGAGGGTCATCTTCCACAATAGGAGTGGAAGTAGAAGCATTTGGGTCTGCAGTCTCAGTGGCCATTAATATGCCAGTGATGTCAGCATATTCGGACTCAGAATCAGTGGAGGTGTTTGATGAGTCATATGAGGAAGATGAGGAGGAATTGGGTGTTTCAGGCTCAGAGGAATCAGAGGAGTCTGAAAGGTGAGGCTGGACAGTATGATAGTGATACTGGTCCATTGGGTTTTTATCCTTTTGAGGAGGTTCAGGATAGATTTGTGGTGGTTCTCTTGGAGGGATTATAGGTGTAGATGAAGAGGCTGTGGCCTTGGGACGTGGTTGAGAGGTGTTGACTTGGGATCGTGGTTTTTTTGATAAAGATGGTGGAGGAGGTACTGGAAGATGAGAGAAACCAAAAGGTTGCTGATAAGCAGGTTGTTGAGATCTAGATGGTGGATAGAAAGGTACAAATGCATCAAAGAGTGGAGGAGATACTGGTGTAGGTTGAGGTCGGGTGAAAAGAGATGGTCGAACCTTTTCAGCATCAATTCTGGATACCTCAGCTTTGAGTTTTCTGATCTCGGCTTCTTTGGAATTGAACTCTGGACCCCAGATATGATTCTTAATCATATATCTGAGATCGGTGTCTAGCTCAGAAATCCGGTCGTGGAGAGGGATGTACATTTGATCCAAGCGACTGGTGATGGAATCAACTTTGGTTTCAGTCTGGGAGACTTGAGTTGCAACACGGTCAATTTTCTTACCGAGTTGTTGGAGAGAATGGTTTTGAGCATTGGCATTTTTGGTTTGCCAATTCAAGACAGCTTCATATTGTTTTGGTTCTTCAGGTTGTCCAGAGGCTGTAACTGGAGATTGCACAAAAGGTTTGGAGGTAACACGGGTTTGTGGATCTGTTTGTTTTTCAAGGGGTGGAAAGGAGTTTTCATAAGAGTGACTTGAAAACATAAGGCAAGACCTGATTGGTTGAACAGGAGGTTTTGGATCCGGTGGAGGTTGTGGAGGATAAGAAGCTTTTTTCTTTTTCTTTTTCTTTCTCTGCATAACTTCCAATTCTTCTTCAATTTCATCAATATCCGTATCATCCAAACAAGGACAATCCGGATTGCACATATGGGCTTCTGGGACATCCCATAGAAAGTGACCATTAAGCTTGGCAGGATAGACTGGATATCCTTCGGATGAAAAGCCATGAATAGGAAGGTTTTCTTCTTGACCAGTTTGCACTGCTGTGATCATAGCAGTATAAGAAAGCCGTGGAACGTCTGGACTAGGCTCTTTATCGGGAGGTTGAAAGCTCAGATGGATTTGGCCATTTGGACGTCTGGTAAAAGTGGCTTCTGTGGCTTGAACTGGTTCAGAATTCTGGTGAAAGTGCTCATAATTGGTTAGCCATTCAAGAGGCATGAGTTTGAGCAGATCTTGTTTTGGAATTTGTTTGGGGATTTGGATGATGGTAGGAATTTTATCTGTCTCCGCCAATATCATCAAAGCATCAGAAGTTGTGTGTGGTGTAGGAAGGTCGAGTGCATGATTTTGTAATCGATACACTATTTGGTGATGGAGGGTTGCAATCTTAGAGGTAGGTGTTTGTTCTGCTCCTTGGAGCTGGATTTGGACTTTAAGTGTTGTTGGAAGGTTGGGATCCTCAAGAGAGAGGTTGAAGTTTGGGTAAAAGGTTAAGAGGACACTACCAGCATGAAGGGTTGTCAGAACGGTTCCAATGACTGCATGTTGGTACTCCTTGAACCTGGTGTCTAGGAGAGCAATCCTAGCTGTGACAGGTAAGCCTTTGCGCCCATGAAGGGTGAGAATCAACCGGACACCACCAAGATGGAGGTGTGTGTAGCCTTCTCGTTTCCAGTTGGCTATGAGGTCGGAAGGTATCTCCATAGTGACGTATTGTTCACTCTGAGAAGCTTGTAAAGCACACTGGTCTAGTCTTGAAGACTGGACATATTCTTTTGGAAGTGGTCTTTTAGTGGAGATGAGAGTGCGAATACTTCGGGTGAAGGACTTTTGTTGTTTGTAGAGGTTGTAAGGACTCATGAGGGGAAACTGGGACTCAGTGACTTGAGCAGATTCGGGAATATAAGAATATTCCACAAGGTTTTCTATTTTAGAGGCTATGTGTTTAGAGCATGATTGAGGAAGAGATAGAATAGAAGAAAGAGAAATAGGAGATGAAGACGATGTAGAAGCTGAAGATGTGTTTGTTTCCATGGTGAGAGAGTTCTCTTCTAGGAGATCAAATGATTAATCAAATTACTAAGGATACCACCTCGGCTTTGGGTGTGGCTCTGATACCAGTGGGTTGTTGTACGTGGCGTTCTACCATATACACTTATCCACCAACTACCAAATCCGAAATTCATTTATATTGAAAACGGGTTTTTCACGATACCACCCGAAAACACGGCACTCATGGCATTCAAAGAGGGTGAACGTTGTGAGAAAACATTTTCGTTGGATAAAAATCGATTTGATGTGGATAAAAACAGGACCTTTCTGTTGCACAGGATCCTCAAACGAGGCAAGTGCAGAGCATACTCAGATTTGAAAACGAGGTGAGCGTATAATTTGTATCTTAACTAACTTCTTTGAATCCTAGAAGAGAGAGAGAGGTTTAAGGAAACATGTTTGAGAGAAACTTAAGCTTTTATTACGAAATTGGCTCTTGGCTCCTTGGCCTCCTCTACAAGTGAAACTAAGGGTGCTTTATATAGGCAATCCTTGAGAACATGGTCTCTCAAGTGATTATGACACACAGCACACCTTTGCTTAAAATAAAGTAAGCCAATCATGACTCTTACAAAAGACAAGCATTAAAGTAAGACATACTTACATGGACTTTTGGCATAAAGTAAAGCACACCGACATAGACTCTGACATTAAAATAAAGCATGCCTAGAAAGACTTGAAATAAAATAAAGCATACCGACATAGACTTGACACATATACAAAAGACAAACGGGAGTCACATGTGTTGCATGGAAAGTGATGTGAGGGCGACAATCATGGCGTGGATAGATAACGCCTTGGGGACACATCGCCTGTTTCTTTTTCATAGCGGCGCTTGTGTCGGCGTCGTTGTCGCTTGTCCAGATACTGCTCAGCTTGGAGAACTTTGTCTTCATCATCGGCAGACATGGGTTGTGATGAAGAATGAGGAGTATCCGTAGGTAGGATGGACTGAAAGTCTTCCCATGGGTCTTGTGCGTCTTGGAATAAGACATTGGTGTAGTCAGGACGTTGTTCCATAACGAGGATACCTTGAGGACGTGAACTTGAACCTGTTGAGCTGGAACTTGGAGTATGACCTTGTGCTTTTGGAATGAGTTCAAGGGTGTGTGATGGTCCAATGGAGGTGTGGTGAATATTTGTGGCAGGTGGAGGAACATTGTTGAGTTCCATAAGATAGGCTTTAAGGGCAGAAGTGACTGTGGTATTATGGATGAACTGGTAAGGATGAGAATAGGTTTGCCATTCATATGCCATGTCCTGGGTCCAATAGTCTCTGGTTTCTGGATGTTGGAAGTAAGGCCTGTGGACAATGAAGGCGGAATGCCACATGTTGGCTTCTTGCTCGGGCATTTTGTCTAAGTTGTGAAAGGTAGACAAATGCTGGAGTTGTTGGCGCCACCATGTGAGAGGCGAATACCATTCAAAGAGAGTCCATAGGAGGTCTGGAGAGAACTCTGGAGTGGTAAGGTGAGTCAGGACTGGTTTGATGGGGAAAACTAGCTTTGTAGCATACAAAGTGGTGAGGCACCACATGTACCAAAGCTCATCTTCGGAGATGGTGAGAGAAGACAGAGTGAGGCCTGTGAGAAACAAATGCTCCATGCAAAGATTAGGAAATCGGTCAGGTGTCTTGGAGTGAACATTAAAGAAATACCTGTAGACAAACTTCTTTGCAAAATCTTGTAACTGGTAGGCTGACTGAAAAGAGATGTTCATGGGAAAATTTCTCTGGTTAAGAGCTTTGAAGGGAAGTTGGCGATTCATGGCTATAACTGGAATGGTGTGAATCGAGGAGATGAGGGTAGGCTTATTTATAGTTGGACGGGTCAGGAAGTCGGGAATGAGGTTCTGGTTTCCTTTGATATGTTGAACAGTGAAGTCGTATTTAGCAAACCAGGTTTTGAGGCTAAGTAATTGCTTGTCAGGTAGCAATTTGTTCTTGAAGTCAAAGATGCGGGGAAAAGAGGAATTATCCATGTTGATGAGGAACTTGTGGCTGATGAGATGGAATTCGAATTTTTTAATCCCATACTTGACTGCAATAATCTCCTTGTAGATCACATGGTAGTTCTTTTCAGATTCTTTGAATTGACCGCTGGCATGTGCACAGAAGTGACGCACGCCATTGATGTCTTCAAGAAGAACAGCACTCCAATAATCATCGCTGGCATCTGTCTGGAGGATGCGCTGGCCATTTGTTGGAATTCGGAGTGGAGGAGGTGATTGAGCTATCACCTTGAGCTGTTTGACAGCTTCTGTCTGAGCTGGGCCCCATGGAGGGCATTGTTTCTTGAGCATGCGAGACAGCTGGCTGGTGTGAAGTGCAACTCGTGGAATAAAGTCACGGACATAGTTAACAATTCCGAGAAATTGTTGTATCTGCTTGCGGCTGAGATTTGTGTCCGGAAACTTTAACAATTCAACTGCAATGTGGGGACCAGGCTGGTACTGGCCGTCTTTGATCACCATGCCAAGAAAGTCAATAGATTCTTTTCCTATGCTGCTTTTCTTTTCGGAAAGCATAATGCCATGTGCCTGCACAACATTAAAGAAATCCAAAAGGAGCTTCTGATGGCTCTCATGGTCAGAGGAAAATAATAAAATATCGTCAATGTAAACCAATGCATGATGGAGGATAGGATGGAAGATTTTGGTCATGGCTTTCTGGAATAAGGAGGGTGCGACTTTGAGACCAAAAGGCATGACTGTCCATTGATAATGGGCATCTGGGATGCAGAATGCAGTTTTGTGACGGTCGCTTGGTGAAATACCAAGTTGCCAAAAACCGGCTTTTAAATCGAACTTAGAGAAAATTCGAGCCCCTTGGAGATGGACAAACAGGGTTTGGATTTTTGGAAGGGGAAACTTATCATCTTTAAGAAAGGTGTTGAGTGGTTGATAATCAATGACTAATCTTTTCTTGCCACGAACTAATTCAGATCTTTTTTCGACATAAAAGGCTTGACAAGCCCAATCTAAATCAGTAGACTCAATAAGACCTTGTTGGAGTAACTGAGAACATTCTTGCTTAGCAAGCAAGAGGTCTGAAGGAGACATACCCGGATGTGAGGCTTTTGTGGGGTTAATGTCTTCGTTGAGTTTGAAAGGAAGGTGAATGAAGAAGTTTTCATTTTTCCAAAGAGGTGAAGGATGATGGAATTGGGAATGGTTGTCTGGACAGTAGGCTAAGAACTTCTGTGAGATATGGCTATATGGAGATGGTGTTTCAGAAAGTGTATACAGACGTAGAGTATCTGTATAAGGCATGAACATTTGCTTGTAGCGAACTCCAGAACTAGTAAGGAAAAGGTTTTTGACTAGATGAAGTATATCAAAACCTATGAGCAAATCTTTATCAGGGAGTTTGGAGGCTACAATCTTTTTCCAAATTATGCAATTCGGAAAGAATTGAATACCAATGGGTTTTTTGGTAATCAAAGTGGTTTCGAAGGTTTCACCATTAACGGCTCGAAAGAGTTTGGAGTGAGGTTCCCAATAGTTTGATGGAAGGACAGAGGGATCAATCATACTGGTGTCTGCACCAGTGTCAAGGAACCCAATAACAGGGATAGGTTTATGGAATTTAGATGGAAGGATGGACATTTTGAGAGAGGGACGAGGAATGGTGGAGACATGGTTAACAGTCTGGACAGTGGAGATGACTGAAATGTCGTCAGAATCAGATGATTCAGCAATGAGAAAGGCTGTGTGGTCATCTTGTGTGGATTGTTCTGAGAAATTAGATTCAACATCCTCATTCTCAGATAACAGAGAAGAATCTTCAAGATGATGGATAAGTCGAACAGCTTTGGCTGATTTGTTGGGACAATTTCGGGCAAAGTGACCGCGTTTCTTGCAAATGAAACAACGGTTGGACTTTTTCTTTCGGTACTGAGAAGGATCTTTCTTTCTGAAATACCGGAAAGGTTTTTTGGAGGAGGATTTCCTATGGAAGTGTTTCTGAAAGTGTTTTTTCTTTTTAGGTGAGCAGGTACACTTCTTTTCATCTTTGCATTCTATCTTGAGGTGAGGTTTGCGACAAGCATCAGAGAAAGGTTTTTTGTCTTCCATGAGATCTTTGAAGAATGCTTTCTGTTCACAGAGCTTGTTAAGAGATGAGATGGCCATTTGGAAAATCTTTCCCAAAGAGATATCAGCGATGCTCATATTGGTGGCTGTGAGCTTTCGTTGAAGATCAGGCTGTAACTCAACAGGAAGAGAAGCAATGAAGACATGTTTCAAAGATGGCTCGTTGAAGCCATTGAGCTTGTAGAAGAGAATGCTCATTCTTTTGTAGTGAGCATCCAACAGATGGCGTTTGAGAGAGCAGCATTTCATCTGGTGGTATTCTTTTCTGTCTGCTTCAGTGGAGGCAGTGTTTTCACCGAGGAACTGCTCATGAATGATGTTGAGGGCTGTACCAACCGGAGCTTCAATGAATTGGAGTTGTCTGAATTCTCCTAAGCTCTCTAGCCAGTCTCGTAAAGAACCCGTGGAACGGGCCATGAATTCACGAAGGACGGTTTGAGATTGAGCAGAAGGCTTGGTACTTTGAAGATCAATCCAAGCAGCAAATTCTTGAAATCGAGCTGCCCATTTGTGACGGGGAATGTCATCAAATGTGAACCAAGATGCTGAGGATGGTTTAGTGGAGTGGTCATGGACTGGTGGTGGCACTGGGTCTATTTGAGACGCTTGGTCTGGAGGGTCATCTTCCACAATAGGAGTGGAAGTAGAAGCATTTGGGTCTGCAGTCTCAGTGGCCATTAATATGCCAGTGATGTCAGCATATTCGGACTCAGAATCAGTGGAGTCGTTTGATGAGTCATATGAGGAAGATGAGGAGGAATTGGGTGTTTCAGGCTCAGAGGAATCAGAGGAGTCTGAAAGGTGAGGCTGGACAGTATGATAGTGATACTGGTCCATTGGGTTTTTATCCTTTTGAGGAGGTTCAAGATAGATTTGTGGTGGTTCTCTTGGAGGGATTATAGGTGTAGATGAAGAGGCTGTGGCCTTGGGACGTGGTTGAGAGGTGTTGACTTGGGATCGTGGTTTTTTTGATAAAGATGGTGGAGGAGGTACTGGAAGATGAGAGAAACCAAAAGGTTGCTGATAAGCAGGTTGTTGAGATCTAGATGGTGGATAGAAAGGTACAAATGCATCAAAGAGTGGAGGAGATACTGGTGTAGGTTGAGGTCGGGTGAAAAGAGATGGTCGAACCTTTTCAGCATCAATTCTGGATACCTCAGCTTTGAGTTTTCTGATCTCGGCTTCTTTGGAATTGAACTCTGGACCCCAGATATGATTCTTAATCATATATCTGAGATCGGTGTCTAGCTCAGAAATCCGGTCGTGGAGACGGATGTACATTTTATCCAAGCGACTGGTGATGGAATCAACTTTGGTTTCAGTCTGGGAGACTTGAGTTGCAGTCATTGGAACCGTTCTGACAACCCTTCATGCTGGTAGTGTTCTCTTAACCTTTTACCCCAACTTCAACCTCTCTCTTGAGGATCCCAACCTTCCCACAACACTTAAAGTTCAAATCCAGCTTCAAGGAGCAGAACAAACACCTACTTCCAAGATTGCAACCCTCCATCACCAAATAGTGTATCGATTACAAAATCATGCACTTGACCTTCCTACACCACATACAACCTCTGATGCTTTGATGATATTGGCTGATACAGACAAAATCCCTACCATCATCCAAATCCCCAAACAAATTCCAAAACAAGATCTGCTCAAACTCATGCCTCTTGAATGGCTAACCAACTATGAGCACTTTCACCAGAATTCTGAACCGGTTCAAGCCACAGAAGCCACTTTTACCAGACGTCCAAATGGTCAAGTCCAACTTACTTTTCAAACTCCTGATGCTCAGCCTACTTCAGACGTTCCACGGCTTTCTTATACTGCTATGATCACAGCAGTACAAACTGGTCAAGAAGAAAACCTTCCTATTCATGGCTTTTCATCCGAAGGATATCCAGTCTATCCTGCCAAGCTTAATGGTCACTTCCTATGGGATGTTCCAGAAGCCCATATGTGTAATCCGGATTGTCCTTGCTTGGATGATACGGATATTGATGATATTGACGAAGAATTGGAAGTTATGCGGAGAAAGAAAAAGAAAAAGAAAAAAGCTTCTTATCCTTCATCATCTTGCACATCCTTTCCTCCACAACCTCCACCGGATCCTAAACCTCCTGTTCAACCAATCAGGTCTTGTCTTATGTTTTCAAGTCACTCTTATGAAAACACTTTTCCACCCCTTGAAAAACAAACAGATTCACAAACCCGTGTTACCTCAAAACCTTTTGTGCAATCTCCAGTTCCAGCCTCTGGGCAACCTGAAGAACCAAAACAATATGAAGCTGTCTTGAATTGGCAAACCAAAAATGCCAATGCTCAAAACCATTCTCTCCAACAACTCGGTAAGAAAATTGACCGTGTGGTGACGGGGAATGTCATCAAATGTGAACCAAGATGCTGAGGATGGTTTAGTGGAGTGGTCATGGACTGGTGGTGGCACTGGGTCTGTTTGAGACGCTTGGTCTGGAGGGTCATCTTCGACAATAGGAGTGGAAGTAGAAGCACTTGGGTCTGCAGTCTCAGTGGCCATTAATATGCCTGTGATGTCAGCATATTCGGACTCAGAATCAGTGGAGGTGTTTGATGAGTCATATGAGGAAGATGAGGAGGAATTGGGTGTTTCAGGCCATGGGGTCCCTCTCAAACTGCTGCAGTTTAACATCTAAATAAGATTACCTAGTATCCTTTTCCACTAAAGATTCCCATTGAAGGACAGCGCATTCTCCAAATAGATGCAAGTGATGAGTATTAGGGTACAGTACTTTTAGAAAAGCTTGACGAAAAAGAAGCTTACTATGCTCATGCCAGTGGTCAGTTCAAAGAATAAAAAAAGCACTATCACGTAATTTACAAGGAAATCTTATTAGATTAGACAACTCCTTTTTTCAGAAGATTCTTAATTTAAAAAACAAAACACTTATAGACAAACACCTTCTCTGTCATAAGACATGGTTTTCCAATATATGATTTTTCATTCCAACATATCAAGGGAGATCAAAATCTCATTCCTTATCTACTTTCCAAGCCTCCATCTTCAGCGACTTTTACTCTCATCTCCTTCTTTATTACAATACTAGTGATCTTCATGAATTCTTCTTTTTTCCAATGGGAGACAAGATCCGTTGGAATCTCTAGGGTGACATACTATTCCAATTGTGTTGCTTGAAGAGCATACTAGTCTAGTCGGGATGACTGGACATATTCTTTAGGAGCAGGTCTTTTGGTTGAGATCAAAGTCCTAACACTTCGAGTAAAGGAGTTTGGTCTTTGATATAGTTTGTATGGGCTTATGAGAGGCATAGAAGATTCACTGATCTAGGCTGAATCAGGGACATAAGAATATTCAACAAGGGTTTCTATTTTTGAGGCAAGGTGTTTAATACAGGTTTTCGGAAGTGATAGTGATGGAGAAAGAATAACAGGAGCAAGATTTTCTGAGTTGGATGAAGAAGCCATTAGAGAAGTTTTTCCTCTATTCACTAATTAAAACAGATAGAAAGATCTCAAAATTGTTAATGGTTCAACCCTCTACAGGGTCCAATGATCCATTTCCTTTATCTTCTCCTCCAACAACACCGATTATTGAAGAAGTAGAGTTAGATACCAATCCCACTATACCTTCTCATGACAATCCTCCTAAACCTTCAAATGGCCATGGTTTACCTTTAATGATATCCTGAAAGTCAAATGGCCAGTTCGATGCCAAGAGTTTTGGATAGATGTTCAGATGCTCAAAACAGGAGCATCATCTCAAACAGTCCTTAAAGAAATGTTTTGGGTTATATAATCTTTTAAGAAACGTTTTAATGTTTGATGCTAAATACTAAAGCTTTACGATCATTGAGCCTATTGGATCACTGCGCCTATTGTCGTATCAAAGCCATCCCAATCCTTGAAAATTTTAAGTTTTCTAAAACCCCATTTTTCATGATCAAAATGGTATAATTTAAGTCTTTTTTTTTCTGTTTTGATCTCTAGACTTTAGGAGCAGAGAGAACTTCTCCTTTATGGCTTCCACTTCATTTTCCATTCCTTCCAATCTTTTTACTCTTTCTTCTACTCTTTCTTTACCCAACTCTTGCACTTCTCATACCACCAATAAGATTGAAAACCTTGTAGAATATTATTACATCTATGAATCCGCCCAAATTAGTGAGTCATCCTACCCTTTCATCAGCCCTTACCAGCTGTACAAACGACCCAGTTCCTTTACCCCCAGTATTCGCACCCTCATCTTTACCAGACGGCCTCAACCTAAAGAATATATCCAGTCTTCTTGCCTAGATCAATGTGCTCTTCAAGCAACTTCTGGTGAGCAATATGTCATTCTGGAAATACCCTCAGAGTTGATTTCAGATTGGAAACGAGAAGGTTATAACCATCTCCATCTTGGAGGAATCTGATTAATCCTTACCCTTCATGGGAGAAAGGGATTACTGGTCACAGCTCGAATTGCTATGCTCGACACCCGGTTCAAACAGTACTAAGACACTGTTATAAGTATTGTCCTCACAATCCTTCATGCAGGAAGTGTTTTACTAACCTCCCACAACCTTGAAAGTACAAGTCCAAATTCAAGGTGCAGAATAAATTTCCTCCGCCAAAATTGCCACTCTCCATCATCAACTGGTCTATAGGCTTCAAAATCATGCCTTAGATCTACCCACTCCAGAAACACCATTCTGACACCCTCATGTTATTAGCCAAATCTGACTAAATCCCAACAATAATCCAGATCCTAAGATAAATTCCCCGTCATGAGCTCATCAAGCTTATGCCTCTTGAATGAATCTCCAACTATGAATAGTTCCATAATAATACAACTCCAATTCAGACATCTGAAAGTATGTTTAAAAAATGACAAGATGGAACAGTCAGAATGACTTTTAAACCACCTCCAAGTGCTCCGCAAGAGCCTCCTCGGCTCTCCTTTACCTATTCTTCAATGATCACAGCTGTGTAGACACCTCAAGAAAATCTGCCCATTACTGGGTTTAATTCTCAAGGTTACCCTATTTATCCAGCGAAGCAAAATGGCAATTTCCTATGGGATGTTCCAGGCTCAGGCATGTGTGACCCATATTGTCCTTGCTGGGATGATTAGGAAGAGGACGGTGATTATGCCACTACAAGGAAAAAAGAAATCTAAAAAGAAAAAACCTCCAGTCTCATGTCACCACTGTGATCCCAAACCACCACAACATCCGCCACCTCCACCAGCTCCATTACCCTTTTACAAAAAAGAACTCAAATGGATTGCAAAGCATTGCAAATCTGAGATTCCATTACCAATCCTAAATCCAACAACACCACTGACTTGTATGATGTTTTCGTCTACTTCTTCAAACTACTCTTCTCCCGTTTCTTTAGACACCCACACAAATTCACAACGAAATGTTGTGCCCAAACCCTTTATCCCTTCAGCTATAACCTCAACTGGTGACCTTGAACCACCTAAACCTTTTGAATCAGTCCTCAACTGGCAAACCCAAAATGCCAGAGCACAAAATGATACTTTGTTGAATATCAATGTAAAAGTAGAGAAAATTAGTTTACGAACTGAACAACTTGAGACGAAAGTTGACTCCATTGCAGCAGATCCACTAAAATCTCTAGTTCAGAATTACTCAACTCGACTTCGAGTTACGAACCATGCTTGCCCAGCACTACTATGGCCCAAAATTTGACCAAAAAGAAAAGGAAATCAGACGCTTAAAAGCTGAGCATGATCAGATTGAATCTGAAAAACAAAGACCTACCCTTTTTACCGCATCACCTCCTATCCCTTCCATCGGTCCAACTTATTATCCATTTGCCTCTATGCTTTTCCCTATTCGACAGTATGATCCTTCTAAGTTATTTGGTATGACTCATACTCTTTTTAGAGATAATCCATTGCCACCACCACCTAAACCTAAACCTCAACCACGACCCATCACAATTCATTAATGATCCATTTACATTCTTGGACACCAATCCCCTGGTTCTACACCGGCATCACTGCCCGCACCTCCACCACCAACTTTATCCCAACCTCCTACTTAATCTAAGGACAAAGAACCCATCACCAGTTTAGTGCCCACACAGTCGACCACTCATCTACTATAGATGATCAAACTTCTGATTCAAATCTAGTTGTTTCAGATAGTCATACCAAGACCGACACAGAATCTTCAGTATCCCCCAGTAACTCTGAAAAGTCCTATGCTGATATCACCAAAATCTTGATAGCTCAACCTGATCAACCTGCCCAAGGCCAAACCTCTCATATAGAACCATATGTTGATATTCCCTCTAAAGTTGAAGAAGAGATGCATGAATCTTCTGCAATAAATCAACCTCCGCCAGCTCAAGCCCAAACCGGTCCACACAGTCAAAACTTGTCAAATAGTCCATGGTTCACCTTTGATGATATCCCATCTTCTAAATGGCGTGACCGACTTAATGAAATGTCTGTCTGGATTGACCTCCAAATGCTACGGCCTGGAGCAACAACTCATTCAGTCCTTAGAGAATTTGCTACTCATTTTACAGGTGCTCTATGAGATTGGTTTGATTCTTTAGGCCAATATCGCCAATCACAATTTGTTCAATTACCAGAAGTCTCAAGTGCCCTTGCAGTTCTTCATAATCAATTCCTAGGAGACCCAGCTGCAGTTTTTGAAGCTGCACGATAAGACTATCTCAACATGAAATCCTGCTCACTTAATGCTAAGGATCTTGATTTCCATTACAAACAAATGTCCCTACTATTCTATAAGCTTAATGGATTCAATGAGCCGACATTAAAGCACGTCTTTCTGGCTTCCCTTCCAAAAGACCTACAACCAGACATATAAAGGCAACTCACCGCATCCAATTTTGTCCTTGACAACATCTCTCTTGGCAAAATCTTCCAGCTTGCTAAAACATGTTTTGACAAACTTTGAGAGCAGAAACAGTTTTTCAAAGAACTATTGAAAGATAAAGAACCATTCAAGAGTGCCTGAAAAAAGCCTTACTTACAGATCAAATGCAAACATAAGAAGGATTGTGATTGCAATCCTAAAAAGAAAAGGCATTTTCGAAAATTCAAAACTCCAGACTTTTCATCCAGACCTCGCAGATCCAGAAAGCCTTATAGATTCTTCAGAAAGAAGTCATCTTCTTCTAGAGAATTTAAACGGAAAAAATCAAGCAGATGTTTCATCTACAAGAGAAAAGGTCATTATGCTAAAAATTGTCCCAACAAAAGGGAAAAATCTATTCGGCTAGTTGAGCATCTTCAAGCCATTACAGATTACTCCCCAGAAAAGGACGAATTGGAATTCTATTTCAGTGAACAAGATGAACCCAATGATGAAACCATGTTCACACTATAGAATTGCTTTAATAACTCAAACAGTGATCAGTCCCAAGTAATTTTCCACCAACAGTTACTGTCCCTTGATAATATTGTTCCTATACCATGTTATCGGCCAAGAAAAGCTATTGTTCCTACACTGGATAGAGTATGAAGAACATTTTAAAGCCGTCAATGGAAAACTATTCACCACCTTTTTGATTACCAAAAACCTTATTGGTATTCAAATTTTCCCAAATTGCGTCATTTGGACCAAGGTTATTGCTTCAACCCTTCCTAATAAGGATATCTTGTTAGGCTTTGACATCCTTCACTAGATCAAACACCTCCAAATCATTTCCACTAGAATTCGAGTCAAATCTTTGTTCAAACCTTTCACAGACATTCTGAAACCTTACAATCTGTCTGAAACCCCCCAGTCCTACCAAGATGTTTCCACCAAACTTTTAAGTTTCTGTCCAGAGTCCCATTCAGAGTTCACCCATTCAAACCCATTGTGGAAAAATAAGTCTTTCTTCATTAAGTTACCTTTCCAATTAAATGAAGACATTAGCCTGACCAAAGCTACTCATCTAGGAATGAGTCCTTCTGACTTACTCCTAGCCCAACAGCAATGTTCACAATTGTTAGCCTAAGGTCTAATCGAGCCCACGAATTCTCAATGGGCTTGCCAAGCCTTTTATGTTGAAAAGCAATCTGAAATTGTTTGAGGAAAGAAACACTTAGTCATTGACTATCAGCCACTCAATATGTTTTTGAAAGATGACAAGTTTCCTTTGCTCTGACAATAAAGCATGTTTACTTTTCTAAAAAATGCTCAGATCTTTTCAAAATTTGATTTAAAATATGGTTTTTGGCAATTAGGCATTGAACCCTCTGAACATTACAAAACTGCCTTTTGTATCACAAATGCTCATTTTCAATAGATAGTCTTACCCTTCGGCCTCAAAACTGCCTCATCAATTTTTCAAAAATCCATGGTTAAAATCTTTCAGCCTATCCTGATTCATGCATTGATTTACATTGATGATATCTTGCTTTTTTCAGGATCACATGATGAACATCGCCAACTGTTAACTCAATTTTATGTTATTGTCTAAAGTCATGGAATCATGTTATCGGCCAAGAAAAGTACCATTGTTATAGATAATATTGAATTTCTTGGTATTGATCATAAAAGATGGCCATTATCAGCTAGGAAAGCACATTACCCAAGAATTGCTTCACTTTCCATATCAGCAACTTTTCAAAAAAGCAAGTTCAACAGTTTCTCGGCATTATCAATTACATCCGTGATTTCATCCCACATGGGGATCGCTACACTCATCACCTCTCGGCTTTATTGAAAAAGAAGCCCCCAGAGTAGAATGTTGACCACACCACTGCTGTCACTACACTAAAGCAAATTGTGCAAAATCCGCCTACCTTAAAGTTGATTGCTGATGGAAAGCGCATACTGCAAACAGACACGAGTGATGAATTATGGGGTGCCATCCTCCTTGAAGAAATCCATAGAATAGAACACTTTATCACTCATACTAGTGGACATTTTTCTAACACACAAAAGCATTACCATAGCGTGTTGAAAGAAATCTTAGCGGTAAAGAATGACATCAAAAAGTTTGAGTATCATCTGATTGGCCACCATTTTCTTATCTGAATGGATAGTTCAACCTTCCCCAATATCCTCAATTTCAAAGGTAAAATTGTTCCCGAAAAGATGTTTCTCAGATTAAAAGATTGGTTTTCCAAATATGATTTTTCGGTTAAGCATATAAAGGGGTCCCAGAACCTCATCCTTGATATGCTCTCCAGACTCTCAAAACTAGAAAAACCTCTCACCCTGTTTTTCACAATATACCACTTTCCTATCATCTCCATGGCTACATCACTACCCCCAGAAGCTCTCACCAAGAAAACTTTTCCCTTTGACAAAAACTTCTCCTCTGTCTTTGCCATCCAAGAGTTTGCAAGAAAAGTTATTTTTTGCTTTTTCATGAAAGCCTACTTTCTAGCAGACTCATTTCCATTTTCCACCTTCCACCCAGAAAATCTGTTCCTCACAAGTTTAACCCTTGACCCATCTAGAGAAATCACTGAAGATGAGTTATGGTATATTTGGTACCTAACTATTCTTTATGCAACCAAACTAATCCTGCCAATTACTCTCACTTTGGAACATCTCCTTAATCCCGACAAAGCCACCTCTCTTACTTGGACATTACTTGAATGGTTTTCCCCCATACCATAGTGGAGAAAGAAACTACAGCAACTGTTAGAGATTTACAATCTTGAATGTATCTCTGCCTCTGAAGCACAATTGTTTACCTCAATATTCATCATCCATAGGCCATACTTCCAGCATCCCGATACAAACCTCTTCTGGTCTCTAGACCAAGTATATGAATGGTTTACTGCACCTCACCCAGTTGTCATTGACAATGAAATCCAATCCCAGTGGGTTGTGTGGTACGTGGCTTGTGATCTCTCAGTGCAGACCAGACTACCGCCCATTCGGGTTCGGCTCTGGAATTTACATCGAGAGTTTCCCGCCGATATACCCTTATCCACCAACTACCAAATCCGAAATTCATTTATTGAAAACGGGTTTTTCACGATACCACCCGAAAACACGGCACTCATGGCCTTCAAAGAGGGTGAACGTTGTGAGAAAACATTTTCGTTGGATAAAAATCGATTTGATGTGGATAAAAGCAGGACCTTTCTGTTGCACAGGATCCTCAAACGAGGCAAGTGCAGAGCATACTCAGATTTGAAAACGAGGTGAGCGTATCATTTGTAACTTAACTAACTTCTTTGAATCCTAGAAGAGAGAGAGAGGTTTAGGGAAACATGTTTAAGAAAAACTTAAGCTTTTATTTCGAAAGTGGCTCTTGGCTCCTTGGCCTCCCCTTTACAATGAAACTAAGGGTGCCTTATATAGACAATCCTTGAGAACATGGTCTCTCAAGTGATTATGACACGTAGCACACCTTTGCTTAAAATAAAGTAAGCCAACCATGACTTGTACAAAAGACAAGCATTAAAGTAAAACATACTGACATAGACTCTTGCAAAAAGTAAAGCACACTGACAGAGACTCTGACATTAAAGTAAAGCATGCCTAGAAAGACTTGAAATAAAATAAAGCACACCGACATAGACTTGACACATATACAAAAGACAAACGGGAGTCACATGTGTTGCGTGGAAAGTGATGTGAGAGCGACAATCATGGCGTGGATGGATAACGCCTTGGGGACACGTCGCCTGTTTCTTTTTCATATCGGCGCTTGTGTCGACGTCGTTGTCGCTTGTCTAGATACTGCTCAGCTTGGAGAACTTTGTCTTCATCAGCGGCAGACATGTGTTGTGATGAAGAATGAGGAGTATCAGTAGGTAGGATGGACTGAAAGTCTTCCCATGGGTCCTGTGCGTCTTGGAATAAGACATTGGTGTAGTCAGGACGTTGTTCCGTAACAAGGATTCCGTGAGGACGGGAACTTGAACCTGTTGAACTGGGGCTTGGAGTATGACCTTGTGCTTTTGGAATGAGTTCAAGGGTGTGTGATGGTCCAATGGAGGTGTGGTGAATATTTGCGGCAGGTGGAGGAACATTGTTGAGTTCCATAAGATAGGCTTTAAGGGCAGAAGTGACTGTGGTATTATGGATGAACTGATAAGGATGAGAATAGGTTTTCCATTCATATGCCATGTCCTGGGTCCAATAGTCTCTGGTTTCTGGATGTTGGAAGTAAGGCCTGTGGACAATGAAGGCTGAATGCCACATGTTGGCTTCTTGTTCTGGCATGTTGTCTAAGTTGTGAAAGGTAGACAAATGCTGGAGTTGTTGGCGCCACCATGTGAGAGGTGAATACCATTCAAAGAGAGTCCATAGGAGGTCTGGAGAGAACTCTGGAGTGGTGAGGTGAGTTAGGACTGGTTTGATGGGGAAAACTAGCTTTGTAGCATACAAAGTGGTGAGGCACCACATGTATCACAGCTCATCTTCGGAGATGGTGAGAGAAGACAGAGTGAGGCCTGTGAGAAACAAATGCTCCATGCAAAGATTAGGAAATCGGTCAGGTGTCTTGGAGTAAACATTAAAGAAATACCTGTAGACAAACTTCTTTGCAAAATCTTGTAACTGGTAGGCTGACTGGAAAGAGATGTTCATGGGAAAATTTCTCTGGTTAAGAGCTTTGAAGGGAAGTTGGCGATTCATGGCTATAACTGGAATGGTGTGAATCGAGGAGATGAGGGTAGGCTTATTTATAGTTGGACGGGTCAGGAAGTCGGGAATGAGGTTCTGGTTGCCTTTGATATGTTGAACAGTGAAGTCGTATTTAGCAAACCAGGTTTTGAGGCTAAGTAATTGCTTGCCAGGTAGCAATTTGTTCTTGAAGTCAAAGATGCGGGGAAAAGAGGAATTATCCATGTTAATGAGGAACTTGTGGCTGATGAGATGGAATTCGAATTTTTTAATCCCATACTTGACTGCGAGAATCTCCTTGTAAATCACATGGTAATTCTTTTCAGAGTCTTTGAATTGACCGCTGGCATGTGCACAGAAGTGACGTACGCCATTGATGTCTTCAAGAAGAACAGCACTCCAATAATCATCGCTGGCATCTGTCTGGAGGATGCGCTGGCCATTTGTGGGAATTCGGAGTGGAGGAGGTGATTGAGCTATCACCTTGAGTTGCTTGACAGCTTCTGTCTGAGCTGGGCCCCATGGAGGGCATTGTTTCTTGAGCATGCGAGACAGCTGGCTGGTGTGAAGTGCAACTCGTGGAATAAAGTCACGGACATAGTTAACAATTCCGAGAAATTGTTGTATCTGCTTGCGGTTGAGATTTGTGTCCGGGAACTTTAATAATTCAACTGCAATGTGGGGACCAGGCTGGTACTGGCCGTCTTTGATCACCATGCCAAGAAAGTCAATAGATTCTTTTCCTATGCTGCTTTTCTTTTCGGAAAGCATAATGCCATGTGCCTGCACAACATTAAAGAAATCCAAAAGGAGCTTCTGCTGGCTCTCATGGTCAGAGGAAAATAATAAAATATCGTCAATGTAAACCAATGCATGATGGAGAATAGGATTGAAGATTTTGGTCATGGCTTTTTGAAATAAGGAGGGTGCGACTTTGAGACCAAAAGGCATGACTGTCCATTGATAATGGGCATCAGGGATGCAGAAGGCGGTTTTGTGACGGTCGCTTGGTGAAATACCAAGTTGCCAAAAGCCGGCTTTTAAATCGAACTTAGAGAAAATTCGAGCCCCTTGGAAATGGACAAACAGGGTTTGGATTTTTGGAAGGGGAAACTTATCATCTTTAAGAAAGGTGTTGAGTGGTTGATAATCAATGACTAATCTTTTCTTGCCACGAACTAATTCAGATCTTTTTTCGACATAAAAGGCTTGACAAGCCCAATCTGAATCAGTAGACTCAATAAGACCTTGTTGGAGTAACTGAGAACATTCTTGCTTAGCAAGCAAGAGGTCTGAAGGAGACATACCCGGATGTGAGGCTTTTGTGGGGTTAATGTCTTCATGGAGGGTTGCAATCTTGGAGGTAGGTGTTTGTTCTGCTCCTTGGAGCTGGATTTGGACTTTAAGTGTTGTTGGAAGGTTGGGATCCTCAAGAGAGAGGTTGAAGTTTGGGTAAAAGGTTAAGAGGACACTTCCAGCATGAAGGGTTGTCAGAACGGTTCCAATGACTGCATGTTGGTACTCCTTGAACCTGGTGTCTAGTAGAGCAATCCTAGCTGTGACAGGTAAGCCTTTGCGCCCATGAAGGGTGAGAAACAACCGGACACCACCAAGATGGAGGTGTGTGTAGCCTTCTCGTTTCCAGTTGGCTATGAGGTCGGAAGGTATCTCCATAGTGACGTATTGTTCACTCTGAGAAGCTTGTAAAGCACACTGGTCTAGTCTTGAAGACTGGACATATTCTTTTGGAAGTGGTCTTTTAGTGGAGATGAGAGTGCGAATACTTCGGGTGAAGGACTTTTGTTGTTTGTAGAGGTTGTAAGGACTCATGAGGGGAAACTGGGACTCAGTGACTTGAGCAGATTCGGGAATATAAGAATATTCCACAAGGTTTTCTATCTTAGAGGCTATGTGTTTAGAGCATGATTGAGGAAGAGATAGAGTAGAAGAAAGAGAAATAGGAGATGAAGACGAAGTAGAAGCTGAAGATGTGTTTGTTTCCATGGTGAGAGAGTTCTCTTTTAGGAGATCAAATGATTAATCAAATTACTAATGATACCACGTAAGGAATAGGTTTTTGACTAGATGAAGTATATCAAAACCTATGAGCAAATCCTTATCAGGGAGTTTGGAGGCTACAATCTTTTTCCAAATTATGCAATTCGGAAAGAATTGAATACCAATGGGTTTTTTGGTAATCAAAGTGGTTTCGAAGGTTTCACCATTAACGGCTCGAAAGAGCTTGGAGTGAGGTTCCCAATAGTTTGATGGAAGGACAGAGGGATCAATCATACTGGTGTCTGCACCAGTGTCAAGGAACCCAATAACAGGGATAGGTTTATGGAATTTAGATGGAAGGATGGACATTTTGAGAGAGGGACGAGGAATGGTGGAGACATGGTTAATAGTCTGGACAGTGGAGATGACTGAAATATCCTCAGAATCAGAGGATTCGGCAATGAGGAAAGCTGTTTGGTCATCTTGGGTTGACTGTTCTGAAAAATTGGATTCAACATCCTCATTCTCAGATAACAGGGAAGAATCTTCAAGATGATGGATAAGGCGAACAGCTTTGGCCGATTTGTTGGGACAATTTCGGGCAAAGTGACCGCGTTTCTTGCAAATGAAACAACGGTTGGACTTTTTCTTTCGGTACTGAGAAGGATCTTTCTTTCTGAAATACCGAAAAGGTTTTTTGGAGGAGGATTTTTTGTGGAAGTGTTTCTGAAAGTGTTTTTTTCTTTTTGGGTGAACAAGTACACTTCTTTTCATCTTTACATTCTATCTTGAGGTGAGGTTTTCGACAGGCATCAGAGAAGGGTTTTTTGTCTTCCATGAGATCTTTGAAGAATGCTTTCTGTTCACAGAGCTTGTCAAGAGATGAGATGGCCATTTGGAAAATCTTTCCCAAAGAGATATCAGCTATACTCATATTGGTGGCTGTGAGCTTGCGTTGAAGATCAGGCTGTAACTCAACAGGAAGAGAAGCAATGAAGACATGTTTCAAAGATGGCTCGTTGAACCCATTGAGCTTGTAGAAGAGAATGCTCATTCTTTTGTAGTGAGCATCCAACAGATGGCGTTTGAGAGAGCAGCATTTCATCTGATGGTATTCTTTTCTGTCCGCTTCAGTGGAGGCAGTTTTTTCACCGAGAAACTGCTCATGAATGATATTGAGGGCTGTACCAACCGGAGCTTCAATGAATTGGAGTTGTCTGAATTCTCCTAAGCTCTCTAGCCAGTCTCGTAAAGAACCCGTGGAACGGGCCATGAATTCACGAAGGACAGTTTGAGATTGAGCAGAAGGCTTGGTACTTTGAAGATCAATCCAAGCAGCAAATTCTTGAAAGCGAGCTGCCCATTTGTGACGGGGAATGTCATCAAATGTAAACCAAGATGCTGAGGATGGTTTAGTGGAGTGGTCATGGACTGGTGGTGGCACTGGGTCTGTTTGAGACGCTTGGTCAGGAGGGTCATCTTCCACAATAGGAGTGGAAGTAGAGGCACTTGGATCTGCAGTCTCAGTGGCCATTAATATGCCTGTGATGTCAGCATATTCGGACTCAGAATCAGTGGAGGTGTTTGATGAGTCATAAGAGGAAGATGAGGAAGAATTGGGTGTTTCAGGCTCAGAAGAATCAGAGGAGTCTGAAAGGTGAGGCTGGACAGTATGATAGTGATACTGGTCCATTGGGTTTTTATCCTTTTGAGGAGGTTCAGGATAGATTTGTGGTGGTTCTCTTGGAGGGATAATAGGTGTAGATGAAGAGGCTGTAGCCTTGGGACGTGGTTGAGAGGTGTTGACTTGGGATCGTGGTTTTTTGGATAAAGATGGTGGAGGAGGTACTGGAAGATGAGAGAAACCAAAAGGTTGCTGATAAGCAGGTTGTTGAGATCTAGATGGTGGATAGAAAGGTACAAATGCATCAAAGAGTGGAGGCGATACTGGTGTAGGTTGAGATCGGGTGAAAAGAGATGGTCGAACCTTATCAGCATCAATTCTGGATACCTCAGCTTGGGTTTTCTGATCTCGGCTTCTTTGGAATTGAACTCTGGACCCCAAATATGATTCTTAATCATATATCTGAGATCGGTGTCTAGCTCAGAAATCCGGTCATGGAGACGGATGTACATTTGATCCAAGCGACTGGTGATGGAATCAACTTTGGTTTCAGTCTGGGAGACTTGAGTTGCAACACGGTCAATTTTCTTACCGAGTTGTTGGAGAGAATGGTTTTGAGCATTGGCATTTTTGGTTTGCCAATTCAAGACAGCTTCGTATTGTTTTGGTTCTTCAGGTTGTCCAGAGGCTGTAACTGGAGATTGGACAAAAGGTTTGGAGGTAACACGGGTTTGTGGATCTGTTTGTTTTTCAAGGGGTGGAAAGGAGTTTTCATAAGAGTGACTTGAAAATATAAGGCAAGACCTGGTTGGTTGAACAGGAGGTTTTGGATCCGGTGGAGGTTGTGGAGGAAAGGATGTGCAAGATGATGGAGGATAAGAAGCTTTTTTCTTTTTCTTTTTCTTTCTCCGCATAACTTCTAATTCTTCATCAATGTCATCAGTATCCGTATCATCCAAGCAAGGACAATCCGGATTGCACATATGGGCTTCTGGAACATCCCATAAAAAGTGACCATTAAGCTTGGCAGGATATACTGGATAGCCTTCGGATGAAAAGCCATGAATAGGAAGGTGTTCTTCTTGACCAGTTTGCACTGCTGTGATCATTGCAGTATAAGAAAGCCGTGGATCGTATGAAGTAGGCTGAGCATCAGGAGTTTGAAAAGTAAGTTGGACTTGGCCATTTGGACGTCTGGTAAAAGTGGCTTCTGTGGCTTGGACTGGTTCAGAATTCTGGTGAAAGTGCTCATAGTTGGTTAGCCATTCAAGAGGCATGAGGTTGAGCAGTTCGTGTTTTGGAATTTGTTTGGGGATTTGGATGATGGTAGGAATTTTGTCTGTATCCGCCAGTATCATCAAAGCATCAGAACTTGTGTGTGGTGTAGGAAGGTCAAGTGCATGATTTTGTAATCGATACACTATTTGGTGATGGAGGGTTGCAATCTTGGAGGTAGGTGTTTGTTCTGCTCCTTGGAGCTGGATTTGGACTTTAAGTGTTGTTGGAAGGTTGGGATCCTCAAGAGAGAGGTTGAAGTTTGGGTAAAAGGTTAAGAGGACACTTCCAGCATGAAGGGTTGTCAGAACGGTTCCAATGACTGCATGTTGGTACTCCTTGAACCTGGTGTCTAGGAGAGCAATCCTAGCTGTGACAGGTAAGCCTTTGCGCCCATGAAGGGTGAGAAACAACCGGACACCACCAAGATGGAGGTGTGTGTAGCCTTCTCGTTTCCAGTTGGCTATGAGGTCGGCAGGTATCTCCATAGTGACATATTGTTCACTCTGAGAAGCTTGTAAAGCACACTGGTCTAGTCTTGAAGACTGGACATATTCTTTTGGAAGTGGTCTTTTAGTGGAGATGAGAGTGCGAATACTTCGGGTGAAGGACTTGTGTTGTTTGTAGAGGTTGTAAGGACTCATGAGGGGAAACTGGGACTCAGTGACTTGAGCAGATTCGGGAATATAAGAATATTCCACAAGGTTTTCTATTTTAGAGGCTATGTGTTTAGAGCATGATTGAGGAAGAGAGAGTGTAGAAGAAAGAGAAATAGGAGATGAAGACGTTGTAGAAGCTGAAGATGTGGTTGTTTCCATGGGGAGAGAGTTCTCTTCTAGGAGATCAAATGATTATTCAAATTACTACAGAGATATCTTCCACACCTCCTTAGGTCCACAACATGACCTCATCATGATCCCTACTCCATCTGCCATATCCAAACCAAAGTCCACATGAATTATTATTAAAGGAGAAAAACCAGACTACACCGACTTCCTTTACCAAGACTCACAAGACCCATGGGAAGAATTTCTTCCTTTAAGTCAACATCTTCAATAGTTTCCCTAGCCGTCCATGCATGAACCAGGGTCATCATCACAACCATCCCAACCTTCAAAAACAGATAAGGCCACTCAGACACCAAGTTTTATGCCTCGTTCATCACTACTCAAACTAGGCTATAGACGAGATTGCCCTTATCCACCTTGTTGTGGTCCCCACTGTAAGCATCCAAAGCTCTCCAAAATCTTTTTCCCACCAACCTCTCATGACACTGACCCCGATGAAACTGACAACTCATCTAAAGATGACTACATGAATCTCCACTCTCCATAAAGTAGTTTGTCTTGTTGTAATAATTATGTTTCACTTTTTACTTTTACTTTAAGCTTTACTTTTATCAAAGTCATACTTTAATCATTAAAGCCCACTTTGTCGCTTTGTAATAATTAAAGTTATGTCATGAAGTATCTTTTACTTTTGCTTTTGTAAAAGATAGGGACCTTGTCCTATTTTCCTGAGAATTCTCTTATATAAAGAGTTCTCCCCGCGCTTAAAAGATAGAGAAGTTTTCAAGAAATAAACTCTCGCGTGTTTTCCATAAGCTATGAATTTCTAAACTCTCTTCTCTCTCTGCAAATGAAGTTCTAGAGAAAGAAAAAGAATAAAGAACAAATTTGTTAATTTTGAAAACTTAAGAAAGTATGCTCTGCACTTGCCTTTTAGTAAGGATCATGTGCATTAGAAAACTTATGATAATTTCTTAAACGATTTGGTACCTTGTTTTAAAGACTAAGGAAAGTCTAGTTTGGGTTATATAATCTTTTAAGAAACCTTTTAAGTTTTGATGCTAAATACTAAAGCTTCACGATCACTGTGCCTATTGCGGTATCAGAGCCATCCCATTCCTTTAAGAGATTGGTTTGAAAGTCTCGACCAATACAAACAACTTCAATTGGTTCAAGCTGAAATTCAATAAGTTTGTGGTATCATTTATGAACAATTCCTTGGAGAAGCTACAGCTGCAAATGAACATACACGTCGAGAGTTCCGTCAAATGAAGTGTTGTTCTTTGCAAATTAAATATCTTGACTTCCATTACAAAAGAATGTCTACAATGTACAACAAACTTAATGGCTTAAATGATCCTTCGTTAAAGCACATCTTCTTAGCATCCCTTCCTAAGGAAATCCAGCTATGATTAAAGAGACAATTCACTATTCATCAGCTGGATATAACCAATCTTTCTTTGGGGAAATCTATCAGTTGGTAGTAAATTGTTTGGAAAAACTCTGTGAACAAAAAGAGTTTTTCAAGGATCTGATGGAAAACAAGTAGCCATTCAAAAGTGTCTGCAAAAAACCTCAAATGTAAAAGTGAGAAAGATTGCACTTGTTCAACCAAGGAAAAATCTCATTTCCAGAAATACCGACACCTACAGAAGAAAAACCGCATTTCATCCAGACCTAAAAAACCCTACCATTTTTTTCTAGAAAAATAGTGACATGATGTTGAAAGTACGGATGGTGGACAATGAAGATCGAGGTGAATTGTTCACCTTCTTGATCAGGGAGAAGATTGAGGTGATGATGATTTATGATAAGGTTGAGTTGTTTTCTCTACTAAAAAATGGGAGAGAACCATTCAAAAAGAGTCCATAATAAGGAATGGGCTTTAGTTGGGTCGGTGAGATGCCTGTACAGAAAAGATAAGCTTAGTAGCATGTAAAAAGTGAGGCACCATAATTCATCTTATGTGATATCTCTGGAGGGATCAATGGTGAGTCCTGTGAGAAAAAGGTGATCAAGGTGGAAACTAGGAAAACCAGATGACTGAGTATGATATATGTTCATGAAGTACCCAAAAAAAATTTCTTAGCGAAATCTTGGATTTCATAGGGACTAGAAAACGTGATATTATAAGGGAAAGATTTCCTTGTAAGAACTGAGTTTGGCAAAGAAGAATTCATGAAGATCACTGGTATTGTAATAGAGGAAGAGATGAGAATAAGAATGGCTGAAGATGGAGTCTGGAAAGTAGATTAGGAATGAGATTTTAATTTCCCTTGATATGCTGGACTAAAAAATCATATTTGGAAAACCATGTCTTAAGACGGAGAAGGTGTTGTCTGGAAGTGTCTTGTTTTTTAATCAAGAATCTTCGGAAAAGAGGAGTTGTCTAATCTGACAAGAAAATTATGGCCAATGAGATGAAATTCAAACTTTTGAATTCCATTTTTTACGGCTAAGATCTCCTTATAGATTACGTGATAGTATTTTTTCGATTCTTTGAACTGACCACTAGCATGAGCACAATATGCTTCTTTTCCATCAAGCTTTTTTAAAAGTACTACATCCCCAATACTCATCACTTACATCTGTTTGGAGAATGTGATGTCCTTCTATGGGAATCTTTAGTGGAAAAGGATACTGGGTAATCTTCTTTAGATGTTGACTCCATGGTGGGGTAGATTTCTTAAGCATTTTTGATAGTTGGCTGGTGTGGATTGTTACATGAGGGAAAAAATCTCAAAGATAATTCATAATGCCTAGAAATTGTTGAATTTGTTTTCTGGACAAGTGTTCATTAGGAAAATGGACCAGCTCTTGAGCTGTGTGTGGACCAGGGCGATAATGGCCATCTTTAATGACCATTCCAAGAAATTCTACTGAATCCTAGCCTAGGATGCTCTTTTTGTCAGAAAGCATGATGCCATGTGAGTCCACAATTTTGAGAAAGTAAATCTTGATGGGAGTCATGGTCTTTAGAAAATATGCTCCGCACTCGCCTCTTTGTAGGATCTTGTACATCAGAAAGTTTTTGGATTTGAGATCGATCATACCAACCACAGTTCATCTTATTTTATAGCCAAGGAGTGGTTTCATCATTGGGAGTGAATATTTTCTCTATATTACACTAATTAATTTCACCATATTTTTCTAATTTTGATCTTAAATATTCTTATTATTTTAGTTAATTTTCAATTTATTTATTTTGTTAAATTAATTTTATTTTGTTAATTTTCATCATAATTTTTATATTTTATTTTAGGGATTAAAGAGGAATTAAATCAAATTATTTAGCAAAAACATCGGCTTGAAAGAATCAAAATAGGAAAAGAATTAAAGAACTAGAAGGAAATATGCACATAAAGAGAACATAATTAAGGGCAATGCAAAATTACCCAATTGTCGAATTAATCTTTTATATGACCCCCTCAAGAACTGATGTGACCTTAATCAATTTAGTCCCCAAGATCAAATCTAAACCTAGAATTGAACGGAACTGCAACCCAATACTTAATGAAAGCACGAACCTTAGTATGTGAGGGTGCCACAATTAGTTATGGAATATTTGATTGATAAGTCAAGAGTTTGAACGCCACGAAAAATCCGATAAGTCCAAAGAGTTTTCTTTTTCATTTTCACTCTCTTTTTTTTTTTGCTTACTCTCTCTCTATAGGCTCACTTAGTCTCAATGAACCTACTTTAGTGTCAATAGAACAAGAGTGATGTTGCGTTGATCAAACAAAAATGAATAATTATTGGTGAAACCATTATGCTTCGCACGTTTGTTGAATTGCCAAGGACGACCATAACAATTGTCCAGCCTGCATTGGCACTACATCACATAACACTTTATCTTCATACATACCAATCCAAAAAGTGATTAGCACTTGTTGGTTCACTTTTACTTCATCACTATTATTCAACCACTGTAGTTTGTATGGCCAGTACTAGTAACATTAGTACAACTTCCTCTATCAATAACATACTACATACTTTGTCTTAAACATAGCACGTAGTATGGAAAATGTTTTCTCATTGCATTAATTCATATTCCTTTACTTGCACACTCAAAGTTCTCCTAGCTAATAAAGCCAATTCCCCAGGGGTTGTATACTCTTCATCTTTGACGTCCTCCAATGGTGACATCTCATGTCCTTTCGTTTCATCTTCAGTTACAATCTCACCGTTATCCCACAAAACCATAACTCTTTTATTCATACATTCACTCGCTATATGCCCCTTGCCTTGACATTTAAAACACTTAATGTGATGATTCCTAATAGTGGGAGTAAGGTGTTACCCTGTGGAGGGATCAGATCTTAGCTTATGTGCAATAGATGCTTGTGCCCTCTCATCTTGCTTCACATAGCTCGACTTCCAAGGAGCGGAGTTCTGCCCCGAACGTGTGTTCTCTACTTGATCCAAACGCTCATGTATATGCTCTAGTTTAGCCCTCATCATCCTTATCGTCTCTCCCATTAATGCTTGAATTTGCAAATTCTGAGTAGTTGTAGATTGATCCTCTTCATTTGTGTTTTGTTTTGGGTTGTGAGACATGGCTAACATCTACAAAAGAAAGTTAGAAGTAATGAGGAATGGACCTCACCTTAGTCCCTTACATGTTTCACACAAGAAAATGATTCACTCAATTTCGCTCATGTTTTACTCATATTTATTTGTTTTTACCCTCTAATATGCTCACACTCTCTTGTCTTTTTCTACTCATAGTAATTCTCACTCGGTTCTTATCCAACTAAGAAATTCACAAAGATTACACCAAGGAGACTCGATTTTCAGGAGCAATAATGCAATGTGTACGTATGGTCAGTTTTGAATTTGGGCAAAAAATTTCACCCATGGGGTAAAACCAATTTTGAACTCTACAAAACGCTAATAAATGAAAAACAAACAAAAGATTTTTAATAGAGGTCGGGGACTCTCTTTGTTTGTTTTTTTTTTTTACTTTTAGGGAAAGGAATAAGTAAAATTTACAGATTTATGGAGAATTAAACAACATGGATGCAAAATTGATGAAAAAAGGAATGCTAAAAATATTGTTCACGTGACACTGTTCATGACTCTTTTTTTAAATAATGGAATAAGAATGAAAATTTTGAAACAAGAATTAAAAATAATAAAGATAGATGAATCTAACCTTGGTGCCTAAGCTCTGATACCAAATGATACGAACTCTCATTAATAATTTTTGCTAAGATTATCGTTTGTGTTCAAAATAAAACATTTGCTTCCAAAAACTTTGAAATAATCAATGTTGGGTTTTCTGTCAACACAAGATTTAAAACATAACATGTAGTGTTGACGGCCTCGGCCTAAAAATACTTTGGCAAAGAATTTTCATTCAATATAGTCCTAGCCATTTCTTGAATTAACCTATTTTTTCTCTCAAAAACTCCATTTTGTTGTGGAGTGATGAAAATTGATGGTCAATGCCAAAATTATTATAGAAATTTTCAAATGAATGATTACTCCTAATGCATATTATTACCATACCCTTTTTCATTTTGAACTTTCCTACAAAATTATTTAAAAGTATCAAGAACATTATCCTTATTAGTTAAGAATAATATCCTTGTGTATCTTGAAAAATCATCAACAATTACAAAGGCATAATACTTGCCACTTAGGCTATCATATCTTGAAGGTCCAAATAAATTTATATGAAGTAGTTGAAGAGATTTTGAAGTACAAATATGATTTTTACTTTTAAATGAGGTTTTGATTTGTTTACTAAATTGGCATGCTTCACAAATTCTATCTTTTTAAAAATCGATTTTTGGAAAATCTTTAACTAAATCATTTTTGGAAATCTTCGAAATTAATTCCATGCTTGTATGTCATAGCCAACCATCATCATGCAATGCCAAAAAACATAAACATGAACACATCTATTTCCTAAAAATAATATTTTGCCATCACATGCATTCTGAACAACACATCTATTCTTATCAAAAACAACTTTATAACCCTTATCACACAATTGACTAGTGTTAAGAAAATTGTGTTTCAAGTTTTCAACCAAACATACATTTTTAATGAGAGTAGAGGATACATTACCAATATTTCCAATACCAATGATTTTTCATTTTGAGTTATCTCCAAATGATACCTTTCCACCGTTTTCAATCTTGGTAAAATTTGAAAGTAAGAGTAATTCCTGGTCATGTGTCTTGAACATCCACTGTCCAGGTACCACTTGTTTTTTCTTTTCTTTGATCATTGCAGAAAACGTTTCTAAGTTTTAGGTACCTAAAACTTCTTGGGTCTTTGACTGTTAGCAATGGTTCCTTTTGGAATCCAAACACATTTCACACCATAATATAACGAATACCTCCTTTGCATGTTATCTAGCATCTTTTGCCTATTTGTAAATTTTAGCACAATTTAATTTAGCTCATTATTCTTCTTCTTAAGCACTTCATTCTCTTTTATCAATTCATCTACATGTGATTTTTCAAACTCATATGAAGTACTTTGTTTACCTTTAAAGGATGTAATTTTATTTTCTAATTCTAATTCTTTTATCTTCTTCAAAGACTCATTGCATTTTTCCAAAACATCCTTTTTATTTGTAAGTTCTAGCATTTTCTTTTTAAGGCATGCATTCTTTTTACCAATTTTTATCCACTCATCATACAATTCTTTGAAGGCATCATGTAATTCATCATATGTAGGAAGATCACTTACCTCATTAAGTTCATCCAATGATTCTTCCCTAATCGCCATGAGAGCTAGATTTGTCATTTCTTGATGGTCTTTATCACTGCTCGTCTCATCATCGCTATCGTCCCATGTAGCTACCATTGCTGTCTTCTTCAACTTGTTGAGAAGAGGACACTCAAACCGTATGTGTCCAGGCTTTTTACATTCATAGCAAGTGATTGACTCCTCCTTTTAATTCTTGAAGTTTCTGAACTTTCTCTGCTCACTAGTTTTCTTGTAGAATTTTGTAAATCTTCTAGTTAACATAGCCATCTCCTCATCATCCAGCTTGCTTTCTTGATCACTCTCATATTTTGAAGCTTTGAGAGCAATGTTTTTCTTCTTCTCCTCCTACCCTTTTTCTACTGCCAAATCTTCTTTATATGAAATGAGAGAGCCAATTAAATCATCAATAGGTAAAAAGTTTAAATTTTTGGCCTCTTTAATGGCAGTCCTTTCAGGTTTCCATTCTTTTGGAAGTGACCTAATGATTTTCTTAACTTTCTCGCTATTTGAAAAAAATTTTCCTAGGGCTCCTAAGGTGTTCACTATGTCAGTAAACCGTGTATACATAGAATACACACTTTTATTTTGTTCCATTTGGAACAATTCATATTGGCAAGTGTATCTACTGATTTTAGACTCTTTAACTTGACTTGTCCCTTCATAAACAACTTCAAGTTTATTCCATATTTCTTGAGCACTCTCACAACTAGATACTCTATGGAATTCTTTCTTATCTAGAGCACAAAATAGAGCATTCATTGCCTTGGAGTTTAAAGACATCTTTTTCTTTTCTAACACACTCCATTGACTTGATGGTTTAGGAATATCATCTCCTTCTTCATTTTTAGTTATAAGCATAAATGGACCATCACAAACAACTTCCCAAATTCCGTAATCTAAGGCTTGCAAATAAATTCTTATCCTAGTTTTCCAATATGGTTAGTCATTATCATCAAAGAACTGTGGTCTCATTGCGGATTGTCATTCCTTAAAGGTTGAGTCATATTGGGTTGTCATTGATCTTTAGCTCTAGACGGTTAAGTCTAAACAAGAGCACATCGCTTTGAAACCAAATGAAATACAAGTTATGCATCCTAAAAGGGGGGTGAATTGGGTTTTTAAAACTTAAGCTAAGCAAACCACACAATAATTCAATCTAATGCCTTAATGAAATCGAAAGCAATAAATTCAATAAATCAGAAAAATAAAAGAGTAAGGGAAGAGAAACAAACACAAGGATTTTAATGTGGTTCGACAATCCCTGCCTATGTCCTTGCCTTCAAGCACATTGGGCTTGAAGATTTCACTATCCAAGCCTCCCAAGGCTTCAAATGCTTACAATTGACTTCCAAGGTGTCAATGAAGTGATTACCCCCAATCTCTTAGCTCAAGTGTATCCCAACACTTATAACCTCTCAATTTGATTTTACAAAAAGAATCACAAAAATTTCTCTCACATAATGTGTTTGAATACAAATGAAACCCCAATATGTATGAATAAAAGAAATGAATACACAATGTCTATGCTTTTAGATTTGCAGAGAAATGCCCAAAAATATCAATGGTTGCATCAATCAAAATGAGTTTGATTTGAGCCAATTTATAGTTGAGGAAGAAAACTAGTCATTATTGCCTTTTTGGTGATAACCGGCTTGCCGCTTTTGTGAATCTGGTTAGCCACTTTATGTTACCATTATGTTCAAAAATTTTGAATTTTTGTATATCCGGTATGCCGCTTTTATGAATCTAGTTAGCCACTTTCATTTAAGAGAGTTTATGCCCATAATTGGATTGCTGGTTTGTAACATTCGGTTAGCCGCTTTGCTACAGTATTGGCTGCAGTTAATTATTTTCTAAAATTATAATTTTACCCTAAAACTTTTTATAACTACATTATGGCCTAAAATGTTATGAATAGTTTCGAATAGGTCCAATTTCATAATTTCTACATAATACTTGTTATTCCTAGAACTTTTTAAAATTATTATATGACCCAAACATGTGGAAATTATAGTAGGACCAAAAATATTTCAAATATTTGCAAATAGGACCAAATCTGAAATTCAAAACAATACTTATTAAAAATCAAAATTTTCATTTTAGTCCACATCTTGAAAAATTCTTGTTATATAAAGGATAATGTGTAATTCTTTATTTATCCAAAACATGTGATTTGTTATCATCAAAATCAACATTTTATAGCCATATAGGCTAACAATTTGAGTGGCCAATTAGATAGGACTTGAATAAATTTTATTGCTTGATTAAAATAATTAATCTGCAATTGTCTTAATATTTTAATCATTAGTAGCAAATTGACATAACCTAGGTTAAATAGTCCAAGTTTAGTTGTTTTTTACCTAGATCAATATAATATATTTCTCCGCTTAATGCTTCTATTACATTAAATTTAGAGAGTTTGTTTTAAATTGTTCAATGGTTAAAGATTAGGTGAATAACTTATTTTGTCTAACGATACATTAAGGAAAGATAGAGATTAATAGAACTTATTGTTGTGTACAGTTGATAGTTTTAATAGAAATTGGTGATAGAATTGACATATTGACTATTTGTATGTTTGGTTGTGGCTAATGATCCTTTAACTAAAGTTTTCATTATCATTATCTCTTTTTCCTTTAATTAGAGTGTCCATTAAATTATTATCTTTGTAGTTTTAGTTCTCTATTTCTTGCAACTTCCATGTTTTCTAAACTCATTTCTCATAACCAAAATGGTATCATTTAAGTCTTTTTTGTTTTGATCTCTAGACTTCAGGAGCAGAGAGAACTTTTCATAAATGGCTTCGACCTCATCTTCAAATCCTTCAAATCCTGTTACTCTTTCTTCTACTCTTTCTTTACCCAAATCTTGAACTTCTCATACAACCAATAAGATTGAAAACCTTGTCGAATATTCCTACATCCCTGAATCCACCCAAATCAGTGAATCATCCTACCCTTTTATCAGTACTTACTAACTGTACAAACGACCCAATTCCTTTACCTGCAGTATTCGCACCCTCATCTCTACTAGACGACCTCACCCTAAGGAGAATATCCAGTCTTCTTGTCTAGATCAATGTGCTCTTCAAGCAACCTATGTTGAGTAATATGTCACTCTGGAAATTTCCTCAAAGTTAATTTCCAACTGGAAACGAGAAGGTTATACCCAGCTCCATCTTGGAGGAATCAGATTAATCCTTACCCTTCATGGGCAAAAAGGATTACCAGTTACAGCCTGGCTTGCTATGCTTGACACCCGGTTCAAATAGTACCAAGATGCTGTTATTGGCACTATTCTGACAACCCTTCATGCAAGAAGTATTCAACCTTTCTCTCCAAGACAAAAATTTGCCCACAACCTTGAAAGTCCAAATCCAGATCCAAGGTGCAGAGCAAATCTTCTCTGCCAAAATTGCCACTCTCCATCATCAAATGGTCTATAGGCTTCAAAATCATGCCTTAGATCTACCCACTCCAGAACACCATTCTGACAATCTCATGGTATTAGCTGAATCTGACCAGATCCCAACCATAATTCAGATCTCACGACAAATTCCTCGTCATGAGCTCATAAAACTTATGCCTCTTGAGTGGATCTCCAACTATGAACAATTTTCATGGTCAAAATGGTATAATTTAAGTATTTGATTTGTTTTAATCTTTAGACTTCAGGCGCAAAGAGAACCTCTCAATCATGGCATCAACTTCATCTTCCTCTTCTTCCAATCCTGTTCCTTTGTCTTCTACTCTTTCTCTCCCTAAATCTTGCACTTCTCATACAGCTAATAAAATTGAAAACCTTGTAGAATACTCCTACATCCCTGAATCCGCCCAAATCAGTGAGTCATCTTACCCTCTCATCAGTCCTTACTAACTGTACAAAAGACCCAGTTCCTTTACCCGCAGTATTCGTACCCTCATCTCTACCAGACGACCTCACCCTAAAGAATATATTCAATCTTCTAGACTAGATCAGTGTGCTCTTCAAGCAACCTCTGTTGAGCAATATGTCACTCTGGAGATTCCTTCAGAGTTAATTTCCAACTGGAAACGAGAAGGTTATACCCATCTCCATCTTGGAGGAATTAGATTAATCCTCACCCTACATGGGCACAAAGGATTACCAGTCACAGCTCGCCTTGCCCTCCTTGATACCCGTTTCAAACAGTACCAAGATGCTGTTATTGGCACTGTTCTCACTACCCTCCATGCAGGAAGTGTTTTACTCACTTTCTACCCCAACTTCAACCTTTCTCTCCAAGACACAAATTTACCCACAACCTTAAAAGTCCAAGTCTAGATCCAAGGTGCAGAACAAATCTCCTCTGCCAAAATTGCCACTCTCCATCACCAATTGGTCTATAGGCTTTAAAATCATGCCTTAGATCTACCCACTCCAGACCATCACTCTGAGACTCTCATGGTCTTAGCTGAATCTGACCAAATCCCAACCATCATCCAGATCCCCAGACAAATCCCCCGTCATGAGCTCATCAAGCTTATGCCTCTTGAATGGATCTCAAACTATGAACAATAACTAATTAATTGTTCAAGCTTTTGTCTATTTTGAATTTTAAACAAGAATTTGATTTTAAACAAGATTGGAATTACACAATTTGTGATGTGGAAACATCCCAACGAGTTGATAATTCTCCAAACTAAGACTAGGGGTGGGCGTTCGGTTCGGGTTAACCCGAACCGAACCAAACCCAAAATTTATTTCGGGTTCGGTTTGGTTTGGGTTAACCGGTGAAACCCGAATGGGTTGAAAGCTTCAACCTGATCGGGTTAAATTTCGGTTCGGGTTCAACCCGAACCGAATTTTTAACCTGTTTGGGTTGAAGTTTTTTTTAATTCAACCATTTTAATTTTTAAATTTGTAATTTTTTATAGTTTTATTGTACTTGACTACATGTTTTATATTTTATTAACTTTAAAAAGACTTGTTGAAATGTTATTAAGGATGATTTTTAGTTGATATTTGTTGTTAAGAATGTTTGGATTGGAATTGAGATTTTTGGATTTTAAGTTGTGGTTGTTAGAATTTTTAGATTAAATTGTTCCTTAAGGATATTTGGAATATTTGGAATTGAGAGTTTCAAATTGTTGAAATGTTATTAAGGATAATTTGTAGTTGATATTTGTTATTAAGGATGTTTGGAATTGAGATTTTTGGATTTTAAGTGGTTGTTATAATTTTTGAATTAAATTGTTCCTTAAGGATGTTTGGAATATTTGGAATTGAGAGTTTTAAATTATTGAAATGTTATAAAAGATGATTTGTAGTTGATTTTTGTTATTAAGGATGTTTGGAATTGAGATTTTTGGATTTTAAGTGGTTGTTATAATTCTTGTATTAAATTGTTCCTTAAGGATGTTTGAAATGTTTGGAATTGAGATTTTAAAATTGTTTAAATGTTATTAAGAATGATTTGTAGTTGATATTTATTGCTAAGAATGTTTGGAATTTAAATTTTTAGATCTTATGTGGTTGTTGTTAGAATTTTTAGATTAAATTATTCCAACCCATTCTAATCTGAATTATTCTAACCCGAACTAACCCAAATTAACCCGAATTATCAACCCAATCCGATCTGAATTGCAAACCCAAACCGAACCGAACTGAAGTTAATATTTTTTTTCATTGGTCCACTCTCGTTATAATACTGTTAGAACTTTGCTGACATCATAAGGGTAAAATTGTCATTTCACAACGACACAGTGGTGGAAAGATGCAAAACAATATAACTTCAAGTAGAGTTCAGTAAAAAGAAATGTAACAGCCTCCAAACGGAAGTGGAAAAGTAAAAAGAAATGTAACTTTAAATGGATTCTAGCCAAAAAAAGAATTGTGTATTTTTGAAAAAGTTAGAAAAAATGGGTGGACGGTAGATAATTTCCCTTTCTTTTATTAACATTTATCCGGTAGAAAAATCATACAATGTAAATCATCAAAAAAATAATGATAATTGTTATCCACATTATTGCAAATTAAGTTTTGAATGTATTTTTATTAAAAATTTTAGAAAAAAAAAAAGGAAAAATGGGGGGCCATGGGGATTTCACCAAATCCACATCCCCTCCAATAAGATATTGCATATTATATTAAATTCATCCCTTCCCTAAGAAGGAAATTGGTATAAGATTGTCTCTATATCTTTACTAAATAAGAAAAATCCCTAAGAGACCTCATCTCTATGGGGATTTCTATCATCTTCTAACCTTAATTAATTTGTTCATCTTCTTATTAATGTAAAAAAGAACTTTAGTTCGCGATCTCTGATGTTTTGTCTTTCTTTTTATGATTTTCTACATTAACTTCTTCTTTATATACTCCATTAAGGTGATTATGGGTGCCTTCTTCACATCTCCAAGCGATACACTCCAACTCTCAGTCATGTTGTTTGTTGTATGATCACATTTGTCCAACTTATCAAAAGCATCAACCAACCAATATTTTGGTTTGATTTTCCTTAGCCAATTGAAAGCCACATCAACCTTTATTGTATTGTTCATTGCTTCTGCAAAATCATCCTCATTTCTGGCCCTAACAGCCTTCTAGTACTCATCTCTTAACTATACATTATGAAATCTTTGCGTTAAGTTGGAAAATGCATGCCTTGCATAATACTTGTTAAGGGAAATAAGTGTACAAGGTTAATTTGGGATATCATCTTGTGAAGTGATAAACCTTCAAATTGCCCCTTACTTTTGAAAACATCTAGTTGCACCCCAAAAAAACTTAATTAGATCATCATAAAAGGGTTAATTACCTTGAATCGGCCAAAACCCTCCTTCAAATGCCCTAAGGACCATGTCCAACTCTTAATGTGCTCAAATTCACATATATATATTGCTATTGGAAAGATTCCTTAGTTTGTATGAAGTGTATGTTAGCCTATATGGTTATAAAATGTTGATTTTGATGATAACAGACCACATGTTTAAGATAAACAAAGAATTACATATTATGTTTTTATAACAAGAAAATGATTAATCAAAGTAGTTGTTTTGAAATTGATGGTTTAAGTTAAAAAGTTTTGAGAACTTTGAAATCAAGAAGTATTGTTTTAAATTTCTAAAATGGACCTATTTGTAAAGTTATATAAAGATTTGGGCCAAAGTATAATTTTATAAAGTTTTAGGGCAAAACTATAATTTTAGAAAATAACGATTTCATTATAGCAAGCGGCTAACCGAATTCACCAAAGTGGCAAACCAGTTAACAAGCAGAAGCTCTTTCGAATTAAAGCGACTAACCGAATTTAGCAAAGCGACAAACCGATTATCAAGCAGAAGCTCTTTGGATTAAGAATGACTAACCGAAAAATGAAAAGTTGCAAATCGGATGTTCAAAAATTTAAATCTTTGAACATAATGGTAACATCAAGCAGCAATCTGGTTAACACAAAGCTGTAAGCCCATTTAAGAAATCACCATAATTTGAAGAAGTGGCTCTGATACCATAAAGGGTACGTGGCTTGTGATCTCTCAGTGCAGACCAGACTAACACCCATTTGGGTTCGCTTTTGGAATTTACGTCGAGAGTTTCCTGCCTATATACCTTTTAGATCAAAACCAAAAACGAGTTCTTTTAAGGTTATCGTCATAAGTTTTCTGATGCACAGAATCCTTCCTTGAAGGTAAGTGCAAAGCATACTTCCTTAAGTTTTCAAAATAACAAATTTAATTCTTTGATTCGTTTATTTCACTTAGAACTTCATTTGCAGAGAGAGAGGAGAGTTTAGCAAGCCATGATAAAACACACAAGAGTTTTATTGCTTAACTTAAAACTTTTTATATCTTACAAGGGGGGTGAGCTCTTTATATAAGAGAACTCATGAAGATAGGACATGACCCTATCTTTTACAACAGTAAAAGCAAAGTAAAGCTACAGTACAAGAGTAAAACTACAGTACAAGCAACATTATTATAATTACAACAGGACAAAGTCCATGACAAGAGGACAAAAGAGGAAAGTGCATGCTATAAGACAAAGAAAGAAATTTCATGCATTAGGACAAGAAAGGAAAGTGCATGCAACGAGACAAAGAGGGAAATTTCTTGTAACAAGACAAGAAAGGAAATGTCATAAAATAAGACAAAAGGGGAAGGTTCAAGGAAGGTTCATGAGTTAAGACAAGGGAGAAAATTTCATGGAAAAAGTTAAGAAAGGAAAATGCATGCATCAAGACAAAATGAAAAATTTCCTGGAAAAAGACAAACTACTTTATGGAGAGGAGAGATTCATGTAGTCATCTTCAGAGTCGCTTTGTATCTGGATGCTGAAAGTATGGCCTGTGGATGATGAAGACTGAAGTGAACGGGCATGCTTTGGAAGCAGGCATTCTTTCAAGATTATAAATTTCAAAGAGTTGCTGCAGTTTCTTTCTCCACCATGGAATGGGAGAAAACCATTCAAGTAAAGTCCAGGTGAGGGAGGTGGCTTTGTCCGGGTTGAGGAGATGTTCCAAAGTGGGACTGATTGGTAGGATGAGCTTGGTGGCATAAAGAACAGTTAGGCAACATAGGTGCCATAACTCGTCTTCAGTGATATCCCTAGAGGGGTCAAGGGTGAGACCTGTAAGGAACAAATTTTTTGGGTGGAAGGTAGAAAATGGAAATGAGTCTGCCATAAAGTAGGCTTTCATGAAGAAGCGGAAAACAACTTTGCGGGCAAAGTCCTTGATATCAAAGACAGAGGAGAAAGTTTTGTTAAGGGGAAAGTTTTTCTTGGTGATAGCTTCTGGAGGAAGTGAAGTAGCCATGGAGATAACTAGAAAGTGGTAGGTTGTGGAAAACACGGTGAGAAGTTTGTCTAGTTTGGAGAGTCGAGAAAGCATATCAGGGATGAGGTTCTGGGATTCATTTATATGCTTAACTGAAAAATCATACTTGAAAAACCAATCTTTTAACCAGAGTAACATTTTTCGGGAGCAGTTTTACCTTTGAAATTAAGGATATTAGGGAAGGCTGAACTGTCCATTCGGATGACAAAATGGTGTCCAATCAAATGATACTCAAATTTCTTGATGCCATTCTTTACCGCTAAGATCTCTTTGAACACACTGTGGTAATGCTTTTGTGTGTCAGAGAAATGTCCACTAGCGTAGGCAATAAAGCTTTCTTTTCCATTGATTTCTTCGAGGAGGATGGCACCCCATGATTCATCACTTGCATCTGTCTGTAGTATGCGCTTGCCATCTGCAATTAACTTTAAAGGAGGCGGATTTTGCGCAATCTGCTTTAATGTAGTGACAGCAATGGTGTGTTTCCCATTCCACTATGGGGGCTTCTTTTTCAATAAAGCTGAAAGATTTCGAGTGTGTTGGTCCACATGTGGGATGAAATCACGGATGTAGTTGATGATACCGAGAAACTGTTGGACTTGCTTTTTGGAAAGGTGCTGATCTAGAAAGTGAAGCAACTCTTGGGCAATGTGCTTTCCAGGCTAATAATGGCCGTCTTTTATGACCATTCCAAGAAATTCAATGGTATCTGTGGCAATGGTGCTTTTCTTAGCTGATAATATAATTTCATGACTCTGGACAATATCATAGAACTGGGTTAACAGCTGGTGATGTTCCTCATGCGATCCTGAAAAAAGTAAAATGTCATCAATATAAATCAAGGCATGATGGAGGATGGGCTGGAAGATTTGAATCATGGACTTTTGGAAAATGGATGGGGCAGTTTTGAGACTGAAGGGTAAGACTGTCCATTGGAAATGGGCATTTGGGATACAAAAGGCAATTTTGTACCGTTCTGAGGGTTCAATGCCTAATTGCCAAAAACCAGATTTTAAATCAAATTTTGAAAAGATCTGGGCATTTTTGAGAAAAGTAAACATGCTTTGTCGGCGTGGTAAAGGGAATTTGTCATCTTGTAAAAACATGTTTAAGGGCTGATAGTCAATGACTAAGTGTTTCTTTCCTCGAACAAGCTCAGCATGCTTTTCAACATAAAAGGCTTGGCAAGCCCATGGAGAAGTTGTGGGCTCAATTAGACCTTGGCCTAACAATTGGGAACATTCCTGTTGGGCTAGGAGTAAATCAGAAGGACTCATTCCTGGATGGGTAGCTTTGGTTGGGTTAATGTCTTCATTGAGTTTAAAAGATAACTTAATGAAGAAAGACTTATTTTTCCACAATGGGTTTGGATGGGTGAACTGAGAATGGGACTCTGGACACAGACTCAAAATTTTGGTGGATATATCTTGGTAGGACTGGGGGGTTTCAGACAGATTACAGAGTTTTAGAATGTCTGTAAAAGGTTTGAACATGGACGTGACTTGGATTCCAGTGGGAATGATTTGGAGGTGTTTGATCTGGTGAAGGATGTCAAAACCTAACAAGATATCCTTATTAGGAAGAGTTGAACCAATGACTTTGGTCCATATAACACAATTGGGGAAAATTTGAATACCAATGGGTTTTTTGTTAATCAAAGAAGTGGTGAACAATTTGCCATTAACAGCTTTGAAATGTTCCTCATATTCTGTCCAATATTCTGGCGAAAGAATATGCGGATTTAACATGCTGCGTTGAGCTCCAGTGTCGATGAGACCAATTGCTGGAATGGGCCTTTGGAATTTGGAAGGCAAGATTTGGAGTTTGATGGAAGGTATGGGAACAGTATTATCAAGGGACAGCAACTGTTGGTGAAAAATCACTTGGGACTGATCACTATCTGAGTTATCAGAGGAATTATGTAGTGCAAACACTGTTTCATCATTAGGTTCATCTTGTTCTGAAAAATAGAATTCCAGTTCATTCTTTTCTAGAGAGAAATTTGTGGTAGCTTGGAGATGTTCAAGGAGCCGAATAAATTTTTCTCATTTGTTGGGACAATCCTTAGCATAATGACCTTTCTTCTTGTAGATAAAACATCTGCTGGACTTTCTCCTTTTAAAGTCTCTGGATGAAGATGACTTCTTTCTGAAGAATCTGTAGGACTTTTTGGACCGGCGAGGGTTAGATGAGTATTCCGGAAGTTTGAATTTTCGAAAATGCCTTTTCTTTTTAGGACTGCAATCGCAATCCTTCTTCTATTTGCACTTAATATGCAAATAAGGCTTTTTGCAGGCACTCCAAAATGGTTCTCTGTCTTTCAACAGTTCTTTGAAAAATTGTTTTTGCTCACAGAGTTTGTCAAGACAAGTTTTGACAAGTTGAAAGATTTTGCCAAGAAAGATGTTGTCAATGACAAGATTGGATGCACAAAGTTGCCGTTGTATGTCTGGTTGGAGTTCATCAGGAAGGGAAGCCAGAAAAATGCCCAGATCTTTTCAAAATTTGATTTAAAATCTGGTTTTTGGCAATTAGGCATAATCAAATTCAATTAATGAGAGATAACCATTGTTTCATTGAGCAATTCTGTGCAATCTTAGCATAAAATTTGTGTATTCATTTCATTTATTCACAAAGATTGGGTTTTCATTTGTAATCAAACACATTGTGTGAAGGAAATTTATTTGTAATCATTTTTATAAGTGTTGGGATGCACTTGGGTTAAGAGATTATGGATAATCTCTTATTGTAAAGGTCTACTGACACTTTGCAAGTCAATTGTAAGAGTCGTTGAAGCCTTGGAGGCTCTCTTAGTGAAATTCTCAAGCCCAGTGAGCTTGGAGGCGTGGATGTAGGCACAGTTGGCCAAACCACATAAAAACTGTGTGTGTGCTTTCTCTTACCCTATCTCTTTATTTTTCATTGCACTTTAATTTGTTTATTTCAAATTTGGTTGCTTTGTTTATATTGCATTAGGAAATCGCCCCCCTTTGGGTGGCTTAGTTAGTATTTCATTTCGTATCAGAGCGAGGTGCTCTTATTTAGACTTAACCATCTAGAGTTAAAGATCAATGACAACTCAAAATAATTCCACATTTAAGGAAGGATAGTCCAACACTAGACCATCATATTTTGATAGAAACGATTACCCGTATTGAAAAACTAGGATGAGAATGTACTTGCAAGCTTTAGATTATCAGATTTGGGAAATCGTTAATGACGGTCCTTTCATGCCGACTGCTAAAAATGAAGGGGAAGAAATTCCAAAACCTTCTAATCAATGGAATGATTTGGAAAACCGAAAAGCTTCTCTAAATTCCAAAGCTATGAATTCCCTGTTTTGCGCCTTAGATAAGAAAGAGTTCCATAGAGTTTTCAGTTGTGAAAATGCTCATGAAATTTGGAATAAACTTGAAGTTGTATATGAGGGTACAAACCAAGTGAAAGAGTCTAAAATCAGTGGGTATACCAGACAATATGAGTTGTTCCAATGGAACAAAATGAGAGTGTCCATTCCATGTATAATAGATTTACGGATATAGTAAACACTCTAGGAGTACTTGGTAAGATCTTTTCAAATAATGAGAAGGTATATAAAATCATTAGGTCATTGCCAAAGGAATGGCGACCTAAGAGAACTACCATTGAGGAAGCCAAAGATTTAAATATTTTACTTGTTGATGATTTAATTGGCTCTCTTATTTCTTATGCAGAGGATTTGGCAGCCGAAAAAGGAGATGAAGATAGAAGGAAGAAAAGCATTGCCTTGAGAGCATTAAAACCTAAAAGTGATAAGGAAAGCAATTTAGAAGAAGAAGAAATGGCTATGCCAAGAAAATTCAAGAAGTTTTTCAAGAAATCCAGAGAGCGAAGAAAATTCAGAAATCTCAAGAACCAAAAAGAGAAGAAAGAAGTAATCATATACTATGAATGCAAGAAAGGCATGGTGGCTACTTGGGGCGATAGCGATGAAGAATCAAGTGATGAAGAAGATTCGCAAGAAGTGTCAAACCTGGTACTTATAGCAATAGGAGATGATGAATTTGATAAGGTAAATAATCTTCCTACTTATGATGAATTGTATGATGCTTTTAAAGAGCTGCATAATGATATGATGAAAATTGGTAAGAAAAATGCATGTCTTAAGAAGAAAATGCTAAAACTTTCAAATGAAAATGATGCCTCGCATGAATGCAATGATTTACTAAATGAAAAGATCAAGGAATTCGAATTAGATAATGAAATATTGCATGATAGAATTGTATCTTTAAAAGGTAAACAAAGTACCTCATATGAGCATGAAAAATCAAATGTTGATAATTTGATCAAAGAAAATGAAGAGCTTAAGAAGAAAAGCAATGAACTTAATGAGATTGTGTTAAAATTCACAAATGGTTAAAAGAACTTAGAAAAATTGCTTAGCTCTCAAAAATGTGTGTTTGATAAAGGAGGACTTGGGTATAAGGCTAACTTGAAACAAAAATGCTACAAAAATTACTTTATTAAGGCTACCTTCACTAGTGATCATAAAATTATTTCTCATTATTGCAATAGAAATGGTCACATGAATTATAGATGCCTTGTTAAAAGTAATGCATATTATGGAATCAAATATGTTTGGGTTTCAAAAAAAACCATTGCTAACACTCAATGACTCAAAAAGTTTTGGGTACTTAAAATTTAGAGATTTCTTCAGTGGATGCTCAAGACATGTGGCAGGTAATTATCCTTGGTTTTCAAGCTTAGATTGAAAGTGGTAGAGATGTATCCTTTGGAGATAATTTGAAAGAAAATATCATTGGTATTGGCAGTGTCGGTAATGTATCCTCTACTCTTATTGAAAATGTGTATTTAGTTGAAAACTTGAAACACAACTTCCTTAGCATTAGTCAATTGCGTGATAAAGGCTATAGAGTTATCTTTGATAAATCAAAATGTGTTATTGAGAATGCATGTGATGCCAAGATTTGTTTGTAGGAAATAGATGTGTTAATGCTTATACCATTGATATAGATTGTGCATCTACTAATGATAAATGTTTTTCCGCATTGCATGATGATGGCATAGAAGGTTGGTTATGGCAGAAGGTTAGGTCATGCAAGCATGGATTTGATTTCAAAAAATTCAAAAATGATTTAGTTAAAGGGCTTCCAAAAATATAGAATTTGTGAAGCTTGCCAATTTGAAAAATAAATCAAAACTTCTTTATAAAAAAAGGACCATGTCTCAACTTCAAAACCACTTCAATTACTTCACATGGATTTGTTTGGACCTTCTAAATATGCTAGTTTGAGTGGCAAATATTATGCATTTGTGTTTGTGGATAATTATTCTAGCTACACATGAATATTGTTCTTAGCTAATAAGGATGATGTCTTTGATGCATTTAGAGTTTTTTGTACAAAGGTTCAAAATGAAAAGGGGTACGCTATTTCTTGTATTAGAAGTAATCATAGTGGAGAATTTGAAAATCATGAATTTGAAACTTTTTGCAATAATTTTGGCATTGTCCATCAATTCTCTTCACCAAGAACTTAACAACAAAATCGAGTTGTTGAGAGAAAAAATAGATCTATTCAAGAAATGGCTAAGACCATGTTGAATGAAATGCATTACCTAAGTGTTCTTGGGCCGAAGCTGTCAACACCGTTTGTTATGTTTTAAATCGTATGTTGATTAGACCTTATCTTAATAAAACTCCCTATGAGCTTTGGAAAGATAGAAAACCCAACATTGAATACTTCAAAGTTTTTTTTATGCAAAACTTTTATTTCGAACATAAAAGATAATCTTGGTAAATTTGATCCAAAATCTGATGTTGGCACCTTTCTTGGTTATTCAAATACAAGCAAAGCTTACAGAGTGTATAATGTAAGAACTATGGTTGTTGAAGAGTCAGTGCATATTACGTTTGATGAATCTAACCCCTCCTCTACAGAGAAAGTTGTGAATGATGATGCAGATAAAGATTCAGAAGAAGAATTATCAAAAGATAAACAAGATGATGCACCACAAGGAAATAAAGAGAATAGACAAGAAGAACAAACAAATATAGAGTAACAAGAAGGTACTTCTCAAACACTCCCCAATGAGTGGAGTTATGTTTCCTCTCATCCTAAGGATTTTATTTTAGGTGATCATTCACGAGGTGTAATCACTAGATCATTACTTAAGAATATATGTGAGCATTCTGCATTTATATCTCAAATTGAACTAAAATCCTTTGCGGATGCAAAAAATTATGAGTCTTGAATTATGACAATACAAGAGTAGTTAAATCAATTTGAGAGAAACAATATGTGGGAATTAATTCCTAAACTAGAACATCAATCCATTATAGGCACTAAATGGGTATTTAGAAATAAAATGGATGAATTCGGTGTGGTTGTAAGGAATAAAGCTAGATTAGTGGCTCAAGGATACAACTAAGAATAAGGAATTGATTTTAATGAAACATTTGCGCCTGTAGCTAGATTAGAATCCATTAGGATGTTGTTAGCATTTGCATGTAATAAAGATTTCATTTTATATTAAATGGATGTCAAAAGTGCTTTCTTAAATAGTTATATTTTGGAAGAAGTGACGTAAAACAACCCCTGATTTTCAAAATGAAAAATTTCTAGATCATGTTTATAAGTTAACAAAAGAATTGTATAGTTTAAAACAAGCACCTCGAGCATGGTATGATAAGCTTAAAATTTTCTTACTAGATAATGGTTTTTCAAGCACAAGAATCAAGATATTTTCATTGTCCAAATTTATATTATTTTGTGTAAGGAATTTTCATCTTGTATGAGTAAAGAATTTAAGATGAGCATGATAGGAGAATTGAAGTACTTTCTTAGATTTCAAATAAAACAAACTGAAGAACTTGATTGATGAAAATCAATCAAGCCAAATATTGAAGTACTTTTCTTAGACTCAAGAGGTTTGGACTTGAAGATGGAAAGATAAAAGGTAAGGAAGTTGATGTCAAAACATATAGAGGTATGATCGGATCCTTACTTTAGTTGACTGCTAGTAGACCCAAGATTTCAATCATGTCTTAAAGAATCTCATTTGCTTGCTGTTAAAATGATTTTTCGTTACTTGTGTGGAACTATAGATCTTAGCCTTTAGTATCCTAAAAGAACACATATAGACTTAACATGTTGTCAGATGCTGACTTTATCGGATATAAGGTTGATAAGAAAAGTACTAGTGGAACATGTCACTTCCTAGGTCATTCACTTGTCTCTTGGTTTAGTAAGAAATAAAATTTGTTTGCACTTTCAACCACCAATGCAGAATATATTGCCGCGGGTAGTTGTTGTGCACAAGCCCTTAGAGACTATGATATTAATCTTGATCAAATACCTATCTTGTGTGGCAACACTAGTGCTATCAATCTATTGAAGAATACCATTCAGCATTCTAGAACTAAGCATATAGAGATTAGACATCATTTTCTAAGAGATCGTGTTAAAAAAGGAAATGTTGTGATTAAATTTGTTTCTACTAAAAATCAACTTGTACATATCGTTGCAAAACCCCATAATGAAGAACAGTTTATAAAGATAAGACATGAGCTTGGAATGATGAATGTTGCATATTAATTTATGATTTTCTTTGTATCACATTATTGATCGATATGATTAATATATTTGATATGTTTGCTCATGTATTAAATGGCTTATTGAAAAGTTTTGAATCACAAAATGATTTAAAATCGATCAAGTTTTAAGCCAAAAATAAATTGGTGTGCACAACACAAGTTAACCAAAATTAAATAAGAGGCAAAATGACTTCTTAAGTAGAACTGGCATACTAATTATAACTAATCGGTAAGTCATTTTCGCAATGTTTACTCACTGGACAAAACTGATCTGCCGGTTGAGACAAATGGTAAGTCGAATTTGTTATTTTTAAACACTGTTCATCTTCTTCATCTTCATTCAGTCAAGAGCTTCTCTCTCTCTCTCTCTCTCTCTCTCTCTCTCTCTCTTACGCTTATATTGGACACACCAACATTTACTACTTTATGTTCTTTTATTTTTTGTTTTGGATTCTATGGGTGTTTGTGGATATTTGTTATGATTCAGGATTATGTGTCTGTTTTGGATTATGTTGATTTGATATGGTTATTGTTATGTTTTTCACTTATGTTTGGGATGATGTGGAACTAATGAACTTGTCTAGAGTTTTTTATGCTTGATAGGGGGAGTATTCTACTCTTTTTTATGATGAAGGGGGAGATATGATTTGTAACTATTTGTTATGAAAAATATGCATTCATGCAGGGAGAGCTTTTTAAAATCTTTTTCAAATTTAAAATCTTTTACAATCAGTTTTTAATCTTGCGTTTATTAAGGGGGCGTTTTTCATAACAAAATCAAACTTTTATAATGTATTTTTTCATCATCAAAAAGAGAGAAATTGTGAGCCTATATGGCTATAAAATGTTGATTTTGATGATAATAAATTACATGTTTTGGATAAACAAGATTACATATTGTATTTTCTAATAAGAAAATGATTTTATGAAATTAGTTGTTTTCAAGTTTATGGTTTAAAATTGAAAAGTTTTGAAAACTTTGAAATCAACAAGTATTGTGTTAAAATTTTACAAATGGACCTATTTGCAAAGTTCTATAAAGATTTAGGCATAATATAATTTTATAAAGTTTTGGGGCAAAACTAGAAATGCCAGTATAGACTTATAGTACAAGGTCGGCTAGCTAAAGGAAGGCGAAAAGCATCGACGATGGCCTTTTCCACCTTTATTTTGAGCGGTCGAATAAGAAGTAATTCCTCTTTGCGTAGAATGCATCAGGATATAATTTTAGAAAATAACGGTTTCACTGTAGCAAACGGCTAACCAGATTCACCAAAGCGGCAAACCGGTTAACAAGTAGAAGCTCTCTGGAATTAAAGCGACTAATCGAATTTAGCAAAGCGACAAACCGGTTATTAAGTAGAAGCTCTCTAAAGTAAAAACTTTGAACATAACGGTAATCTTTGAACATAACGGTAACATTAAGCGGCAATCCGGTTAAAACAAAGCGGTAAGCCAATTATCACTAGAAAGTCAATAATGGTTGGTTTTCTACTCCAACTATAAAATAGCTTAAATCAAATTCAATTAATAAGAGATAACCATTGTTTTCATTGAGTAATCCTCTGCAATCTAAGCATAAAATTTGTGTATTCATTTCATTCATTCACAGAGATTGGGCTTTCATTTGTAATCAAACACATTGTGTGAGGGAAATTTATTTGTAATCATTTTTGTAAGATCAAGTTGAGAAGTTATAAGTGTTGGGATAAACTTGGGTTAAGAGATTGGAGATAATCTCTTGTTGTAAATGTCCATTGACACCTTGGAAATTAATTATAAGAGTCGTTGAACCCTTAAAGGCTCGCTTAGTGAAATCCTCAAGCTCGGTGAGCTTGGGGGCATGGAGGTAGGCACGATTGGCCAAACCATATAAAAATTGCGTGTTTGCTTTCTCTTACCCTATCTCTTTAGTTTTCGTCATACTTTAATTTGTTTATTTCAAATTTGGTTGCTTTGTTTATATTGCATTAAGTTTTAGTTGCTTAAATTTTTACCAATTCACCCCCCTCTTAGGTTGCCTTGTTAGTAAGTACGCCCTCGAATGGTCCCTTTAAATGACATCTATCGAGACCAATAAATGGTCTATGGTCCTCCTTGAAACCATCTCTGAATCTTGGAAAATTGATAACGAATCTTTAGAACTTACATTTGTGGAAAGAGATGCCTAATTTTGTAACTTTAAGCATTACTAGTGCACTTGGCATTTATTGTTTTATAATGTGAGCGTAGTCCCAAAAATTCTTGAAGCTCTGAAGAAGCCATTATCTCTACCATCATCATCATCAAATTTATTATTGGCTTCATGTCTTGCTCCTTTATCATCGCCATCATTTTTTGAATTAGACCATAAATAAAACTCATCTAAGCATCATAAGAAGACAAATCATCTGTTACTGTCTGTGTTAAAGGACCAGCAATCGAGGAATTTTTAGTTGCCTTTGTCTTTGTTGGCTTAGGCCAGCTTTGAACAAACTGACAATCTATAGAATTTATTTTTCTTGTCCTTCCACTAGTCTTTGAAGACTTAATAGGAACAGACTGTCTTTTCTACATCTGCTATGTAATCCTCTTAGAAGCCTTTATCATGACAGACCTAACTTTTCTTTTGTTAGCAAGCATATGAGATAACTATACTTTACTATTTCTCCCCTTATCTTAGTTTGACTTTCTTGTAGTTGACTGAGATGGTTCAGATTAGTCAACTTGAGATAGAAATTCAAGAGGCAATGAAGGCTCATGATTAGGACTTGGTGCTTGTTATGGAGTAGTTATTCATTGTCCAGGTTCAAACATTGGCTAGAAACGTGTTGATGATACAGGAGGAACTGGCATTGTGGCAGGATCTGAGATAGATTGACCTTTCCATTAAGTATTGTTTTCATAAAATTTGGACAATAATAGATTTATGTAATCAGCATCCAGCCCAATGTCATCATCATTATTTTCATTTTCTATCACAAAATCATAAAAATCATCAGTAACATCGAAGTCACTGAAATGGTCACTATAGAAAAGTGTAGAGATTTAGAAGATTATTATCATTTTCTTGGTTTGGCTGAGCTGCATGGGTAGTCGCATGAGCTGTTGTTTGGCCAATTTTTAGGTTAATTTTTGGAGTAGACAATAAGGTGGTCATAAGTTGGATGTGTGTCATTAAAGTCATTGCCAAAGTCTTTTATAGGTGTCAAAGGCTGCTCTTGTTGTAGATTAGCTTCCTTTACTGACCTAATTTTCTCAAGAAGTTGTTGTGTGGTTAGTATGTTGATTATTGTTGTCATAGGTTGATTAAGATCATGTGTGATTAATAGTTTAGGATCAGCTACGACTTGTTGAGCTTCATTTTGAGGTTCAATTTTAATTTCATGCAAAGGCTCAGGTTTAGGGAGTGATGGAATGATAGGTTTAAATTAAGGTTCAAGTGTAAGGGTAGGTGTCTTGCCTTTTCTTCTCTTCCTTGAAACTCTCTTAATATTTTTACAACTCTACTTAGTAGGTGCAGGTTTAGAAGGTTGTGGTGCTTCCGCTGCAGTACCCTGAATGTCATCATTAAATAATCTCTTTCTATCCATACTCATCAAAACAGCTCCATATAGAAGTTAATCTCTATGTATTTCTTCTCATTAAACAAGTGTTGCACCTGATATAAGTCACTATCATTCTTATTGTCCCTTTTTTTTATTTTAAGTTAATGTAACCTCAATGAGAAACCTCTGAGCAGGCCAATTGTTTCTTCCAAAATCTTATCTCATTGCACCATTAATCAAGATCACTCTACTTATATTAGTCCAACATCCCGCCTTACACATAAAAAGTTAACAAAAGCTAACACCTTAAATTTAGTTTCCTAAATATCACAACACACAAACAAGTTTCAAAATCCATAATCCACATATATACTAGTAACAATCAAATATTTTGCAACAAACTAATAATTATAACATACAAGAAAAGCAACCAATAAATTTTGTGAACATGTTATATAAGTAGGTACATTTAAAATTATGCCCCCAAAAAAAGCATATACAACCTCATTAGGCAAATCATCCATTACAAATTTTATGGCAATTAAACAGTAAGCACAATGAAACAAAAACAAGGTTAAACAACAGCCTGGCCACTCAAATTTCAAAATCATCACTTAAAATGAGCCTCGCAACCATAACCAATAACAATAACTTGTAATACTTGTAAAAACCTACACAAAGAACAGAATTCCCAGTTTTCTTTTGTCATTTTCAATCTTCAAAGTGTAGAAACAAACAAGAATTTCTTATGTTTTTTATACTACAAACGAAAACCACAAAATTAAAAAAAAAAACTAGGGCTTCCAATAATGTTTCAAAATCAATGACTAACACTCTGATGCGGTGTCATTAACCTTACAATATCAAGCCCATGAATTACATAAATACCAACATATAGCCAAAACAAAAAATGATCGTAATATGTTACTAAAAATTCTATTTTTCTTACCCTAATTGTCGTAGGAGGTTGTTCAGACTCATATTCTCTATTACTACATGAGTTTATCTTGCTACTTCCAATTTCATCTTATATTGTCTTCAATTGTCCTTTGTTTTTTGTCTTAGTAAAGTCTTACAATTGTAGGTACAAGATACTTTGCTCAATTTTTTTTCCCACATCTACAGTTCCCATTTACTTGGATAAGAAAATGAAGGTTAGGTAAAAATACTAAATGATTTGATTTTGTTTGCATATGTTGCGGTCATCCACGTGGCTCTATGCTTAACAATTGCTACGAATTTATACAAGCACCATCTTCCCCTTTTTGTTGTTTAAACTAACGAAGAGATAACAAGTTCTAGCGGGTAGCATAATGTTTTTAATAGTAAGGAGATAATTTGAAGATTGTCTTTTCATAAAAGGGGCAGGCCAAAATTAACCCATTTATCAATGGGATGCTACAAAAAAAAAAAAAAAAGATGGGATCAAAATCTCACCACCATTTTCATTTTACTCCAGATAATAGCACCCCTTAATTTATTATTGGGGAAAATATTTACCGTTCACTCGTTTTTTTAAAATTTTTTAAAAATACATAATTCTTTTTTTTTTTGCTAGAATCCACCTAAAGTTATATTTTGTTTCACTTTTCCACTTCCGTTTGGAATCTGTTAAGAAAACTAACGGAAACTTAAACAAATGACCATTTTATCCCCTAAAACGAAAATTATAATTTCACCCTAAAAATATAAAAAAATAATCAGATTAAATCTAATTATTTCCCTCATCGATCAATAAAGAAATTAATTCTCCAACCATCAAATGCAGAATTTTTTTATTTTAAATGTCTGTAATTAGAATGCTAAATTATAACAGTAGTATTAGAAATAGTTCAATCTTGCAAACCATCAATTGAATTTAAGATAAGTAGAATTTTATTATTTATTGAGTTATAATCTCTAGTAGTTAAGATTTTTTTGTACTTCATTAACATACTAAAATGATATTCATTAAACAAAAATTACAAACGGAATTTTTCATTAGTTTTATTATTCATTGAATTTTGGGGGATAAAATAGTCATTTGCTTAAGTTTCCGTTAACTTTCTTAATGGATTCCAAATGGAAGTAGAAAAATTAAACAAAATATAACTTTAGATAGATTCTAACAAAAAAATTATACATTTTTAAGCAAAAAAATTATATATTTTTAAACAAATTAGAAAAATGGATAGACAGTGAATATTTTTCCTTATCATTAGGAGGGCTAAAAAAAAAAAAAGGCCCAAAAAAAAGGACGGAGAATCTTAACAACGCAAACCATTATTTTGATGTTCTGAAAAGTTGTGAGGTAAACTAACCCATTTGCCATTGCCAACCATGAATATTGTTGGAATAAAACCTTAGGTAATACCATAAACTCTCTTCAGACATCACTGCAATATCATGCAACCACCAGAACAAACGGCTATTAATGAAGTGTTACAAATATTGAGTGGTTTTCGCATCTCAACATGCCAATCACATACAGGATATGATCAGTGGAGAAGTTTAACAATTTGGATGTTCCTAATGAAATTAAAATTTGACATTCCTATCGCCTGGCTCAAAAAAAATATATGTAAAAAAATCCAGCAATCATTCAATTGTTAAGGACGATCAATTAATACATTTTTCAGAAATGACAATATAACATACAAAAAATATTATGGGTATTATTTTCACCCACCAAAAAACCTTCCAATCCTTTCTCAATTCCAAATACCAATTGCTCTAAGCTTCACTTAACTCACAGCAATTGTGCAATTGAAGCAACATGTTTGGTCTAGAAATTTCTCTCATCTATTGTCTCAAGTAGTGTGGAATGTTAATATAGCACATGGAGAGTTCTTTTAACCGCCAATGAAACCCAGCCGATGAAGTATCACGGCTAATATGAGCATGCATATAGCCAGAATCATACCAGGTTTTCCCAGCAGCCAATTCTTTGTCTTTTTGACACCTTGAACTCCTCTCTGAACCCTATCTGCCCACAGCATCTGCAACAATTTGAATGAAGAAAAAATTTAATTTATCCAACCATTGAGGCTAGTCAAATAATATTGTTTAATTTAAACTCATTTAATTGTCTGAAAAGAGTGGAAGTTGAGGGAAAAACTCAGACCAACACAATTAGAGGCCCTTGATAATTAAACCAAGACATTTACCTACTGTTATACATAATTACATAGCTTAAACTTAACTATACACATGCAAATCAACAAAGCCCAAGCACCAATAACAATGGTACTATAAGAGTACCATCGGACTTACCGAACTACTAAGGGTATCAAAAATCTAGCTAGCAAGTTGTGGAATAAAAAATTTGAAAAAGAAAAAAAAAACAAATAAAAATCAGAAGCTGCAATAACACATTAAAGACCACATAACATGTTTCAAGGGTCTAGTACATTAATTGCAAGTGTTCAATATTGTCAAACTTTACAACTGATTCGAAGACATTTCAACCTTTGGTATCAGGTGTTTGTATGTGTGTAAAGTGTAGGATATGATTATACGGCTTTACGGAATTCCTCATGGCTAACAACAATATCCAATGGCAAAACAAATTTACAGTTAAAAATAATAACAATAACAATAATAAAATAATAAAATAGAAATGAAAGACGAAGAAGAAGATAAAAATCTCTTTACTTTGATCTTTTTCATCAATTTTCTCATTATCCAAAAAGAAAAACAATTACTTTGATATTAATGATAGCAATAAAATAGTATAAGCAAGTACTGATTAAACGTAATCTTAATAGATGAATCTATCAACTTACAAGTTGTAAAACTAAGATATAAAAATCATGTAGTTGGTCAAATGTTCTAAATGTTAAGAACTGGGTTATTTAATTATTTTATATATAAAATAGTAATATGAACGGAGGAAAATTGTAAAAGTCACATGAACAGAGGAAAATTACAAAAGGAAGTTACCATTCTATCCAAGTCATTCAGTGATAAAGATGACATGGTTTGTTGAAATTTTTCTGTGTCTTCCCGAGAAAGCTTGATTCCAAACTGCTCACTCATGTTTGCCATCATTTCTGGGCTCATATTCTTAATCATGGATGAGAACATCTACCAATTTGCAAGTGAACAGAAATTCAGGTATTAGGTCTCGAATTTCTTTATGATATACCAGGGATTCTAAAGAGAATGATATCATTCCACTGCCACATTAATTAATCTTTACTATGAAAAGCTTTAGAGCATGGAGTGATTGCCAAATATTCAAGTATCATAGATAAAATTGAGTAGTGAATTTAATTAGATCAATCCTATCAGCACGATTTTAAATGTTGTCCCATACAAATTAATGATTTCATTTCCATATAGATTTGAAGCAACAATTACTGAAAAATGAAACAAAGAGAAGCGAGTACCTGTTTCATAGCTGGATCATTCATCTGGTTTCTCATTTGTTGTAAATCAGCAGTTGAGGGTGAAAAGCTAGACTGTTGATTGGCTCTAGAATTTGGAAAGAAGCCACCAGAACTAGGCTGGCCCACAACATTATTCCCATTAACAGCAGATCTCTCCCTGGATTCTGATAACCTCGGTCCAGGATCTGAACTTATTCCTTTCGGGTCTACAGCCGCCGATGCTTGACCAGCGACTTTGTTTTTCAAGGTGGATTCCATTTCAAACATTTTCTGAAGATCCTCTGATGACATCTTACTCATGACATCGGATGCTGTTTTAAGCATGTCAGGTCTCATATTTGGAGGAGTTGACCCTGGCCTAAAGCCATTAAAATTAGTTTCAATGGAATCCCCATTTGCATGTGGATTTTCCCCTTGAAATGAAGACGCAATTTGAATCATCCTTTGAAGTTCTTCAGGTGACATCTTGTTGATCATAATTGACACAGCCTTGAACATGTCAGGAGATATCTCTCCAGCTTTTCCGCCACTTAAAGCAGTGATGGAATCAGGATTGGCATTGGAAATGAAATTCTGGAATGATCTATAGGAGTCACCAAATACAAGAAGCAGAATTAGTAAACATTATAATTTCATAATCAAGGTTCAGTCATTGAATAAACCAGAAGGACAAAACAACTACTTCTGCCTTGAATGGATGAGTTAGGGCAATTGGATATTGATCCAGAAATCAACTTAAATCCTTTGAGATCTGATTGCAGTAATGTTAATCTTAATAATTTAGACCAATGCGGTAAATTTGTAGGTGTATAAAATTAGAGAATATGACAACATGTGCATATGTAAATACTACTGCCAAATGTCCCAAAAATTTTCTTTAAAAGGAAAAACTAACACTACTGTCCAAGCTCTGTGTTAAATTTATAAGTAAATGATGCTAAGTATAAACCATAAATTTAGAAAAAGGGATTGGATAAAGAAACTCATCATCAGGACCAAAGGAAGCAAGGGAGAAGAGGTAATTATACCAGGTCAAATTCCAAATGGTTTTTTAAGCTCAAATATTTTTCATGCTTCACTGCGCCATCAATTTTTCGTAGGCTATTCAATTTTTAGAAACAAGAGAATCTCATCACGCATTGATACCAGGATTAATTATAACTACTCCAACAGCTCATTCTAGCAACAAAATAATTATACCTCTTTATTTCCTTCCTATTGCTAATTTGGCATATTGCTATTTTCTCTCTCATTTCATCAACTCAATAGCTTAACTAATGGGAAATTTCTGTTTGCTGTGCCTTTTCACTTTTGCTTTTCATCCCGCAACTAGATGCTCCTTACAAATTTGGCTTTTCTTGCATCATATTAGATCATGCTTTCCCAAGCTTATCTCAAATTCAGGAGTTTCCTCGTTTATACAAGATTGAGCTTCATGAGTAGGGATGGCAATGGGCACCGCCCGCAGTGGGTTTGCCATTACCAAACCCAAACCCGCATAAAATTTAAATTACCAAACCCATCCGCAACCCGCAGCGGGTTTTAATTTTTTTAAGAAAACCCACCCGCAGCGGGTTTGGACAATTACCAAACCCGCAATGGTACCCAGCGGGTTTTTTGCGGGTTTTTACATTTAAAATTACTAATATTTAATATATAAATTTATAATAATAACCTCAATTTCTACATAACATACTCAATTTTATATTTAACCAATGCAAATGAAAAATTAAAATTTCAATATCAATCCAACACATTCTCAAATTTAAGTATAAATTATAAAAATTCATTTAAAAAATATAAATTAGTATCTAAAAATAACAATTACATCATCATTTAAAATAAACTCCAAGAGAAGATACTTCATTTCATTCACCACAACAAGCACCCATCCAACACGATGCCTACAATAATAATTAGTATTCTTATTTTCAAATACTAATTTGGAGAAAAAAATTATATTAATGAAATAATCCATGTATTAAGTTAAAGAAAAATAATACATACAAAATTATAATAGGTATATAACAATCTATGAATTAAGTTAAAGAAACTTAATTCTTATATATATATGTTTTAAATTAAAATTTTGAATAATTGTATAATTTTTATATATGCTTTAAATTAAAAATTTTTAATTAAAATTAAATTAAAAATATTTAAAAAAATAGTGTGGGTTTGACGGATATCCATGCGGGTATCCGTCGGGTTTAAAGTCATTACCAAACCCACCCGCATTCATGTGCGGGTTTTAATTTATAACATTAAACCCACCTGCAACGGATAAAATTACCCGCAGCGGGCGGGTTTTAGCGGGTGGGTTTGGGCGGGTTTGCGGGTTTACGGGTATAATTGCCATCCCTATTCATGAGCTTTATACTTAAAACATCAGCTTTGGTTTTAGATGTATGCTTCATTCTTCAGCCAATAATTAGGAAAAATAAACAAAAGAAGACTATCAATTAAACAATTTAAAAAGGGATGGCTATGAAACCTGATTGACTCAGGATCATCTTTCAAATCCGGCAAAAACTCGGGTGTAGTTGACGAGCCTCTAGCATTAGCACTATGTTCACTCTTAGAAGGGTCAGCTTTTTCCCGTGCCAAGTACTCTGTGCCTGAACTTCTATGGCTACCAGAAGACACTGGCCCAACTTCTTCAGTTATCTCTTCAATTAGTAATCCTATCAAATATAAGCAGAGAACAAACACTTAACACAAATTTCAAGATAAAGAACAAATACACAATTAAGAAATATCATAACCATCAACAGTATAAAGCAAAAAAACAACATACCTCTTGGTCCACGATGACCATCTTCTTTCATCAGTATTTCCTTGGCATCTCTGAATAAAATATTGCCATCATATAATATGGTACATTTAAGACCCAGAATGCTCTCTTTTATTCTTTCAATTACCATAAACTATTAATAAATGTGATAAAACCATAAAGTGAAGGAATGCCATAAATATTGGGAATTAAAATATCAAATAACTTTCTGATATTTCTTAACTATATGCAACTTTTGGCCTACAGCGTAACCAGCACGATTTCACGAGAATAGCTATACTAACATTAATGACATGTACAGCATAAGCAATGGCAAGTAATGGCACTTAAAGACATCCCATGTTTGGTCCATTGCCACTTGAAATCATACCTTAAGACATCTGCAATAGTTCCGTCATCACAAATCGAGAATAGCTATACTAACATTAATGACATGTACAGCATAAGCAATGGAAAGTAATGGCACTTAAAGACATCCCATGTTTGGCCCATTGCCACTTGAAATCATACCTTAAGACATCTGCAATAGTTCCGTCATCAGGGGAAACTTCATGGGCGTTGCTCAAATCAGAGACAGCTTCCTAAACAATTTCAGAAAGCTCATAATAAATAAGTACCAAATAAATTGCATAAATTTGAAATCTTCCAGAAGCACAACTTGGTAGTCAGGGGTAGCAACTCACAAGTTTTTATGAAAGAACTTACTTCCAATCGGCCAATATTTTTATAGGCTTGACCCCTTCGATAAAGAGCCTTGACATTCTTTGCATCATATGCCAATACCTGAAATAAATCCGAAGGAAAATCTTTTTATTTTGTATTCTCTTCTTTAAAAAAATATAAACCAACAGTCTAACGATCATTAACTTGTTTATTACATTTATTGCCAAAATTCAGTTTCTCCCATCTTAGTTATTTATTTATTTCATTTTAGGAAACAGAGAAACTTAAATATAATAAAAACGTAGGCATACAAATAAGTGACAAGAAGTCCGTGAAGAAAGAAGTAAAGATTGCAAACAGTTCTCCCATGTTCTTCTCACTCTGGAATAACTCATTAGCTTACCATACATGAAGGATTTCATATCACCACACAAAGACAAGGATAAAATGGCTAGTTCTTACCTCAGAGCCTACTTTTATACACTCGTCATACTGCTCTGTTTTTAGGTAACAAGACATCGAGTTAAGGGAGCATGCCAATAAAAGTGTTCTGCCTTCAGAGGAATGGATTCTTTGTAGGTTTTTCTTTGCCTAAAAATTACAAAGGGGGAAACATCAATATCAATTCGAGCACATACGCCAATCAAAGAGCTTGTGAAAGGTGGATTAGGTAAGTTGAAAATATTGCTTTACAAGTAAATATTTCTGCAAGGCATCGCTGAACCTTCCTTCACTATAAAGCTCATTCCCCTGCAATAGAGAAACGAAAATATAAAATAAAAAATAGATTCCAATATGTTACTGGAAGATGTGAACAGAACATGCTTAATTGCAAATCCTAGATCTATTTCTCTAGTTCATTATCCTTTACCATACACATTAGTAATATGCAGGGTAGAAAGTAAATAAGAATCAATTAATTCAACCGCAGTCTATGTTATAGTATTTTTTTTTTCTTTTTTTTGACGGGAACATAGTCTATGTTATGATCTCACCTATGAAATCTAAGCTCCATCAAACATGTCTATGGCTTTCTACTAGAGAAGTCATCCTATGACAAGCATGGTTGTTTGAGTTACAAAATCAATACATCATTTTCCCATTTCAGAGGCAAAATGAATATGGTTTTCCTGACATCAAATCCTTTAAAGGTACCTGTTTCTTCAACATCTTAGCAGCATTAAACTCATAATTCATTTGGGCATCAATACGGGCACGCATGGTAACAATCTCTTCTGGACTTGCATTAGCCAATTTCTCACCAATCTCAGCTACCTCCTCTGGATGGGTATGATTCAACTGTTCTGCAGCACGTTTCAAGTCTTCAGGTCTCATATTCTTCATGTTTTCTGTAGCAATTCTCATCAACTCTGGATTAGCCATCATCTGCAGTACCAGTGGCCATTATGACAATCAATTATAGAAGATTACAAAATAACCAAACCATTGAACACCATTAACCACAATCACCCCAAACTAATTAACTGTATATCCTGGGTTTCCAAAAGGAGGTTAATGGCTTGTATCACCTTCGGATCACCTACTTGAATTATTAAATTCTAGCATCTACAAGTTTTCTTTTTTCTTTTTAATATTATTTTATTTTCTTTTTCTTAATATTATTTTATTTTGTTCTTTTTAAGAAGATGTAACTGTATGATAAGATTTTCTACTTGAACTAAAATCTTTTGCGAGATATTTGCCTGGCATGGCCAATTTGAGAAACATAGTAGGTGTCATCAGTGCCTAGTGACCAAATGAACAATTCAGTCATACAGTTAATGAGTTCAGTATAGAATTTAGGGAATTAATTTACTGAGGTTGATCTAGAAGGCAGAAACTGTAACTTATTTTTAAGTGACTGTCTCTGTTTCATCTTATCATGGTTGGGCTGCATAGTTCTTGAGATTTTAAAACCTAATAGTTAGTCATTGTGATATAAACAGAATAACAGTGAAGTCATCCACAAAAGATTTTGGAAGGTTTCAAAAGAGCCATATCTGGTTTTAAAATTACTTTAACTGGTTTCATATTATCCTTAGTAGTGATGATACCTGTGGGATGCTGCCATAGGGGCCTGTCTAAGTAATTTTCAAGTAGCTTTACTCGATTGACTGCCTGAGTTAGAATCCTGGGGGAAGTAGAGGGTTATATGCTATTGATTATTTGTACATATTCAAATACAGAAACATATGAAATCAATCTAATTAATCCCAGAGGCATCTAGCATGATTCGATATAGTTAGATTTTATTCTGGCTTAATAAACATTTAAGTTATAAACCAACTAATAGTGTTGGGACAGCTATATGAATTCACCAACATAATAGTTGCCACATCTCTGAAGACGAGTTTATGACCAACAAAGCAAAGCTCAACCATTAGTTACACTCAGATTAATAATTACATTGTTGAACCTAAATGTTATAACAAAATTTCAAATATTATATTGGTTAAACAGACCTTTTTTATTTTTTTATTTTTTTATTTTTTGATAATCTGCTTTTACTGTTGGTAAATCTTTGATTTCTATTGCTACTATTTCTTTATGCTTTTGTTTAAGTAAAAAATATCAATAGCTCAAACATCCTAGGCGGATGCTACAGGCCGAAACTATGGAATAGGAAAATAATCAACAGAAACTTCCATTAGAAACTTTAATCGGAATTCACATGATCACAACACAAAATTGCACAATTCAAGCAATTTCCAAAAGTATATCAAAATTTAAGTAATAATCAAGGAAAACAGCAATTATCAGAAGAAAACCTGTTGTTGGATCCTTGCAAAGTCATCGGGCGACATGCGATTCATCTGTTCTTGAGCAAGTCTAATCATCTCTGGATCCATCATTCCGTTAAACATTCTTGAATTCGAGGACGCTTTGCGACTGCTGGATTGCAATAATCGACAAAGTTTTGAATTTGATTGCTTGTTCAATGCTGGATTCTTTGGTTTTCAATTATTTTTTATGTAAATGCTTAAGGATTAGGAACACCGATGAAAGAGGAAATTGAAAAAGTAAATACAAACTGGCAATCCAATATTTATTTCTTTTGTTATTATTCCTGTGATGCTGTAATTTCTGTACAGTTTCAATGATGTTTTAACTGTGTATCATTATATTTAGGATTTTTCTACTTTACCATCAATGTAAGGATTAATGTTAACAAATTAAACTATAGGTCCCATTTA